>PVJH01000198.1:18202-407203 GCA_004026705.1 Nesogale talazaci
GGGGGGGGGGGGGGGGGCGCGCAACACTGGAGACACAGGGTCAGGATTACTCCCAGTCTGACCCCACCACACTGAGGCAATACACTAAGGACATGCAGCAGTGAAGTGGGGAAAGCAGAGCAGGAAGAACCTGAGGGAGTGCCAAGTACAGACTTTGGGGCCAGGGCATGGTACCCCGTCTGACTCAACTGGAGGACACTTCTCAACAAACAGACCTTGAACTATTTACAGGAAGTTCTTT
Source organism: Nesogale talazaci (assembly GCA_004026705.1). Classification (NCBI taxonomy): domain Eukaryota; kingdom Metazoa; phylum Chordata; class Mammalia; order Afrosoricida; family Tenrecidae; genus Nesogale; species Nesogale talazaci. Next base: position 18,444 of record PVJH01000198.1, read on the forward strand.
TTTATTGTCATTTTTATTTTTTACTTATTTGTATCTTTTTTCTGGACATTGGTTTTTTTTGTTGTTGCCATCGTTTTGTTTTCTTTTGTAGCTTTGTCATGCTCTCTTGTTTTTCTGTGCATATTATTATTTCTGCATTTCTATCTTGATAAGATAGGTTTTATTAGCAGTCTGGAGGAGAAAACAATGGGTCTAATAGTTCCAGGGGGACATAGGATTGGGGGAAAGGAAGTGTTGTTGATCAACCCAAGGTCAAGGGAACAACAAGTGATCTAAAATCAGTGGTAAGAAGCATGTGAGAGGCCTGGTAGGGATTGATCAAGGGTAATATAACCAAGAGAAATTACTGAAACCCAAATGAAGTCTCAGTATGATAGTGGGACAAGAAGAAAATAAATAAAAATGAAAAGAAGTGGGAGGCAAAAGGCATTAATAGGGGCCTAAATACAGGCATGTACATTAATAAATATATGTACATGTGATGATGGAGAAATAGATCTACATGGATATATTTATAGGGTTAATATTATGGCAGCAGGTGAACATTGGGTCTCCACTCAATTACTTCCTCAATACAAGAACTCTTTGTTCTATTAAATAGGCATTCCACAATGCTCACCTTCCCGAATGTGTTCAGAAGCAAAAGTGGTGAAGAAAGTTGATAGTGCCCGACTATCCAAAGATATAGCGACTGGGGTCCTAAAGGCTTGAAAGTGAACAAAATTGCCATCAAGCTCAGGAGCTACAAAACATACTTGAAAGAAGCACACCAGCCTGTGTGACCATAAGGCTTCAAAGAGACCAGGAGTCAGACATCAAAGAACAAAAAATCATATCGTTGTGTGCTCAACTTCCTGATATTATTGCTGAAGACAAATGTGTGCATAAGCAAATATGGTGAAGAAAGCTGATGGTGCCTGACTATCAAAAGATGTAGCATCTGGGGTCTTGAAGGCTTGAAGGCTTGGAAACCCATGACCCCCTTGCTCAGAAGCAACAAAGCCCACATGGAAGAAGCACACGAGCCTTTGTGACCACAAGGTGTTGAAGGGATCATGTTTTAGGCATCAAAGAACTAAAGATTTTATCATTGTAAATGAGGGGACATATAGATCGGGGATCAAAAGCCTATCTGTAGGTAATGGATCATTTCCTTATAGAAAGATAGTGGAGAGGAGATAGTTAGTCAGGGTGCAGTTTAGCAAGGATAAAGCATCCAACTTTCCTCTAGTTCTTTTATGCTTCCTGCCCTTCCCGTCCCTCCCACCCCCACTATCATGATTCTGATTCTATCTTACAAATCCTCCTAGACCATAAATCCATCTTAACTGGTACAAATAGCAACTAGAAACAGGGAATTCCGGACAGATGATGCCTTCAGGAACAGTAGTGAGTGTGTGTTTACTAGGAGGGTGGAGGGAAGGTGGGGTAGAAAGTGGGAAATTATTATTAAGGATCTACATATAAACTTCTCCCTGTGGGTACAGACAACAGGGAAGTGGGTGAAGGAAGACATCAGATAGGGTAAAATATGACAAAATAATAATTTATAAATCCTCAAGGGTTGATGAGGGACAGAGAGTGGGGAAGGAGGGGAAAAATGAGGAGATTGTACCAAGGGTTCAAGTAGAAAGCAAATATTTTGAGAATGATGAGGACAAAAAATGTACAAATGTGCTTGACATACAAAGGATGTACGTATAGATTGTGATAACAGTTGTATGAAACCCCCTCAAATTATTAATTTTTAAATCTTCAAATGATTATTCCTAACTGGGAAACACCAGAGACCCTTTGAAGTAGAAGAATTCATCTCACTGGCCCAGTCATTTAAACAATATGTCAAATCTTTTCCATGTATGAAAGGTTACATTGTCCTCATCAAATTTGATCTTTGGGCATACTGCAAAAAATGAACAGAAGAAAAAAACTCAAACAACCAAATTTATGGAGTTTTAAATTTATCTTGGGACAAAGTTCTTGCCTTTAAATGTAAGGATCCTATGGTCTGCCTCTTTTTAAATCTCATAACCTTAGCCCATCTGAAGTAATTACTGGAATGTCCATGGACATCCTTTATGCTGCCTCTGTTCATTCTAATACAGAATATTGAAAGTGCCCTGGAATGCTACAAAGGCAAACATTCTCTTTTGGAAGAAGTATAGCCAGAGTTCTCCTTAGAGACAATGGGTACAAAAATAGGAACCATTTTGAGAAAAGCTCAAAATAGGGCATTGTTCGCTTCTGTTGTGCTTATGGTTTATGGGTTGGAACTGCCTCAAGAATACCCACCACCACCACCACCACCACAACAGCAACTGATTCCAAGCTTGCTCATCTTGAATTATGAAAACATTGTCACTTTTTAATCTAATATTCTAAAAAAATGTTCTTCCAGATTAAAGAAGCCTTGATGATTCATGGTGAAAATCTCAAGACAGCCAAATGTTTTGAAGATGATATTCAATAAATGAGACATCAACAAAAAGATTCATTAGAATACAATTGAAAAGGGTTCATTCCACTAACCTTTTCACTGAAAAACTAGAAGTTAGACATTGGTTCACTTGTCCCAATGAAATAAAGGCAAAGTGGCTCTAGAGACCAGGCAGCCCATAGGAGACTGATAGATGACACCCTTGAATCCTGAGGCTTCACATTGATGCAGACTGCTAATCCCAAGATCTTGAAACAAAATTCCATGCTTTTTTCCAGAACCTTGTAGACTGCTTTATAATTGTATCTGTTCATATGCTGCTAGCATACGTGAATCTATAATTTTAGTCAGTGTTATAATAACAGTTCTTCATGCTTACACATAATTATAAAGCATTATCGAGGCAAATGTTTTATATTAAGGAGTCTAATGAAGTAAAACATACCTGGAGACATGTCATGAGGGTTTCGCTAACAGAGTGAGCACATACAGATAACCAGCAAGCAGATCAGGAATATGTAAAGTACATTGGACTTCCAAAGGACCGAACAAATCTGTCCTAAAAGAAGTATAGCCAGAATGCTTCTTAGAAGCAAGGAAGGCAAGGTTTTGCCTCACATATTTTGTACCTTTTATCAGAATAGATTATTCTCTAAACAAGGACATCATGATTGGTAAATCAAAGGAAAGTGAAACAGGAAGACCCTTGAACAAGATGAATTGTCCCAATTCTGCACCAGTGGGCTCAAACCTAACAACTGTGAGACTGACACAGGAGGGTGATGTTTCATTTTGTTGGACACGGTGTCACTATGAGTTCACAAACTCCTAGATCTAACAGCCCCAACAAATGTATATACATTCCAAGCTGGATATTAATATGAAACCGATCACCTACAAAACAGATAACCAATATTTGAGGCCATGATACAAGTTGCCACCTCTTGGCTACGTTTTTGAAAATTAAAACATGTTCAAGTTACATGGGCATCAAATTATTTTTCTTCCTATAAGCATAATCTTCTGAATTTTACACTTTCTTCATACACAGTTGTTCATGATAGTCTGCATTAATACATCTTACTCTTAGAATTGGGATTCTTCAAGCCTTAAAAAAACTGATTATGTTCCCATTACTTATTTTGTTTACTTATTAAAATGAAGTAATGTAAATGATAAGAGATATTGTGAGAAATCTTTCTTTTTTCTACTAGAACTAGGTCTCTGAGACTGTGGTAGACCTAGGGGATAAGGAGATTAAAAAACAGGAATCCCAAATCTAGTCAAGGAAACAGTTGAGTAAATAAACAAATAGAATCATAATAATTATAATTAAAGTCATGGTCATGTGTATTGAGTGCCAAGGGGGAATCTATACAGATCTGAGATAAAAAAAAAAAAGGCAAATGCAGTAAGCTTGTTTGAAAGATGGAACTCTGATGTGAATTGAAAGAGTGAAATTATTTAGCGTATTATGCCAATCTCATCCTTTCAATGACATACATTGGCTTTTTTAGTTGAATATTCTTTTAATTTTTCATATTATAATAATAGTACAAGTGTTGCTTATTATACAAAATTATAGCACAGTAGAAATGTGCACAAAGACAAAACAATAATAATTATAAAAATCATCACCTAACACCTTCTCCGATATTTCTTCATTCTCAAATGCTTGCCATTCAGTATTAAAAGAATCCTTTTACAACATTTCTCTGTTCATGCATTGCATAGTAACTAGAAACCTATAATGAATGTAGTTCCTGAAACTCCAAAGGCAGAATATGTGTGTCTTTTAAGAAGTGTGAAATTTCCGTTTTCGAATTGGACGATGGGTTATGCTCTATGTATCATTTAGCATTTCCTATTACATTGCATAACACATTACAGTTCAATATTGCACTACGTTGCAAATATGTAAGTTGATACCTGTATTTAGTTTGGGTGCATGTATAAGGTATGGAAATAACAATGTTATGCAACTCCTAAGAGCTTCAGAGATCTTTGGCATTCTTCTCCAATTGCTTCTCCTTCCTCTTACCACCATGAAAAGCCACACTTCCCCCAATAATAGGAATCTTGAAAAGGTTTTAGAAAAAAACAATGAACTTGACAATATGATTTTGTTATTAGATGCTATTAAGTTGATTTTGACTTATATAACAGAAGGAAATACCCTCTGCCCCTGAGCCAGACTCACAATTTCACAATGATTGCTATGCTACAGCCCACAGTCAGTGTGTCAATCCAGCTCTTCAATGATCTTACTCTTTTGAGGTGCCCTTCTACTTTATCGAGGACGAGGCCTTCTAACCTTGAATCAGAAGATAGAGTATCGATTTTCCCCTCAATTTTTCCACATACATATATTCACATAAGCATGATACACCAAAAGCATATTTCACCAGCTTTTTATCTCTTGCATGTTCTTGATATATCTTTTTATTTCACTCTTTTTCTTTATTCCACTTCACCTCTTCTGTCTTCTGTTAGTCCTGATCATTCAATTAATCCATTTAAGAAACTATACTCCATATTTTGATGTCAATTCATATATATTATTAGAACTCCATAGTGTACACTAATTATGTCATATAGAAATTAGCTAAGTGAATCTAAATATTTTTATTACATTGAATAAACCATTTTCTTCATTATTAAATTGGTTATTCAACCTTAACTACTGACAAGTGCCCTGTGCCAACTGATAGAACTTTTCATTCTATATTGTTGGTATGTACAGGATATCCAGTACTTGATTGAGTCATTCACTTTGCTCACAGCTATTTATCAACACTATAAGCATTAGTATAATAACTATTCATGTGCAAAAAATTTTGACTGAGAGCTTTTACTTTTTTGGACAGATTCCAGGAAGTATGTTTATTGGATTTAAAGATATGTTTAATTTTAGTAAGGTTTTTTATACTTTTCTAAAAATGATTTAAGCATATTTCATTACCCAAAGAACCATATGATGGTATCTTTTTATTTTCCATACTCATCCTAGCAATAACTTTTTCTCCACACTGCAGCCCATCCTTTTCTTTAATTTTGCTATTCTGATGGGTAAAAGTGACACCTCACTGTTACTTTAATTTGCAAATCCCTGATTGCTACTGAATTTGGCATTCTGCACTAGCTTCAAAAGTGAAGTATTTGACTTTTGTCAAATGACTGGTTTGTTTCTAAGTCCAGACCCCATTTTAGCAGGTACTTACTTCTTAAGCATCCATAGCCTTTGAACAGACTTAAAAGCTTGTCTCTGAGTGTAAAAGCGTCAAGTTGACACGGGGTGGTCTGTGGTAGTTGTATAATCTCCTGACAACTTGCAAAGGGTTGGAATCTAGCCTTCCAATAAGCTTGCAGCTTGATGACCTCATTTGGAGGCACTAAGAACATGAATAGCGCACTGAATGCCATATACAGACACTCTAAGCTTCTTATTCCTGAGACTAAAACACGGAGAGCTAAACTAGAGCCCTGGAGCAAAAGGAGCCACGTGGAGACCCACACCAGCACTGAGATGCTTGCACGACCACTGGATCCACAAGACTGTTCACCCACTGGCCTATGATATTCTTGCATTCAGTGCCTTTGCATATGGTTTTGTAAGTCTAAAGAGGAATTCTTAGATTGATATTGGACATATGGGCTAATATAAGACTTATGAACTTGATCTATACTGGAATGGGATGTTTTCTCAATATTCAATTGCTCTTGTTTATAAAGGTTTTTCTTATGCACATATGAGGGTCTTTGAATTTGTTTCTCTAGTCAGCCCAAGCTAACCCACTAAGCAAATATCTTGCATTGTGGTTTAATTTGTAATGTGGAAAGAATGATCCAAAATGATCCTTGGAGCAAATTTATCTAGAATCTCTCATGTCATCAGATACTCAAAAAAGATCTACCTAAAGACCTATGGCTAATAGGAAGTTCTCAAAAAGAAATGCCTAGCAATGACATTATCACCACCCTACACATGCCCTTTTTTTGGTCCGATATATCTATAATAATTTCATATCACCAATCTAGGAATCCCAAATAATCCCTTTAAGTCAATTGACACAAAAGCCTTGATTCAAGTTAGCCAGTCTCCTACTTTCTCAGGCCACTGATTACCAAGCAAAAATACTAGCTTGTAAATTCCCAGTTTCCCAGCAACCATGTATCCACTTGTCTCCCTTTCCTGGGGACCTGGTTTCACCTTGTCAACTGAGACTATCCCTATCTTAACATCTTCAATGAATCTCATTTTTACTTTAATAGCATACAGCTTCTTCCTCTTTGACATGAACATCTAGTTTTGCTCTTTTTCCAATTGTCCACATTCTTTATTCTTCTTTAAAGATCTTTTATCTATGTCTCAGTAATTTCTAAGAGTTCCCTTTTTGTGGTATCAATATTATCTCTTCATGCAATTTCTTCCTCAATAACACTCTCTATTCATGTTGAATTATCCTAAGAGGTGGGTAACAATAACAATACACAAATAACAAGAGTGTTTATGAAACTATTGAAGGCATAGTTTAATCTGAAACTCCAAGCAGCTATCTCAATGCAAGAAGCAAAAATAATTTCTAAAAGCATTCATCATCTTTTGTGATTTTCTAGTCTCTCCACAAAGGTAAGTGGGTGGTTTTTGTGCTTAAGGAGATGAAAGATTTAAAGTTGCAAAAAAAGATTTAGTCTTTTGCACTTTTAAAATAGTTTCAAAAGAGCACCCTTTGCTCCTTTAAGCAAGGAAATGTATCCTTGAAAAACTATAATACATAATCAACACAGCTGGAAGCAGAAAACACATAGAGTTCAATGTACTGAAGAAACCATGATTATTGTGTTACGTGGCCACTTAGAGATTTTAGCTTGTAGAGAGTCCAACTTCAAGATTGATTGATCCCTCAGAAAAGGATTCAAATGATCTTCCCAGGCTGTGTAAATGTGGATATTTCCTTCTTGCAATTAATCTATTGGATATTTATCCAGATACTGTCTTTGGGCATTTGGGGGAAGTGAGTAGCCTCTAGCAAAAGAAAATGTAATTAACATCAGAACACTAGGTGAGCAATATTTAATTACACTCCATTAGAAGCTACCAAAACAAGATTATAATTATGTGCCACATTTCTTGTAAGGTCGAAAATTCAAATCTTTGTTAATAAATGCCTGTTACTCTGTATTCCTTAAACTGTGTAAGCCATTCAAGGACATTCAATAAGCAGCTTAGTCTTTAACAGAATTATGTAGCCAAGATGAAGTTCACGGTTAAAAATATGAACACACATGTTATGCACAGTGGGGGAGTAACCTGTGCAAAAAGGCATTTCATTTAAGGGATTAGAATAAATCTATTTTAACATGCAAACTTTATTAGCAATATTTTTAGAAATCAGGCCCCAATTTTTACTGGACCAAACTTTTGATTTGTGCCAAACTTTTGACATTTGGTATTTCCAAATGCTTCCTGTGTTGTCAACATTCCTTATCTCACAAAACTTTATTTTACACTAGTATTATCATCAACTGGGAGAAGGAGAGGGAAAGTTAGAAGTAACTTAAGAACTTTTCAGAATAAGACATTTGATATTGTATAAAGTTCTACTGTGTTATATTGGGCCAATATGATTCCATGGTACCCAACAACATAACAAGTTGCAAAACAACCTTACCATGGAATTATGTCTATGGTTTTATAGAAGAGAAATTGTGGCTCCCCAAGTTTATAGCTAATCAATGTTAGCATCATGATTTCATGGGTTTCAGGCTTCTGGGAGTTTTGCTTTTGTTGGGTGTCATCAAGTCAGTTCCCATTTACAGCAACTCTAAATCCAACAGAACAGACACAGCTAGTCCTTTAGCACATCTTCATAACCCTAGCAATGCTTCAACCCCTGGGCAGCACTGAGGGTTCTTCTTGTTCTCTCCTATGCTTTACTTACCAAGCATGGATCCTCATGAGGGCATGTCCAAGACACACAAGGAAAATGAAATCCTTGACAACTTCAATACTTTCTGTTGATCATGATCTTGTTTATTGGCTCGCTTGTGGAGATTTTTGTTTAGCTTATTTTGAGGTGTAATCCACCTGGGCAGCTTTAGCCTTTGCTCTTTGTAAGTGCTTCAAGGTCTCTTCACTTTCAAAGAATTAGGTGTGTTTTCTGAGCATCACAGCATGTTCATCTTTCTCTTGCCCTGATGCGGAGGTCTTTTCCCTATGATCTACTTTTCTGGATTATTTTCTCAGCATACATTTTTCAGAGAGATGATTTTTTAAAATAATTCATTTGACAGCCCAGCACATACCCACAAAATGAAAAAATGGCATGTGCTATTTCTATATTATCTTTATGGTGAAGTTATTAGAGTTGAAGGTGAGAAAAATAATCAAAGAATACTCGAGGCAACAGAAATATTAAGACACAACACTGAAAAGGGGTTGGGATTGGGTAAAAAAAGAAAGGAAAGGACACTTCCACCTGGATGCAATAGTTCACATAAACCAAATAGTACTTGAATTCTTTACATCATAAGTGAATTTAGCTTTGATTTTCCCCCACAATTTTAAGAAATCCAAAGAAAGATTTGACTAAAGTAAAAAACAAAAAAGTTGTCTTATTAGAGACCCTCTTTGAAACTTAAACAGTGACCAAAATAAGCTTGCCCAAAGCTCTCATGAATTAGCAGGTAAAAGATACTATTCATTAAATGAGGAATGGGAAAGCAATCTTACAGAGAAGCCACAACAATGGAGTGAAGACAGAGGTTTCAATTGCATGTGTTTGGGAAAGATGATTAGAATAATCATAATTCCTTATTTTAACTAGAAGCTTGCAATGTTCCTAGCTCCTCAAGTTCCACTGCCAAGGGGAAAATAGATGAGAAAATATTTAATAGACATTTACTACAGGAATGACTTGTTGTTATTGTTGTTCATGCCATCAAGTTGGCCCTGAAATATAGTGACCTTGTACAACATTGCCTGGTCCTGAGACATTTTCATAAATTTGACAGAGGTGCTAATTAAAATATTTCTCTGAGAGTTTAGAAAAATGAATAAATCATTTGTAATTGCCAATTTTAAAGTATAAGGGAAAGTATTCTAATATTTTGCTATGAATTCTCCCCATTTATTAAAAGAAATTGAAGCTGAGGCAAGTGCAGTCATATAGCAGACTGAAAAAGATAACTAAATGTATTTTCTATTGTTCTGGTTTTTATTTTTTAACTTCCTTGAATCTCTTATAATTCTCTGTGAAATATTAATCCAAGTATATGTAACATCCTCTGGTGCTGGACTATTCCATTTCTTGCTAATAGAATACAACTTTCTCTCCTCCTTGAGATTTAAGGTTCAGACACTTTTTTCCATAAATTCAAGTGGTTTCCAAATATTAATTCTGACTCTGAAAATAAGTAAATATTCTTCTATCTTTGAGGACTGCCACATATAAAACTTTAACAATTTTTATATTATTTCAACTGTTGAAACACATTTTTAAGTCAATAAACCAAATTGTAAAGGTAGACTTTTGCATGCACCCATTTTAAACACAGAATTATTTGTAATGATGAAAGTATGGCAATAATCTATATGTTCAATGATACTGAAATCATTAAGCAACTTTAACAGACCAATTAAACAATATACTTCTATGAAAAATATTTTTGTCAATGTCTGTAAGGATATTGAAACATATTTATGATATAATCATGAAATGAAAAACATATTAAGTCACAAAATAATGCCAAAATTTTTATTTTTAAGTAAATATAATAAAATTATATAGAAGAAAGAAAAAGCACTTGGACCTCAAAACATTTTAAAAGATTTTGTTTTAAAATAAATTAAAACTCTTAGAAAAGCTGCAAAGCATGTAAATGGAGTCCCATATGCTCTTCAACTAGTTCTCCCTAAAGTTAACTCCTGATGCTTACATTTGTCAAAGTAAAGAAAGTAACACTGTCACAAATGATCACTAACTTAAACTATAGCAAGCAGATAGATGCCATCAGTTTTTCCATTCATGTACTGTTTCTGTTCTATGATCATGAGATCAATTTTCAAAGCCTTGTGAGCTTGGAAGATGATGGCCAGATCTTTGGTAGAAGCTTCCTCAATTTGGATTTATGCAAGGGTTCTTCTATCACTTTGAATCTACAGGTGTTTGAGAAGAGAGGACCACAGAGGGGAAGTGTCCTTCTCATCATAAGTCAGGGGGTTCCTGATAGCCACCTAACTTATGACTACAGATATTCACTCTCATTACCAGTTAAGGAAGAATTTGACAGTATTCTCCACTCTAAGATATTTCCCTTTTTCCTGTCTATTCATTTAAAATAAGTAACTAAGTAAAACCTACACTCAAAAGAAGAGGAACTGGAGGATATGTCTTGGAAAGTGGCCTTACTACTTAAATCGTTTCGTAATTGTTCAATAAGGGGGGCGGGGCTACTCCCTTCCAAATATTTACATTTGCTCACTCATTTATGTTGGTTACTTTAGCCTTCTCCCCTTCATTAGTTTTATAGTGGTTATGCATTGGGTTGCTAACCACAAGGTCAACAGTTCGAAGACACCGTGACTATATAGGAAAAAGGCTGGGATTTTGGCTCCCAGAATTCAGAGAGGCAGTTCCACCCTGTCCCATAGGGCCACTATAAGCCAACATCAATGCAATGGCACTGAGCTTTGGTTTGACGTTATTTTTTAGGCTATAATCGAATACTATCTTTACTGTCCCCAGACCTGCCCCCAATAAGATGAGCTATAAGCTACTAATACCATATTTCCCCCAAAATAAGACAGGATCTTCTGTTTATTTTTTTCTCAAGAAGATACCTGAGGGTATATTTTCAGGAGATGTGCTATCTGTTAAGTATGATACAACGATCTACATTTATTCAAATATAGTTAAGTCATCATCTTCTGGAACATCACTATAACTCTCCAAACCTCAAATTCCATTCTGAATTTCTTGTGACTCTATTTCCTTTAGAACCATTGGCCTCAATCTTGCATGTCAAGCAACAGAGCTCTCATTAAATGAGCAGCTCTTATCCATGTAACCTGCCCTGAGTGCATTGGTAACAACACTGTCAGGGATTTTATCCATAAATTCTTCATCAAATCATGACCTCTTGCAGGGTAGGCTTCGCAAAGTTTCCACACTGACTTGTCTTTCTTTTTTCAATATAGTCATTGATCTTCATGTGAAAATGATCTTTGAATGACATGTTTATTGCAATGTCAAGAGTCTGCAGATAGGTCATGATGGAGTACAAAAGGCAAAGGTTGTGCATATACTCTGTGTAGCCACCCCCATCACTAGGTCTTATTTTGGGGTAGAGCTTATTTTGCACAAAAGCTTAGAAATCCAGCTAGGGCTTATTTCATGGATAGGTTTTACTTTAGGGGAAACATAGTAACTGAATCAGAAAATAACCACATATGCAAAGTCATGCATATGCTTTTCCATATTTATGTTTTGATATGGGCTGCCTGGTTCCACAACTCCTCACAGAAGGGGTGGACAGTCATTTTCCCTTCATGTATTTGTCATCAGAGAGGCCAGAGCTGTCATAGTTCCTCCTATAATAGACTCTGGGGTAGTGTCTAGAAGTGGCTTCATCTACCTCCTTTAATTCCACCACTGTAATGACAGGGACCTTTCCTTTCTACCTGATGTCTTCTCTTGTCTTTGATCAATGTGATGACAATGTCTCCTTCCCTTGGCCGATCTTATTTCATCATGGAACAAGTGATGACAATCCTAGTATGAACAGAATTCTTAGGTTCCTGTAGTGGGTTATTCCTTGCCTTGGTTCTTTGCTTCACACACAGAAAGAATTCATGCCGAAGTATGTTTTGTAATCCAAGTGAGTTTTTATGAAGGAGAGGAAAAGTTTCAGAGTGTACAGTCTCAAAATGGTGCAAGCTATTTCTGGAAGGCATGTCAGGCCATAGAGAAGCCAGGCAGGATTTCATAACTGGGCACAGGCAACCACGTGGAAAAGAGTACCCACACATGTGGGACTGAGAAATCCCAGGAACTCACAGGTCAAGAGAACAAGAGAGCAGGGGTCAAGAAGATGTGAGGGCCTGCCTTAATTCTCGCCCACCCCTGGCTGTGGGAGGCATGGTTGACAGTATTGGTTGACCTCATTAGCAGATCTAGGTCCATCTGGATGATTTCATGAGCCTAGGCCTAGTTTGTGTGCTCAGGTGTACCTCCTACCTGGCTCAGTGTTTCAGTATGAGTATGTTAGTCCGGGTAGACTAGTGGAACAAATTCAAGGACATGTATATCGATATAAGGAAAGGGTTTATATACAAAAGGAATGGGACATGGAGAAAGCATCCCAGCCTCATCAAGTCCAAAGTCATAAGTCCAATATTAACCTATATGCCCGAAATGGGTGAGTCTTCTTCTGACTCACAAAGTCACAGGTCAGTGGGTGCAGAATCTTGGTGCTGGCAGGGCACCTTGCCTCCAGGGTTCAGGCTCCATCAACAGCATAAGCAACTCATCGCTGGCAGAGGTCTCCATCTGGCCGCCCCAGCTTCAGAGTTCTGGCTCCATCAGGGCAAAGCTGTGTGGTCTCTCCGCCGGCTCCTCCAGCTTCTCAAATGCTGCTAGCTTGTCTTGTCCATGATTAATCTCTGAGACTAACTCCCAACAACTGGAGGAGATAGCTTTTCATATTCATGAGGGAAATATCGCGAGATTTCCCAGGAGTCTCAGGTGAAAGCCATGCCCACATAGAGGTCTCATTGGCTACTCAATGGCTATCTCCAGATTAACAGGCTAGACTCCACCCCTATAATTCAATCATAAAATTAACATAAGCACATGACTGCCACAATGAGCATGCTCAGTCCTAGGCATCTCCCCATGGTGTCTAATGGTCCCCTGATTTCTTTCCAACCTCCTCAATGGGGTGTTTGCAGGCATGGGCGGGACAACCGCCTGTCCCTAAGCAAGCAACTTAACAGTCACTGCCCCCTGCCCTCTATTTCTGGAGGATCCTGGCGAATATAAGAGAGCAATACTGTCAGTATTGCAAGTGTTCCAGTAGTGCATGACTATGTCCTAAAGGGTTAAATATAAGACAGAGTTTTTAAACATTTGCTATGGAATTCAAACGGTAAATGAAGGCACTTTCACATTCCCCTATTTACTGTTAGTAAGACTTGCAGGTGTGGTCATTATTATAAGCTATAGTAACACATTTTGAGGTAGGCATTTGGAACTAGTTGTCACTAGGGTAAGGTGACTAGATTTTAAGTGGGACACCACTGACCACGGGGGGGGGGTGTTCTTGATTAAAAATTTGAACTATATGGAACAACAAAATATTTTCATAGAACGCAAAAACAGTATTGCAATATATTTATTTTTTTAATTTTAAAACACTGTTGGATGTTATTAAATTGCTAAAAAATGGGATGTCTGGTCACCTTACCTAGGGGCAAGATCAATGTGAAAAGTTATTTATAGCAATGTTGTTATCAAGTTGGTTTTGACTCATGATGAACCTATATAAACATTTTCCTTTTCTGTGACATCTTTATAATTGTTGGTATGCTCAAATTCATTGCTGTGGACATTCCATATTTTGAATGTCTTGCAGCTTACAATGCTTAACTCTAAACACTGTATTGGATTATACTCTGTTGTGATTCACTATGTGCATTGGCTAGTGTTCAGAAGTCCATTGCACAACCTTTCTTACTCTGTCTTAGCCTGAAAACTCTCATGAATTTTGTCCATCATGAGTGACCCTGATGGTATTTGAAATTTAGATGGCATAATTTCCAACATTATAGGAATATGTAAGCTGCCACAATGCTACAAAATGGCAGATATTATCATAAATAAAACAAAAACAAAAGCAAACTCATGGTCATGCAATAAATCCAAACTTATAATGAACTAGTATTGAGTAGATAATATTAGCAACAGCACAGTCAGAAAGATATGCATGGACTTAACACAAGCAGATTCCATATAGTGGTGGCTTTCTGAGTATTAACATTACTACTTTTTTTGTGGTGAACTATCTGAAATTAAGTAATAGTTGTGAACTTGACCATAGAGAAAGTGCAGCGATACTGTGGAAATAGAACTGTGGAAATAGAACACGAAGTGTGGGAACTATAGAGATTCTTTACAAGTACTGGTTGAGAGGAGAGTAAGCAAACAATATTTTCCCTTTCCCTACCTATTACCTAACTCTTCAAGGTAAAATCATTCTTACCCACACAATGCAATTTCATAATGCATTGGTTGATCAAATTATTTATGTAATCAGGATTCTTCAAAGGTCCTTAATGAGACCCTGCACTCTCCAGGGGTAATCCTATCTTTGTTCCCTTTTCAGCGATATGCACTCCTTCTCAAACCAAGTCTTTTAAAGGCAACTCTCTAATGTAATCACTATTCTTACCTTTAACCCAATGCTTGCCACTAACTTAAAAAATAATGGCAGAAGAAGAGGAGGAAAAGGAATATTGTCTGCTCAAAATGGGTCTCACCTTTTGCTCCACAACTGAAGTGACAGGAGAGAATCACTTCCTTTTTCATTAAAAAAAAAAAACCCAGGGCTTTTTGACACCTGGATTTTCACTGAGGAAAGAAGAAAACCACTGTTCTTATGGGAGAAACCTCTACTGAATTGCAATGTGGGAAATTATGGGAACAGGAACCAATGAGGAGCTGTAACTAAAAGTTGTTCACTGACCAAACCTTGGTACAGCTGTACATAGTATGCTATAACTTCATGTAGGATCCTGAAACCACAAATATTAAACTAACTCATGTAATCCGAATGAACTATGTTAGATAAAGTAGACACAAAGTATTTATAAATTACAAAAGAGAAACAAAAGTATGATGAAAACACTTAACCCCAGTAGTAGTCAAAACATCATCATTTATTTTTTTTTTTTGGGGGGGGGAATCACTGCCCTCTGGTGGTCATGGGAGTTACCCAGCCTTGCTGCTGCTGGATTTGAACCACCGAGCCAGTGGACCGCAGTCCTGAAAACGTCATTATTTAAAATGTTATGTGTGGTCTATTGCATTGACAAAGTTCACCTTTTGGTCTGCAGTGTTGGCAAGTATGTGGGGAAATGGGTCTCTGATGAATGGTAGACAGGAATGAAAACTACTACAACTTTCTGAAAGGGTAATTTGTGCACACGTATCAAGAGTCTTAAAATATACATGCATCTTAACCCAGCATTTCTAGGTAGATATGCTCAAAGGTGCATTTAAAAAATCTAATTAATTGTTAAGTTACTATAATTCAATCAAAAGCAAAGTAGAAACCATCTAAATGCCAGAATAACAGATTGCTTATAAATTTCATGTTCGAGCTACTCAATTTTCTGCAGACAATGAAACAGTTTAAAAGTACCCAAAATATATCAAAACGCCATAAAAACTCTGTGAACTCACTGCCTTCTTGTCAATTCTGACCCATAACGAGCCAACAGGACAAAGGTGCCCTTGTGCACTTCCTCGAGGGCCACTCTTTGCAGTAGAAAGTCTCATTTTTCTCCCGAAAAGCAGCTGGTTGTTTCAAGCTATTGACCTTGCTGTTAGCAGCTGAAAACATAACCACTGTGCCACAGAGTCTCCTTACATGAAAATAATCATTACATAAAACTAATAAATTTCAAAAGCATGACAGTCCATTATTAAAATCTATATATGTCCCACATATATGTGTGCATGAAAGTGCTATCTGACATAATACATATTAACTATTATCTTCCTCTAAATTGTGACATTAAAAATTATCATTTGCCATAAGTGATTATTTTGGATGTAGGAGCTTCACTTTTATTTTTCCAATATTTCAAAATGCTTATACAACGTTTTTAAACCCTAAACGAATGCTGTTATTGTTTTTAAATTTACTAACCTCACATATATAGGCACCTATATTATCTTCCAACAACACTGGTCTATATTTATACCCTCTGGTAATGTTTCAGGTTTACTAATTGCATTGACATTTCAGATGACTGTGAAGTAAAAGAGAATAAATGATAAGTAACTGCTTTCACAAAGCACACATGGAAACAGAATGCATGAATATGAAGTCTACCTGTGAATGAACTTCTCTATATATGTGTCAAGGTATAGAACACCTCCATCATGAGAATAAGAGAGAAAATACATCTATAATCTCAAAGATTTCTTCCTAAGCCTGTCCAGTCAATAACTAACTACATTCAGTGTTTTAATTGATTCATTGTCTTCTCTCTATATTTTATAGTCATCACAGTAATGGTTACATCTATACTTCACCCACAGATACAGGAAGAGATGCTGGAGAAACTCAATATTAGCATCTAAAACAGGGGCTGGGGGCCAACGGTGGAACAAACCACCAATTGTTCATCACGTTCAGGATGAAGTGAAAAACAAAACAATTCAAACAAGTCACAAGAGTAAAAGTATAACCTTGAGTATATCCACGAGAGTATATGCCACGATTCCAAGAACATCTCAAAAACAAATTGGCCTTACACCTATGACAAAAGATCTGATGAACTATGGGTCACAAGAAATCAGGAAAATCATTCATGCACAAAGCACACAGCCTTTAAAAAGACAAGAAATGAAGAAAAGAGCAAAGTGGATGCTGGAAGAAATTCTGAAACTTTTTCTTCATTGTACGGTAGCTAAGGCAAAAGGAAGGCTTATGAAAAACCTGCAATATGCAGATAACACAAAATTTCTTCCTAGAAGAAAGGAAGATTTGAAGCATTGACTGATGAAGCTCAAGGATTTAGCCTGAAAACCTAAACCCTTACAACTGGACTAATAGACAATATCAACATCGTGATAAATAGAGAAAGGATTAATTTTGTCAAGAATCGTGTCTGGGTTGGATGTACAATCAGTACTCCCAGAAGCAGCAGCTAAGAGATGAAAGTATGTTTTGCATTACGTCAGTCTGCTGCAAAAGGCCAGACCTCTCTTTAGTGTGGAGAAGCCATGAGGCCGAGGGACAGTGGCTACAATCCTGGGCCCAGACATAAGAAGCATTTTGAGGATGGGGCATGACCTAGTGGTGTTCTGTTCTGTTGCACATCACCTATTACCAGTGGGAACCAACTTGATGACACCTAACCACAACATGACTCACCCAGCTGTTGCCACGGGCTGCAGATTGTGCTGGATCCTCTAACTAGAATCTCCCACGTATGCATGCTCATTCTAAGCCACAAATGAGCAGACAGGGTGGCTACTGTGGTTAGGCGCCTTTGAATCCATTTCAATTCAGCAGCCCATGCTACAGAGTATAAGAGCCCCCAAAGGATGGTCTAGGCTGTAATCTATATTGATGCAGATGACTTGTTATTTGAGATACAACTTGGGCTTCAATCAGCAACCTTCTACTTAGCAGCCAAGTGATTAGCCATTGCACAGCCAGGACTCATCAGTGGATATCTACAGAATTGCACCTATTTACCAACTGGCACAAAGTCGTACAAATTGCTAATGTCAGACAGGATGAGATGAGTTTGATCTGGCTTACAAAGATGGCGAAAGTTCCCATATGATTTGGCCTTTCATTCATTTGAACAAGGGAATTTCCAATCAAAATCTAGCATTTTAATGGCAATCAGCCCATCCATAAAAACTGATGTGAAATCAGCTTGGTTGAAACACAAACTAATGCAAAGCTGAAAGGAATGATCACTGCTGGCTTCTAAAGACACACAATGATATGGTACCCTGTACACTTGAAAATGAATTTGAAGAGGCTTTAGGATCAAAGTAGCTTTATAGTACATCATATTATTTGAAGAAATCTCAGTCTTCAAAGACAAGATTGCACCACCTTCAGGATTTCAGGATATCACTTTAGCTTTGAGACATTGTTTATTTACAAATAAAAATAAACAGATAACATCAACAAGAGGAGAACACATCTATATCAAACATTCACCCAGCATAATCATCCACTTGCAAAACAAGAGAAGTCATCTTAAACCCTAGACAAAATGGAACTGAACGAAGATTAAATTAACAGAGATATTATGAATCTGAAACTAAATTAAAATGCATTTTAACAACTGTGTATGTATAAGTCCTCAGTTCATTACTCTCCCTACAGTTTCATTACTCCACAGAGCTGGGTGGAAATTTGCATTTCCCCAGGCTATGATTCTCTAAGTGACTGACCAGGAGTAAGGCTGCTCCTGGACTCACAACATTAATGGACCACACACCAATTAGCAGCAGAAGGAAGTTGTCTTCACAATGCATGAAAATTAAGTATACGATCAGCAGGCTTTTCACTTTAGCTAAAGCTTTTCCAGGGGAAAAAGCACTCTAGAGACCTTCTCTCTTCTCTTTGTAACAGAAAGGATGAAAAAGAGAGCAGTGCGCCGTCAATTCTGCCGCAGAGATCAATTAGCATGCTTCCTTCTTGGGGTGGGAAAAGAGAGGGTGCTGTTTCCACATAGGGAAGTTCTGTGAAAGATGCAGAACTCTCTCCTCTGGCGATAGTGCGCACATTTATTTCCTGTGGGCTTAGAGAAGCAAGAATGAGAAGTGAATGGCATTCTTGAATGCCCACAAGGGACTCGCCTCAAGCCAAACTTCTACTTTTACTTGACACACTACCTCAGTCTCCAGATGCTGCATTTGTGACTGTGCCATCAGAAATCTTCAAAGCTGTAGCAGCCCAGAAACAAGGAGCCAGGGCAGCCATACAGGTGGAGAGTGAGAAGGGAGCCAGATCAAATAGACAGCAGGGGCCCCAGGGGCAAGATCATTCATTCCAGAAGAGGGACATCAGGACAAAGGAGGCAGATGATAAGGACCTTTTTGCTTCCTTTCAACTGTTGGCAGCCTCTGATCCCGTAAAATGACACAGCAGCACTGGAGCCAGCCAGCCAACACACATCTCTGAACAAGTTAAGGCCACTCTGAAGAAAATGCGGTCATTCCCAAAGTGAAAAAAAAAAATTCATCTGTATTTCAGCTTAATCATCAACAGTCTTAAGTATTCTGAAGCTTTGACCTCTGTGAGCATCTCGGGATCCAGTATGGAAATTAGCATTTGCTCATAGGCCCTTGGCAGAAACTCACTCTTACCCAATGCAATGTTAAGGTGACTAGACAAATATCCGAGGATATCTCTTTTTTCTTCTTCTTAAAACCGTGTTATAGAGAACTTTAAGGAGGCATTTTGTATGCAATTTCTAGACTGCAAGCAATGTTCAGATCATACATGACTTCAAAACTCTCTACTTTCTCTCTTACCCTAAACATCAATAACCTACCCCTCTCTTGAACATACCTTTTTCTCCATTACTACGATGATCACTGAGCATTCTTCATCTACAGAATCTTAGGATTTTGTTTAAAGTACTTTGGATCAGAAAAGATGCTGGTAACAGTTTCCCAAGATGTTGTTTATCTCACTCACTTAGCATACTCCTTCTCTAATACTAGAACATTATTTCTCAATCTTTAGTACACATTAGAATCACCAGGAAAGGTCATATAACATGAGTGAGTCTTAGACTGACCCCAATTCAATTACATACTTAAATGAGGGCTTTGGTGTTACATATTTTAAAACTTCATAGGTGATATGGGGGCTTAAGATTCATCAAGCTTAAAAAAAAAACTTGTACTAAAAATTTTAAAGTTTTGATGGCAAAAACCATGAAGCAATTAGCTGTTAACTGAAAGATGGGCAATTTGACTCTACTTGCTAATATGCAAGAGGAAGAACTGGCAACCAACTGGCTCCCAATAAAGATTACAGGCAAGAAAACCCTATGGGTCAACTCTGCTCTGTCCCATTGGGTCACTCTGAGCTGAAATCAGCTGGAGAGCCCATTTCAACATCTCTAGCTTAATTCTTATATCAAAAGAAAAGGAACAAAGCATGGCTGATATTTCAAAATTCCAACTGATGGGTTCTCTGTTATCCAGTGATATGAATGAAAGGGAAGGCCAACCTACCGTCATCGAGTTTATTCCAACTGATACTTACCCCACAGGAAAAAGTAGAACTGTTCCTTAAGTTCCTAAGATAATAAGTGTTTCTGGAAGCTAACAGTCTCATCTTTCTCCTAAGGAGCTGTTGGTGGATTTGAACCATTAATTTTATATTTAGCGGACAAACAACTAACACACAACACAATCACAACTCTTCATGGAAATCCAAGCAGGTTATAATCAAGAAACTCCATGTCAGGACTCTAATCCTGAATCTCGCTCTGTGAGATTATTACTCTGCTTTTATGTTCTAGATTCCTACCCAGAATGCAACTGGGAGGATGGGACTTCAAACTAGAAATAATCAAAATACTGCAGCAGGAAATCTGAAACATTCACATGAGAAGATTGGCAGCAGCATTCAATAAGCTCCCCAAAGCCCTGAGAAACACTGATATAAAGACTAGAAAAACATTATCAGTTATAGTACGTGGATGAATTTAACTGCAACTAGAAAAAAAGCAGTAGTCAATATGATGTGACTCAGATCTTCTGTTGCTAGTTGTATGGATATTTAGTTATGTTCAAAGACCACAGCATACTTATGAGCAGGAATTTGCCTTGTGATTGTTTCTCAAGTTTCATTGAGTGTCTTGGGATACACAAATAATGAATAGTATCATTATCTGTAAGAGGTAAAAACAGTTATGCCAGATCTTTCATGTTGCTGGCAAAGAAAGATATCTTTCTTTGATGTTTATTTTCAAAACAAGCACTAGATTAGTAAATTATATTCCCCAAAACTCTCACTACCAGGAAAAATTAGGGATAGAGTAAGTGATATTTAATATCCATCTACCTTACCTAGAGTGACAAAACTTCAAAGCATCTGTCTTTCTATTTCTTGACAACTTGTGCTCAACTCTACAATAACTGCATCAAAACTTTTTGCATGCTCCTCAAACATAGAATTTTCAAAATTATGCCTTTAACCTTGCACCTTCTCTTTATTCATGTGAATTATTTTCTTTTAATCTTGGCTTGCAAATGGCTCATAAGGCCACAGAGATTCTTCTTAAATCAGAACTCTTTGCTCTCATCAGCATATGTATCCAATTATGTTATCCCCTTTTCCCTTCCTTTGTTCAAAGAATCTACTTTCTTCAGGCAATTTTTGATACCAAACAGGTTTGATATATGTGTTAGCCCAGTTAGACTAGAGAAACAAAGGGACACTCATTTGTGTGTAAGAGAGAACTTGATATCAAAGAGCAATTAATTATACATTAAGAAAACATACCAGTTCAGTCCAGATCAAGTCCTAATGTCCAATATTAGCCCATATGTTTGATACCAATCAATAAGCTCCACTTCAGACTCATGCAACACATGCAATGACACCAAATTCAGGAAGATCACAGGTCGGTGAGTGGGAAGTCTTGTGGATCCAGTGGCAGTAGAGGCATCTCAGCACTGGCAGGGAACTCCACGTGACTCCTTCAGCTTCAAGCTTATAGTGAAGCTTCATGTGTCTTGTCTAAAAGCATATCTCATTGGGAGTGAGTAAGTGTCCTCCCTCCAGAGAGCTTGTTATCTCCTTAGACTCTCAACTATGACGGACAGGCTAAACTCTACCCCCTCACTCTTAAGTCTCAAATTGAGAAAAGATTATGTAACTACTAATGACTTATTTAACTCGTGACTTAAGCACTGCTATGACATTAAAACATGGTACATGAAGAAAGTGAAAGGTGATTACTAAGGTATAGAAGAAGAAAAAAGAAAGATCAAAGTAGATGTCAGAAGAGACAAAGTAAAGTGCTATCATGAAATGTGCACTGATCTGGAGTTGGAAAGTCAAACAGGAAGATTATGCTCAGAATACCTCAAGCTGAAATAACTGAGAGGAAAATGCTAATCTGAAATGGACATACTCAAGGATTTTATGGTCCAAATATTGAATGATGTAGAAAGTAGCAAATAAAATGGAAGGAATACACAGCATAGCGTTACAAAAAAATTTTTGGTGGATATTCAATTACTTCAAGAGGAAGTAAATGATCAAGAACTGGTGGCACCTGAAGAAAAAGTCTAAGCTGCACTGAAGGGATTAATGAATTGACAGGATAATAATGGAAATGATGGTCCAAATCCAGTGCAGCACTAGATGGACTCACTCAATTACACCAAGAAACTTGGAAGACTGCTACCTGGTCAACTGACTTGGGGAAATCCAGATTCTTGCCCAAGTTAAATAAAAATGATGCAACCAGAATTCAAGAAATATTGAAAAATCAGTATCATCAATAGTATAATAAAATATACTCTTGCTGAAGATTATGAAAAATATGTGTGGGAGAACATCAGTAGAGCTACTAAAAATTGGGGCCATATTCAAAATGACATTGAGCCGGGGATATTATTGCTAGGGTCAGATCCATCTTGGCTAAAAGCAGAAAATACCACAAAGATGTTAATTTCTGCTTATTGACTGGGTAAAGTCATTTGCTTATGTGGGTTATAACAAATTATGTACAAAAAAACAAATTATGTCCAACCTTGAGAACAAAGAGAATCATAAACATCTCATTGCCGTCATATACGATCTTTACACAGACCAAGAGGTAGTCTATAGAACAGAACAAGGGAATACATACCACAGAGTTTAAAATCAGGAAAGGAGGAAGTCAGGGTTGTATCCTTTTGCTTTTTTTATTCCTTCTCTGTGCTGAGCCAATGATCTGATAACATGTACTATATGAAGAAGATAGATTTAGGATGGGAGGCTGATTAGCGACTTGCATATCAGATGCAACCTTGCTTGCTGAAACTCAAAAGCACATGAAGCACTAACTGTTAAGTTCAAAGACTTAAGTAAAAATTACAACTCAGTGTAAAGAACCAAAAACTGCACCCAAATGGACTAATAGAGACCATCATGCTACATACAGAAACGTAACACAATCAAGTGGTCAGGAATTTCATTTCACTGGGATCCACAATCAGCATTCATAGAAGCAGCATTAAAGAAATCAAAGTGCATTTGGGTTGAACAAATTGGTTGCTCTAGCTTTTCCAGAAGGGTGAAAGAGCCACCCTTAGTTCACGTTGAGCACTAAGATGGGCCTGATCGATTCCATGGTATCTCCCTAGCCTCATCTGCATCTGAAAGTGGGACAACACATCAGGAAAATTGCAGATTAATTCATACATATGAATTAGTGTTTTGGTGAAAATACTGAAAGTCCATGGACTGCCAGAAGAACAACCTAATTTGTCTTAAAATAAACATAACCAGAATATTCCTTAAAAGTTATATGACAACACGCTAATTTAGGAATTTTGGACATGTTCTCAAGAGAGATGGGTCTCTGGAAAAGGACCCATGCTTAGTAAAGCAGGTCAGTGAAAAAGAAGAGGCATGTCAAAGAGGTGGATTGTGACAGGGCTATAATGATGGGCTCCAGCATAGCAACGATGATGAGGGTTGTGCAGAACCACTAGGCATTTCATTCTTTCTATAGAAGCCTCATCTGAATCAGGGCAACACACGCATCGAAAGTCAGATTTCTGTTTCTCAAATAGAAACTGTAGGAAAAGCAATTCTCCCTCAGTCAATTCTAAGTAGGGATTAGAGTAAATATCCTTTTCTGTCTTCAGGAATAACCTAGAGCCGTAACCACATTTTGTCCATTAGGCCTGACCAGGTGCTTCTGATGTTCAGAAGGAGGGATCATTGTGTTAAGGGTATAATGCTGTAATTGTGTGTTACTGAGTCAATGTCAATTCATAGCCTATAGGATAGAACAAAACTGTTTCCTAGGCTGAAATATTTATGGGATAGGATCACCAGGTCTTTTCTCCTAGGGTGTCACTGAATGAATTTGAATCACTAGTCTTTCACTTAGCAACTTAAGCACTCAATTAGTGCTTAACTCTTCCACCACCTGGAATTTTACCAGAAATAAACAAGTTCAATTTAAGACAGACTTCCTTTTACTTGCATGACCATTGACAACATGATATGAATATTAAACTGTTTCACACAATAACCTATGCAGGTTAACTTGTTAAATGATTTCTTACCACATTAATATCACAGTAGAATTTTCTGAATATGCTTGTAATGTCCATTGCTTTAAAAAGCAAAAATGAGCAGAACAAGAGGAGAGAATCTTTCTTTTTCCAGATTAAATATATTAACACCCAATATCAAGCATTTGGTGTATGTGTATCATAAATACTTTAAACTCATTCAGCAGCTACATATGGTAAATTTAATTAGAACCTACTACAGGATGTGCTCCTCTGGTTAGTTACCACCCCCAAAGCCACCATCATATCTAAAGGGAGCAATCCACATTTGTGCCTGGCTGCTACCCAGACATACACACATACGCAAACTTTCCCATATTTCAAAGCAATATATTTATCATGCATTCTGCATCAATCCATTTTAGATTTTACTTAGAGTAGAAACCTACTTAACCTTCTGATTGGTTCAAACCCTTCCCACATTCTCTTTATGCACGAATTTCAATCTTCCTTTTATTATGTAAACAATGATAATATTGTTCTAAACAGATAAATATTGCTGACTACTGTACAAAGTAATAGATGTATTGTGAAAAGGTTCCTCATCCATGAAATACTTTGCTTTTTCTTCATTTTATTTTTGGTCCATTGTTTCCTCTTATTCTGTTGGTGAATTACTGTTTTTTTAAACCATGAACATTTCTTTTAAAATATTTTATTATAATTTATTCAATATAGTTATTTATAGTTTAAATTGTTCATCAAATATCCAAAGGCATTAGAAATGTACAATTTCTATATTTATTGCATAATTTTTATTCTCTATCCTTCTGTGTTCATTTGCACAAAAATGCTCTGTCCTTCCAATAGTCTAAATGGTTTGTTCCAGGACTGGCTAAGATTAAACAATCAAACGCTAGCCTAAGGTTGAGGGTTGGGACTTACCCAGTGGCTCTGCAGAGAAAGTTCTGGTGAACTGTTTCCATAAAGCATATGGGCAAAAATAATACGGCATGATTCTTCTCTGTCAGGTGGGGTCACGGAGTTAGAACTCACTTAATAACATTCCGCAACAGCAGGCCTGGGAAACAGAGCTGTTTACCATGAACTATTTTCAACCACTGATCACACATTTCATTAGACAATATTTCTCTGTTAAATCTGTTTCCTAGGCATTATCTCTCCCTCTTTATTTGGAAGTGTGTGTGTGTGTGTGTGTTTTTTGGTAGGGCACCAATATTAAAAGTGCATGAAAAAAATTTTTAAGTGCATGAGAAACTTTAATTTTGGAGCTACTAATGTATGGAAGTGTACTTGTCTCTTTTAGCAGTTTACTGATATGGCTTCATAAAGATTTACAACTCAGAAATAACACCTGCTATTTAAAAGTGCAATGCCATTATTACCCTTCAGCTTTTGTCTTTTTTTAATATTAAAATGATTTATCCCATTGTTATGAAAATTCACAATGATGTGCATTAGCATGGGTTTTAAAATTTTATTTACTAGCTTATTTTTGCACTGGACTCTACATAGAATTAGAAATATTGATAGCTATGCTCTTTTATTTTAGAGAATATTTATTTTCTGTACTTTCTCTAGATCTATGGATTTGATGTTGAATTGCTCAGATATTTTCTTAAATTTTATATACTTCTCTCTTAATTTTTCATCTTTGTTGTTCTAATTTATAGATGTTCATATCTTCCCATACATAAGTCCATCCTAATTACTGCTCTTTCCTAAGAATAATATTGTTTTATGAATGTAGGAAATATTCATGTCTTCCCATAAATATGCTCATTCTAATTTGTACTCTTTCCTAAGAATAATATCCTTGTTTCATGAATATATCTCCTCAAATTTCAAAGTGACTATTTCTTTTAATAGTACTATTTAGTAAATATTTACATTGTGCTAAAGACATTAAAAATCACAGATGCCACTTTGAAGACTAAAGGGCACTAGTCCTCAAACCATGGAGTCAGTCGTTGTGTCATATGCATGTGAAAAACTGTACAATGAATGAAGAAGCCAGAAGAAGAATTGATGGTCTTGTGAAGAATATTAAATATAAGAAGGATTCAAAATGCTCGTGGAAAGGTTCTATTGTCTTTTAATTCTAATTTTCTGTGGCCTTTTCTGAAGCCCCTCCCAAGCCATGGACTGCCCGAACAGCAAAAAAAAAAAATATATATATATATATATATATATATATATATATATATATGAAATACTTCCAGAATAATCCTTAGAAGCAAGCATGGTGAGAGTTTATCTCAAGTGTTTCAGACATGTTATTAGGATGAGTTATTGTGTTATTAGCATGGAGAGGGACTTCATTCTTGGTAAAGTAGATAGTTGGCAAAAAAGAGAAAGACTCTCTAGGACACAGGAGCTGTTGACACAGTGACTGCAATAATACTATCAAACTTAGGAAATATTGTGAGAATGGCACAGGATCTGGAAATGTTTTCATTTTGTGTAAATAGGGCTTACTGATAACTCATAACTGACTCATAACAACCCTGTTAATAACAGGCCTTGAAGGCACTGAACCATAAAGTTTGTTAATGTCTCTGCTATACAAATTATATACATCATTGTATTTGTTTCTTATGATCACTCTGCATAGAAACACGTATTATTACCATTATAAAAAGGAGGATGCTGACAAGAGACATTTCAAGAAATTACTCACACATTCTAAATGTATGACTGTAGTTTATTACTATGGCAACTATTATGTGCTTCTTGCTGATAAATGTCATGGGCACATCATTCCCATGGGGAAATCCAACTTCTAAAAGCAGTTCAATCAGAGTGCTGAAATCAGAGCGCCTATTTCATTATCTGGTCACATTTAATATTTACAAGGTGTTCATTAGTGAAGGTATCACATTGTCAAAATTTCTTACAAATGTCTTAGAGAATATCTAAAAACAGAGACTTGGTTATCATTTGTCTCCATTACTCAGGAAATGGATTTCCCAGTCATATTTTGAGTATTCTTAACCCAGGGGACTTATATGTCAACCGTAAATTGAACAATCATTCCAACTGCAATTCTTACATTTTCAGTTGCTAAGACCTCTGAAGAGGCCAGCCCTTTCATTTCTTCTCGTCCATTTTTAGTCTGGAAGCTCTGCTTAAACCTATTCACCATTGGTGATGCTGCTGATATTGGAACCACCACTGACATAGCTTCCTGTATCACAAAACACACAAACCGCCACAGATCGACAAATGGGCAGATTAGGGAGAAACTCAGAAAACGGATGGCTAGAACTCAAGTAAGAAACTTCTGTCATGCCTACAATCGTGGCTTACTTATTTCACATACATGAGAACACCAACTTTCACTTAGTTACCATTCTTAGAGTAAGATTTATCTGGGGGCTGAGCCACGGTGGTGTAGTGGTTGACTGCAGGACTGCGGCCCACTGGCTTGGCCGTTCAAATTCAGCAGCAGCAAGGCTGGGTAGCTCCCACGACCACCAGAGGGCAGTGATGCCGCCCAAAAGCAAAAACAAAAAACAAACAAACAAAAAGATTTACCTGAAAGTGAGATCATTTCAGTTTTCTTATCTGTAAAAGTGAGATAACAGTATTTGGTCCTTTCTAGAACTATAGAATTTAAAAAACACCGTGTAATGCTTAGTACAATTTTGGACACATGTAAAATCCTAGATTGCTGTTAATTGCTATCATTAGTATTGTCCCTTTATTTTTATCTTTTTCATTATGTGAGATATAGGAACCGTGCACTTTTGTTGATAGAACAAAATTAAGATAAAACCCTGCCTATGCAAAGGAAAATTAGATGCTAAATGTGTTAAAACGACAGTTTCAAGCATGATGCTCTATCTGCACAATGCAGGACACGTATGTTAGGCAGGGTGCGCTAGAGAAATAAAACACTCAAATATGGTTAAGAAAGAATTGTATATCATGAAGTCATTTTACAGCTAAAAACAAATTTCAGCCTAGTCCAACTCAAGCCCCTGGGTCCAATGTTAGCCACAGCCCTCTTCAAACTCTTGTAGCTTCAAGCCAGAGATAGAGAAAGGTGAAGAAAGAAGCAGCCATCTCATAGGGTGTGGGGTGCAGAGTCGACTGAATCGAATGTTTGGAGGATCGTGGGAGGTAATCCTCAGTGCCTTGCTGCTGCCACATAGGGCCACACCTGGAAATAGCAGAGAAGTCAAGCACTCAGGAAGAAAAAGAGAAAGAACTTCTGAGTTTCTCACAGAAAAGCCATCCTAAGCAAGAAGCATCATCAGGATGTTACTTGGCTGATAGGCTTGACTCTAGCGACTAGAGTGCAACCTTTTAATTTTGTGGATTCATTAAACTTCTCCTGGTCCATCATATTTGAGCGATATTTTTCCTGGGTACAAGATAGAAAGCTGACATTCCCCATGCCATCCTGCACCGCCCCCTTGCCCCCGACGCTCTCTCTCTTTCTCTCAATATTTGTCACTCCACTGTTTTTTTGTCTGAATGGCTTCTGTGGAGAAATCTGAGATTATTCTAATTGCTGACCCTTTGTGTGTAATTGCTTTTTGCTCTCTGACTTCTTGTAGAAGAGTTTCCTTGCTGTTGTTGTTATTCATCTTTCAGTCTTTATATTTTCATTCAGGCACAAGTTGACATGGAGTGTAACCATCACAACTGGTAACAATTTTAATAAATATCAATACATATCACTGTTAGAATATCCTGAATAATTATTCATTAGAACATTAAAATACTTAAAACTCCAGGAATTCTTAATATAGCAATATATTCTTAATATTTTTGTACATAAATCAGGACATTCTTTACTTCTTGAGAGAAAAATGGGCTATAATCTCTAAAGTATGTCAACTCCATGACTATCCTGCTGCTGCCATTACTCACCATGAACACAGAACATTTTGTTAGGCATATATGAAAATGTCATGGTCTGTTTTATATTTAAATCACATATTAGTTCATCAATTTGTCTCGCAAGATTCAAAAATGCTCCATGGAAAGGGTCAATAACCCATATATCTTTTTATTCCTACCCACAACTAGAACAACGTGTGCCTGTGGTTGCAATGTGATAAACATTTGTTAAAGTTAATGGACAAGATAACCATTAAATCAAAATTAAATGAATGTATAACAGGAATGTGAAACCCTTGTAGAAAAGCTGATTTGCCTGGAACCATACAAGATTCCTTAGGCCAAAATTCTGTGTAATCTGCCAGTCCTAGGATTTGTCATCTATTTAAATTTTGTATGCTTGGTAGATTTATCATGGAATATAATGCTGTATGTTTGACAATAAGCTTGCAGAAGCATTTGCAGATTTGTAGTGTCCAGTAGTCCAAATTCTGTTTCTGCTGCCATAAAAACTAGAAACATGTATTTTTAGCTTTGGTTACATTAAAGTCATGGAGCATAACAAGATGAACTGACTGATCAGTGGACCAAACCTGGGCTGTACCATCTGAGTAATATGATCCACTAGCATTGCACTCAGCCACAGGCCTTACGAATCTCTCTGCAGAACATCAGACCTACTTAGTTCTAGAGTTAGGTGGCTGGTCTGTTACCCTTCTAAATTAAACTCATATGCAAAAACAATCAGTGCTACACAGCATGAACTTGAGAGTGCACACACACAATTTGGCTTCTGTTCTCCCATAGGAATAGAGCAGTTTAAACAGATCAAGAGAAGACAGTGTTTGCCTGCACAAGAAAGCTTTTATGCACCAGATTGTTAGCTTTTAAATATAGTCCTGGAACCCTCAGCTCCAGCTAGAAAATCTGCAAGTGTAGGTAAGAACTTCACTTAAAGTTTCTCCGTATGTGCCCCTGTCACTCTACTAAGGTTTCGTCATCCATAAGTTTTCAATCTGGAAATTGTTCTTGATTTCCACACATGAAACCACTGCAAGCTGTGGGCAGTTTGGGATTTCTTTTTCAATTTCCTTAAGACCAAGGAATATGTCGTGCCACTTAGACTATAGCTATGTATTAGCAACCGTCAGGTTTTTCCTTTGACTGCTGACAGCTCAGCAAGGGGAGATATTTTGAAAGCTGTGGGATTTCAATAATCAACTCTGCTCTCATGGGCTCTCTTCCAAGGTACTGGGCATGATTAAAGGAAATTTACTATTGGAAGTGTGCATTGCTATTGGGCAAAAGCAGGAAAAAATCAAGCATTAAGTTATTATGACTCGTGTTTTTCCCATCTCAGCTCCTTTGATTACCGATTGGTTCACATTTTTTATCTTTCATTTTTAGGTGTGAAATTGTGTGTGTGTGTGTGAGTGGAGTGTTACATTTTTTGATGAGTTTTGTTGTTGCTAAATATCAGACTAAATGTAAAGTTCACACACAAAGAAATCACTTGTTCTTTCTTTTGTTGACACAGATCAGCAAAAATAGGTCAGGAGACTTCCACATGCATCAGCAGACAAGAGACCAAATTTAGAACAGTCTAAAGAGGTAAGAAGTAATGAGATATTTCTGAATCAGGAATACATATCATGTTCTAGAATACACAGTTTAGATGTTGGGACACCTGAAAGATAACACCAATGATCCAAGGTTAAAAACCAGTTGATTCTTATTTTATTGTTCATTCTGGATAAGACCACAACAATCCCACAAATAAAATCATCAGACTAAAGTTTTTTTCAAAAACAGCACTTAACGATAATTCACAGTTTGAATGCCCTCTTTGCTGAAAACATGACAATTGCATGCACAATATAAAGAGAGGAAAACAAAGAAAAGGAAAAGCTACTATCACATAAAATTTGAGGAAATGGTATAGAAATAAGGAAATGTTAAGACTGTGGGCTGCTTAGCCTCAAACCTGCATACAGATATAGGTTTATTGCTGTTAATGATTAGTTTTTTCAAATTATATAAAAATAATTACTGCCTTTAAAGGAGACAGACTCTAAACTTACATACTGAGTTTAAATGTATTAGAGTTCCCCAAGTGATGGATACCGCTAGAATATAAGAGTAAAGGACATTTTTAGCATATTTATTAGTTTATATAATGCTGCTTACTATAAAACAAGAAAAAGTAACTGTAGCTTTACCAGCCAGAACTTGGGTTAAATTAACAGGATAATTCACTAATTGAACTCACACAATATCCCTACTGTATCCACAGTTCGGGTTCCTGGACTGTCCCTGCAAGATCATTGCTGTAATAGTAACCCTGAGGGCTTGGGAATGACTCCTTTAATGATGATAGATGATAGATAGATAGATAGATAGATAGATAGATAGATAGATAGATAGATAGATAGATAGATAGATGATAGATAGATAGATAGATAGAGATCGAAGAAGAAGAAGAAGAGGGAAGCAATGGGAAGGTGACTGAAAAGAGACCTAGGTACACAATGGGATAAAGAAAGAAATACTATTGACTCAAAATATGCCTGAAAACTCAACAGCAAAAAGACAAAACAGCGCAATTTAAAAGTGGGCAAACAACTTTCACCAAAAAGGGCATTAAAGCAGCTAACAAAGACACAGAAAGCTATTTATGGTCATTACAGATGTGTAAGCCAAGCTATAATAAGCTACAACTCCACTCTGTGAAAAAGTTATAATAATAATGCACATAGAACAACAAAAGATGTGGGGGATTGGAACCCTGCTCCACTGCTAAGGCTATTGTAAAATGATTCAACTATTAGGGAAAATAGAATGGCACTTCCTCTGAAAGCTAGGGAGAGAAACACTCTATGATCCATCTATATCACTCCTAGGGACACTACCTAGAGAACTAATGCTATTGATATGAACAGATACATGCATATCTATGTTCGCTTCTGCTTTATTCACAATAGCAAAAATATAGAAGCAATGAATCTCTCCATCAAGGGAATGAGTGGGTAAGCAAACATGATACAAACAGACACAACGGAATACTACACATGCATAGCTAATCACAATGATTTCTTAAAATATACTATAATTTGAATAAATCGAGAATAATGCTCTACTAAAACCATGAACTCACCTAACTTGATGCTAGAAAAACTTGGCTAACTTGAAACTAGGTACTTCGATAATTCTACTGGCTATTATGAACAAGAACATATTAAATGGTCTCAGGGATAAAAGGGGGAATGGAGAACAAAATTCACACTCCTAAAAGAGATCAGACTTAGAGGACTGCTGGAGAGACTAGAAAAACCCCCAGGACATTTGTCTTGGAATACTCTTGAAACATAGAACTCGAAGAATTCAGAGTTCATCTGTTACCCAAAGGACAGAATGGTTCATAAAATAAATAATATCACCTATGCACACTGTGCTTCTCTAAACAATCTTTGAATAAAAATCTCCTGGTCAATATTTTCACTACACTGAAAAGGCAAGGAGAAACAAACTTGCCTAAAGAGAACAAAACAACCTAAATGGAAATGAAAATAATCTCATAATGTGGATACAGTTTCTTATATTACCAAGTAATGTATAGAGAAATTCTTAAATGAGAACCTGATTTGGTTTGTAAATTTTCTCCACTATCACAATAAAATTTAAAAAAATATAAGCCCGCCCAAACAAAAACAAACATGACAAACCTCATGCTGAAAAGACACTCAACAAAAATATCTGGACTACTTTTTTTGGACTACTTTTAGAGTAAAGAATGTTTATTTTTTTTCCCCAAGATACAAATAAGAAAATTCTGCTCATAAGGATATGGAAGGAATACCATTTTCACAAAAACGACAAATACCAAAACACACGTAGACAAAATAAAAAGAGAAAACTTTGCAAAAGAAGGTTGAAGTCCTTGAGGTTGAAAGGCAGAATTCACCCAGAATGTAAACGATGTAGCAGATAGAAAGTTGTTTAGAGTTATAGAATATAAAACTCATTCTCTAGGGCTGAGCCCCGGTGGCATAGTGGTTGTGCACGGGACTGCAGCCCACTGGGATGGAGGTTCGATTCCAGCTCCATGGAGCAAAGGCTGGGCCTCCTACTCCCACCACCTGAGGGCAGTGATGATCCCCCCCCCAAAAAAAAAAACTCATTCTCTAATATTTATTGAATAGGTTTTCAACACACAAAGAACAGACAGGATGGCTTAGAAGCAACACTGGAAGAAATAACAGGTAAAACTCCTCCCGACTTTTCATCCTTTTCCAGAGTAAGAAAAACAGATCCCACAGGTTAAAACAACATACTGATTGCCAAGTGGGTTTTGTAACTATACACTTTGTAATAAGATAATGGAATATAAAAGAAAACAAAATCTTATAAATTCATATATGAGAAGGAAAAATACAGAGGATGATAAATCCACTGAGTAGACTTTTCATTAATAGCTATATACTCAAAGACATTCTTCAAAATGTGTGAAAATGCTGCTAGTGTGCAATTCTAACACCATTTAAAGCATTATTCAAGAATGGAAATGGAATTTTACAAAAAAATCAGATGTAAACAAATTAATTAGATTGAAAATAAAGGAGGTAAGGAAAGCTTATCCCATGGATTTTCTTCACAGATCTAGTCAAGGAGGCACTTCAATATGATGAAAAGTTAGGTGTGTAGAAGACTGATGCAAGAAAAATATGAGAAAAAATAGTGAAATGATTTGAGATTGAAAGATAGTACTTGCCATGACCACCAAAGGGCAGTGATGACAAAAAAAAAAAAAAAAGAAAGATAGGACAATCTGTTTCCATGAAGATTATAACCCTTAAAACCCTAAAAAATCTTGTCTAAAAATATGTAAACAGCTAGGTACATGATAAGTGATCCCCAGTACTAGCACATGAAATGACTGAAATGCAATCTCTTTTGTAAGATTTGTCTCAGCTAGTGAAGCAGTTCACAAAGGAACAACAGAAATTATTTGCTGAAAAGGAAAAACAGAGTGATTCTTTTGATATCTGTTTTTATGATTATAATTCTTGACAGATTGGACATTTTATCAGTAAATGAATTCCTAGTAGGGAGATGGGTATTGGATCTCTCTCCATTTATCGGCATTTTGTTGTTGTTGTATACAGTATTCTCATAAAGGGAATGAAATTTGGATTAAAAAAATAATAAACTGCAAAGATGCTATCTCACTGGAGTCATATAATTTCTTTTTGCTAACACTCCATTTTTCCATCTAAAACTCCCGAGGAAAGGCAAAATGCAGCATAATTACCAAGTTTACATTTTCCCCTTTGTGTTATAACACTCACATGTGATTTTGTTGTTGTTGTTGCTAGGTGGCTTTGAGTTCGTTCAGACTCACAGAGACCTTATTTACAATAGAATTAAATACTGCCCAGCGCTGCGCTCTCCTCACAATCACTGCTATTTGAGTTCGTTATTACAACCACTGTGTCAATCCATCTCATTAAGGGTCTTCTTCTTTTACCCAGACCTCCACTTTATCAAACATGATGTCTTCCTTCAGAGACTGATCCTTCTTTCTCAATCTTCCTATCACCAATGCTCCTTCCATTTTCACCACAGCTCAGTCTTCCTGTTTCCTAACCCAGATGTTCCCATCAGCCTCCCGGCTGGTATTTTCTGTGTGTTACCAGCAGAAGCATTTCTCATGTGCAAATGTGATCACATCACCACTTTAAGATATGCCTACATCCATAATCTAAAATGTGGGGGCAATTAAAAACAGAAGAAAGTTGAAACTCCTTGGCACGATGTAAAATGACACCTCATGATGCAGTGCTAAATGCACCTTGTGTTTATCCGTAGTGACTTGTGTTTGTTTTTGTTCTCTGAGTACATATAATTCCTTTGTATTTCTCTGCCATGGAGCGTTGTGTGTTTCAAAGCTCCAGGCCCCTCGCTGTGGTTGTTAGTTGCATCTCAGTAAACTCGTTGGTGGCCCATGTGCATGGAATAGAACGACTCTGGAGGAGTTTTTAAGGCTCCAAGTTTGGAAGGAGATCACCAACCCTATCTTCTGTGGAGTGTCTGAGTGAGTTCAAATCCCCAACCATTTGGAGATTAGTCAAGTGCTGAATCTTTTGCTCCACTTAAGGAGTCTTTAGCTACTTAAAATTTATTACAGCTCCTTTTAAAAGCTTACATTTTACCTGCTGGTGAATGAGCTTGAACCCTTACAAAACAAATTAAGTATTTTTTATTTTGTTATACCATAATTCTACATAGATTCCTGTTTGGGAAGAATTATTAAATAGTCTAGAGAATGAAGAATAAGAATCTAAGTACAGAGATTTGATTATCAGAACTAAGAAACATGATGAAGTAAAAATGGAATGAAACTTTCAAGATCTTCAACTCCTAATAGTGTAAGACTCAAAATGAAAAAAGTTGCAAACATTCATTAATAATCAGAAGGTGTATGATTCTAGGAAAATTGGGAGTCATCAGAAATGAAATGAAATACATAAAGCTCTAAATCCTAGACATTAGTGAGTTGAAATGGGTGTTATTGAGAATTATGAATCATATATCTATATGGCTTACTCCACTGCAAACAATAAATCCAAGAGAAATGGTGTCACTTTGATAGGATATTTCAACATCTAGCTTGTAGTATAATTCTGTCTGTGACAGGGTTATGTTTATATGCCTATTAGAAAATCCAGTTAATACAACTATTATTCAGATTTACACATCAAGTAGTGATGGAAAAATCGAAGGTTTTTACACACCTTTTCAGTCTACAATTGATCAAACTTGAAATTGAGTTCCTGGATAATTATTTGTAATTAGAATGTACATAGACTCAGGTCCAAAGGAAAGAAAGACTCCTTATACACAAGTTCTGAGAGATCTAAAAATACATCTGGAACAAATCTAAGAGACATTATTTATTATGTCTGGAGCCTTAAGAAACTGGGCAAACAGCAGTATGGTTTCTTCCAGATGTTGACTTGTCTGGGCAGGGAAGTTCACTGAGATGGGTTGTTCTGGGTCTACCTTTATAAGAGTTAGGGGGGTAGGGGTTACCAAAACCCTGAAATCATTTACACCTTGATGCTGACATACAGGAAACTCAGATAAAGAGGAGAACAGAGGGAGTGTCCTTTAATTCTAGTGGCATTTTGGGGGGCATTAACTTAGTATCCCCACAGAATGCAAAAGTTAGAAATGAGGTGTGTGGATCAATGGTTAAAAACTATGGTCTTGGTAATAGAAATTAAGTTGGAGACCCTATTATAGGATTTTGAAAGACTTGTGACCTCTTTGTTGTAAATATCCCTTTTCAACAACCTAAACAGTAGCTATAGACATGTACCTTGCAAATATAACAATAATCAAACTGATAACATGTGTCAGCAGAGATGATGGAGAGGGTCAAGATCATTGAGCAAAAGAAGGCCAGGAATTGACTGTGGATTAGATTCTCAACTTATTCTATATAATTATGTTCGAAGTTGAATAAAACGAAAAAAAGCTCTTGAAAGCCAAACTATGACCTTGACTATATCCCATTTGAATTTCAAGAACATGTCAAGGACAGATTTGATATTTGGATCATTTATAGCAGAACAATTGATCAAAGGTTGGATGATATCAATAAGATCATACATGAAGAAAGTTAAAGGTTAACAAAAAGACAAAAAAGGAGTCAAGCAATGCCCTGTAACATAGTGGAGTTAAAACAAATGGGAGAAATGATAACGTTAAGGAACTGAACAGAAGTTTTCAAAGAGTAACCCAAATTTGTCAAGTGATATATTATTATGAAGTATTCAAATGCTTGAATTTTGAAAGCCAGGAAGTAAGAACACTTCCAGTATATCTTAAACTGAAAAAACCTGGAGTATAATTTGAAGCTCTGAGTTGCAATATTGAAATGTTTTATTGACAAAATATTAAATGATGCAGGAAGATGCAGGGAATGTACAGAAGCACTGCACGCCAAAGAACTGATTGACAGTCAGTCATTCCAAGAGGTAGCATATGATAAACAACAGATGCTATTGAAGAAATAAATTCAAGCTGTACTGCAGGCATTAGCAAAAAATGAAGCTCTGGGAATTGACTAAATATTTACCAAAGTATTTCAACAAGCTGGTGAAGCACTGGAAGCACTCATTGACAAAATTCAAGAAATTTGTGAGATAAATACTGACCAACTGACTAGAAGAATTCCATAACTGTACCCAGTATGATGAAAGGTGACACAGCAGAATGTGGTATTATAATTATAACATGCAATAGAATTTTGCTGAATACAACTAAATGATGGTTGCAGCAGTATATCAACAGGAAACTCTCAGAAATCCAAGCAGGATTCAAAAGAGAACATGGGAAGAGACATCATGACTGGCATCGGAGAGAGCCAAGATGAAAGCAGGAAATATCAGAAAGATGTTTACTTGTGTTGACTATGTAAAGTCAACTGTGTGGACCATAAAAAAGTAGATGACCTTGAGAAGAATGGCAATTCCAGAAGAGTTTATTGTGCTCATGGGGAACCTGAACATGGACAGGAGGCAAAATTTCAAAGAGAATAAAGGAATAATGTGCAGTTTAAAATCAGAAAAAGTCTGTCAGGGTCTTATCTTTCTCCCATACTTATTCAATCTGTATGCTGAAGAAATAATCAAAGAAGCTATACAATGGGAAAAAGAATATGTCACTTGGATTGGAACAAGGACTTAGTATTAACCTATGGAATGCAAATGAGTTAACACTGCTGGCTAAAAGTGAGAGAACTTGATGTACTTGGTGATGAAGACCAAAGACTAACGCCTTCAGCCTAAGTTACCACTCAATGTAAAGATAACCAGAATATTCATAACTGTACCAACAGAGAAAATCATGATTAAAGGAGAAAATATTAAATTGTGAAGGAGTTCATCTTTCTTGGAATCATCATCAATGGTCAGGGAAGCATCAATGATGAAATTAAAAGTCATATTTCACCAACTCATAGCGACCCCTTCCGACAGGCTAGAGCTACCAATTGAGTTTCTAAGACTGTAACACTCTCCCTTTATTTCTTTATTATTATTTTTGAGCAAATATATTCTAATTTTCTATAGAAAATGAAAATTCATTGGGAGTTCCTACAATCCAAAGCTGATTTGTATGAAGTGTCAAATCCTTCACACTTTTGAGAGACAAAGGATAAAGACAACGATGACACCAGGTGCTACCTAAACATTCTAGCTAAGGATCCAAGGAAGCCAAGGTGGTTTTCACAAGAAAAGTCAAATGGAGTACATATAGGTCCTTGTAAAGGAAATAAGAACA
The DNA here is from genome assembly GCA_004026705.1 of Nesogale talazaci. Taxonomy (NCBI): domain Eukaryota; kingdom Metazoa; phylum Chordata; class Mammalia; order Afrosoricida; family Tenrecidae; genus Nesogale; species Nesogale talazaci. The sequence continues at coordinate 57,114 of PVJH01000198.1, forward strand.
GGAGAAAGAAGAAAAGCATGTTTCAAACAAATCACATGAGGAAAAAAAGTACATATTTTGGCATGATATAGAGAACACCAAGTTCTTTCAAAGGCAACCATCACAATGGATCTGGATTTGCAACAAAGCTTTTTTTTTTTAAAGTATCTCATTAGTTTGTTGGGTCCAGGTGGTCATTCTTGTACCCCCACCCCAAGAGCGATCAGATTGATCCAAAAACGCTCCAGTGTGCCTTGATGGTGCAGTGCCATTGGTGGGATGCCGCTAGCCAGGATCAGTCCAGTGAAGTTTTTCTGAGTGAGAAACAAGGTGGGAGCGGCTGTGCCTCCTTTATTCAGTCAACTTCTTGGCCTTGAAGAAGCAGAGAAGGTAGAACTCCTGTTGGGTGGCTAGTCCAATGAGTTGGAACATGGAGAAGATGCTGAAGTGCAGGACTCCTGTGTCTGCTAATTCATTGTAATCCTGAACTCCCTCCTCTCTTCCTGTGGGCGAAATCATTTCAGATGGATTCTGAAAAGTCCTTCCGGCAGAGCAGCTCTATCGATAGGTTAGAGTTTCTCAACGTTCCTACTCTCTTTGTAATGTTTTGCTCCCACTCAGGGCATCCTGTACAGGAATACTAGTTAGTCAGGGATCTTCCATATTGCCTTGCTCTCGACACATACTTTGAACTTATCCTTATCTTCCGCAGGAAAGGCAAATTATTCCTTGGTTACTTTTCCATTCAATTAAATGGACACATTTGCAACAAAGAGGACACTTCAAGATGGCCTTCAGGCAAACAACCCATACAGGGATTTCTGGTGAATCTGGTATACGGGAAATCAAGTGGAAGTGTTCTGGTAAGAGGAGAAATCCCCACAAGGGGCCCTCTCTGTATGGGAGGTGGTTTGCCCCATATCTGCTTTGTTACAAGCCCCAGAGATCTGGGCTCATATACGAGGAATTTCCTCTCAGCTGTGAGACCTCTGCACGCCTTGATCACCATCAGTCAGTGCCTCCCATCCCTACCCCATGGACTGGTTGCTAACCCCAGAACTGGACAGCAATCGTGTAGATCTCCCCAAGGCTGAAGCTGATAACTGCATAGCAGCTGTCCACTCAGGCTCTTACCTCAGGGAGCTTCACCTGACTCCCACTATTCCACTCTCTTCACAAGGCTAGATGGTGATCCCTCCTGTAAGCTCTGGTCCCTCTGGAAGCCACTAAGGGTCCCAAGACCTAACTCACAGCAAGTTTGATCACCTGTGGCTGGTTGCACCCAACAACAGTGTCCAGGTCACCTCCACCTAACACGCAGTCATGTCTTCCATGTCCACATGGAGTGTCGCGTGCACTTCCCACTCATCATTTCCCCAGAACTGTGGCTTTTGGTGGCAGCCATGCCTCCCACCCCAGCTCACTGTATCATGTCCTATCTCGACCCGAGCTGCAGGGTTCAGAGGTGGGGACCAGCAAGCATGCATGTCCCCGGGACCTCAAAAAGGTGCTGCCTGAGTCCCTCCTAGCTCTAAATTACCACTGTTCCATGCATTCCCAGTTCCACATAGGGATTGGAACAGTGCAGAGTACATCCCTGGTCCAGAGGGCATCCTTCCCCAAATTCTAGCTTAGCTCCAGAACTCAGGGGAGCAGCAACCTGATTCAGGTGGATACCCAGCTCACACTTTTCACATCACCCTAGATCCTAATGGGGCCACCACTCATGCATTGGCCTCCTACAGACCTATAACTGTACTGGGAGCTAGCCACCAGGAAAACTGAGTTCCCCACAGCTGTTCCCACTGCTGCTCACTATTTCTCATCACTGTGGACCCCTGAGTCACTGTGGAACGTTTCTACACAGCATGATGACCCACCTCCACAGTAGGCCAAAGCATCCCTTGAAAACTCCTTTGCCAATTGCACAAAGAAAGAACACAGGGCCTCTTGGTCACCCAGATATATAGCGTCAGTTCTTTGAAATCTTCATGTAAACAGTAACAAACTACATCACTCACAGCAAGAAAAGAAGAAATAAAAACCACAGAAGTGCTAACAACACTCATAACAATCTGATGTGGATCTGCCACAAAATAAATTTCCAGAAGGTTGCTTGGAGTAAAACAGGAGAAGGAAGCTACACAGACTAAGTATGCAATGTTAGGGGAAATGGAGTCAACAGTAGAGGGGATGAAGTCCATGCACCAAAGGGAAATACAGGAGCTAATGTATGAAGTAATAGTAGCTGCAAACAAGAACATGAATATCATGAACAGACTAAAAAAAGCTAAGAACCATATGAGTCATCTCAAAGACAATCAGGAAGACATCACCAAAGGAAAAAGATAATTAAACAATATAATAAAAGATGCTGAAGAAAACCTGAGATCAATTAAAGATGCTATGATGAGGAACAACATCTGAATTATTGGCCTTCTGGATCAAGGCACAGTAAAGAAGCAGACAGCTAAACGAACAAGGAAATTTCTGGAAGAAAACTTCCCCACCCTAATCAATAAGAATCAATCACTCATACAGGAAGCAGAGAGGACACCAATTAGAATAAACCCCACCAAGGTATACAATAATTAAACTAACTGATTTTGATGAAAAAGAGAAAATCCTAAGAGCAGGAAGAGAAAAGAAGACAATAACATACAAGACTCTCAGGTAAGAATATGCTCAGATATATTGACAGAAACCTTGAAGAGGAGTAGAGAATGAAGTAACATCTTCCAAAAGCTGAAAGGAAAAAAAAATGCCTCCCCTGGAACACGTATCCCTGACAAATTATCTATTAATATAGGAGAGATAAGGGTCTTCTAGAGGAGGGAAAAACTTAAGGAATATGCTGCAAGCTATCCAACCCTGAAGAAGAACCTTGCTGACTCACTATGGCCAGAAGACCAACATCCAACAAACACAGACAGGAGAACACCATATAGTCTAACTTGAACCAGAACCAAATGAGCCAATAACAATCACCAAGATAACATGGTCTCAGAGGGAAAATAATTCAATGAAGTCAACCACAAAGACACAGGACAGTGATGGGAAGGGTGATAGAAAAACACGAAAAGCAAAAGGTATGAGATGTCAGCAATGAACTCACAGATCATGATTGTAACCCTAAATGTCAATGACCTTAACACCTACAATAAAATAAAAAGGCTTTCAGGCTGACTTGGAAAACATAACCCATCCACCTGTTGCCTGCAGGAAACACATATCAAGCTTGTAAACAAGAATAAACTAAGAATGAAAGCCTAGCAGATGATGCAAGGCAAATGGCAACTCCATAAAAGCAGAAGTTACTATCGTAATCTCACACAAAATTGATCTCAAGATTCGAACCACAAAATGAGATAAGGAGGGCCATTGTATAATGGTCAAAGGATCACTTTACTAGGAGCTGGTGATCATAATAAATACATATGCGCCATATGAAAGTCCTGAGAAATTTGTCAAACACACCACGCAAAACATAAAAAAACACATCACAGATTTAATAGTTATAATAGAGGACTTAAATACATTGCTTTTAGAGAAAGATATATCTTTGAGAAGGAAGTTCAACAAAGAAAATATAGAGCTAAACATACCAGTTAGACAACTAGATCTGAAAGACATATTTAGAGCCTTCCATCCAGAAGCAAAAGCATTCACATTCTTCTCAAGCACACATCACTCATTTTAAAAAATAGACCAGATGCAGGGATAAAATTCAAGCCTGATTAAGTTCAAACATAGAGATTACACAGATGTCCTCAGATCACCATGCCATAATAAAAGGATGGAGGTCAATACAAGGATGAACAAGAAAACAAGGGCAAACAATTAGTGGACAAATAATAATCTTATATGACATGAGTGAGTACTGACCCAAGTTAAAGAGGAAATCAGAAAGTTCTAGAAGCTAATGAAAATGAGAATCCAATGCATCAAAGGGATAATGTGAAAGCAGTCATCAGAGGTAGCTTGAAAGTAATAAGGGCATATTTAAAAAAGGAAGATAGACTTATGATGGATACGTGCTCCCAAAACCTTCAGCAGTTAGAACAGAGTCAACATAACAATCCTTCCAGGAGCAAAATAAAAGAAGTAATAAAAAGCAGGGCAATGTTGAACCACTGGGAAGACAAAAGAATGATGCAGGAAATTAAGATTAATGTAGGAAATGGCTAGTTCCTTGAAAGGATCATCAAAATCAACAGGCCTCTGGCAAACCTAACCAAAGAAAGGCATAAGAAAATATAATAATCAGGATGAGGAATAAAAGAGGGTGAATCACAACAGATCCTATTGAGATTAAAAGGATAACCATAAAGTACTATGAAAGTCTGTACTTCAATTAATTCAATAATCGGGAAGACATGGACAAATACTTGGCAAAATCATCCCTCCCTAAACTATCCCAGATAGAGGTCAAGAACCTAAACAGGCCCTTAACAAAAGAAGAAATAGATATGGCTATTGAGAAACTACCAACAAAAAAAGCTCCTGGACCCGGTGGCTTCAAAAAAAATTCTATAAAGTATTCAGGGAAGAGCTGACACTGATCCTTCACAATGTATCAGAGTGTAGAAAAGGACGGCAAACTGCAAAAATTCTGTATAACTTTGATACCCAAACGGTGCAAGGATCCCTTAAGAATAGAGAACTATAGACCAAAATCTCTAATGAACATAGTGTAGAAAAATTTTCGACAAGATATTGGTCAATGGTATATAAAACATATCCATCAGGATCAGGTAGGAATCATTCCAAGGATACAGGGAAGGTTTTAAATCTGAAAATCCATTAATATATACAATACTGATAAGAAAAACTATCAGAATCACATGAAAATATCCATAGATGAAGAAAAAAGCGTTTGACAACACTCAACACCCAATCCTAATTAAGACACGCAAGAGGACAGGAATGAAAGGTCAATTCTTCAAGACAATACAAGTTATCTGTGAAAAGCTGACAGCTAACATCATAGTCCATGGAGAAAAGATGAAATCAATCCCACTGAAAAAGGGGACTAGACAAGAATGTCGCTTGTCTCCACTTCTATTCATATAGTACTGGAGGACCTAGGTAACTTAAGACAACGAAAGGGCATCAAAGGTATGAAATGCAGAGTCAGAGGTGAGATTATTACTAACTGCAGATCACATGATTCTGTACATTGAATATCTCAAAAGTTTCATAACTAAAGTACTGACAGTGATAGAGGAATATGGAAGGGTGGGAGGATACAAGATCAACAAACAGAAGTTGATTGGTTTGCTATATATATCAGACAAGACCATGGAAGAACAGATCAATAAGGTAATACCTTTCATGAAAGCCAAGAACAAATTAAAATACCTAAGGATTTATTTAATGGGAAATAAAAAGACCTCTACAAGAAAAACTATGAGACCACACTACAGGAAACTCTACAGCAAACTCTACAAATGGAGAAATATCCCATGCTCCTGGATCGGAAGACTTAATATAGTAAAGACGTCTATCCTACCCTAGGCACTATATAATCTATTCAAATACCAGCAAATTTCTTCAAAGAATTGGAAAAACTGACCACCAGTTTAATATGGAGAGGGAAGAAGCCCCGAATTAGCAGAGAACTCCTCCTGAAGAAAGACAAAGTGAGTGGGCTTGCTTTACCTGACTTTCACATCTACTCACAACCACAGTGGTCAAAACAGTATGGTACTGGCATAATGACTGAAAAATAGACCAATAGAAAAGAACAGAAAACCCAGAAATAAAACCATCAGCATATAGACAACTGAACTTTGACAAGGGCCCCAAAAACTTTAAGTGGGAGGGTGAGGCCCTATTTAACAAGTAGTGCTGTAATCAATAGAAATCCACATTTAGAAAAATGAAACAGATGCCTACCTCACCCCACGCACAAGAACACACTCAAGGCGGATCATGGACCTAGAAGTTAAACCCCAAACCATCAGGACCATTAGCAAAGGAATAGGGACAAACCTAAGAAGTTTGGTCCAGGGAATACAAAGGCTAACTGCAATAGGGTAGGGTATACACATAGGGGATCCTGAAATCAACAAGTGGGATTTACTAAGGATGAAACACTTGTGTCACAAAACTTTACTAGAGGGTAACAAGCAGCTGGCAGATCAGGAGAGGATTTTTAGCAATGACACAACAATGGTTTATTATGAAAATCATAATACCCTCATTGCCTACAAAAAGAGAAAAACAGTTAATCCCTTGAAGAAGTGGGAAAAAGAACTTAAAACACGTTTCACTAGGGAAGAGACCTGTACCGCAAATAAACACATAAGAAAACACTCTCAACCATTAGCCATCAAAGAAATGTAAATCAAAACAACACGAGACACCATCTAACACCTTTGAGGGTAGGCCAAGTCAGAAACAATATATATTGCAGGGGAAGTGGTGAGATAGGATCTCTCCTATATTGCTTATGGTCTGGTCTTAAAGATATGTACACCAACTATGGAGAGTGATCTGGCAACACTTAAAAAAAAGAAGAGAAAAGAAATTGATTTACCTTATGTCCCAGCCATCTCTCTCTTGGCCATATACCCAGGAGAGGTAAAAACTAAATCACGTCCAGCCGTATGAGTTCCAATGTATATTGTGGCAAAATCATAACTGCAGAGTTCGAAACAACCTAAATTTTCACAGGTAGAGAAGTGGATCAGTAAACTGTGGCACATACCCACAATGGAGTACTCTGTACTGATGAGCACATGAAGCACATCTTTTCATGAGAAGAATTGAAGGAAATTATACTTAGTGAAGTCAGCCAATCACGAAAGGAGAATTACAGCATGAGTGCCCAGAGATAAATGTAACTAGCATGGTAAGTAGAGAAGATAAGTAACATATCACAACAATCGGGTTGAGATACAGGGAGTTGGGAGGAGGCTGGACCACACTCAAGGAGGTGTATGTTGGTCCAACACAAAAATGGGGTAAGGTGGGAGGGGGTGAGAGTGAAATGATGACAGAGGGAGCAGGGCACTAACCCATACATGGGGAGAGCACTGGTCTTGTCTGCACAGAATTGGGAGTGGACGTGGAGACTACCATGGTGAACCAAACTATGAGGACAATGTGGTCACATGAAAGAATCCATGAAAAGAGTGAACTATTGGACTGACCCCAACCAGAACCAAATTGATCCCCAAAATGGAAGTAGGTGTGGTGGAGAGCAGCAAGGAACCTACAAGTTGGGGAGAGGGGCCAGCACGCTACACCCACAAACAAGCAGACTGGGAGAGAGGAAGAGAAAGTGTGGGCCAGATTGGACACTGGCTAGCACACCAGGCTCAGAGGATGCCATCCCTGAGGGGAGCTAATGGAACAGAGAGGGGACTGGACTGCCAACAACAGCTCATGTCATTTTGTCCCCTTACTGGAGCAGTCTGCGACAGAGGACATTTCTGGGGTCACATAATGGGGAGGAAGTGTAGTCTGAAACCCCCACCCCGACCCCCAGCAAAGTGAACCAAGAAGGGAGCATACCAGACCATCAGTTGGAGCAAGGGAGAGCTACAAAGCCCCTGAGAAGTACTCGGGGGCGGTTTGGGGGGGTTGGCTCCTGGTTCAGAGAGGAAGCTTCTGGACATTCATGAAGGTCAGCAAACAGACCCAGGATTTTTGCATATTTCTTCTTTCTCTCTTAGTTTTCCTTTTCTTTGCTCACTTTTCTTATTGCTTCTCCTTTCCTGTTTTCCATCCTCCTTTTCCTTTCCTCTTTTCAATCCTTATTTTCCTTTTCACTTTTCAATCTTTCTTTTTTTAATCAGTTTGGGCTATGTGATAGTTGGTGTGCCTACCCATATAGGATAGGCATAGGAAGCCTGAGGAAAGCACATCAGGACCACTGTATCTGGGGAGACCTGGGGGATGAGGGCTGTGGGGAAGGGGGAGATGAGCAGGTAGCACCATGGACAGGGGAACAACTGGGGTGTTGGAGGCAATAACAAGGAGGAGACAGGGATCTGTGTGTGGGGTGTGTGTTGAAGCAATAGAAAACTAGCTAAGAGGAGGTACCAAGAAGTAGAAGTAAGGGTAAAGTGACTGTGAGGCAGGAGGAAGGTAAAAAGAAAGACCTAGAGAGTAAAACAATGAATAGAAGTACAAACACAGTGGTGTACATCCATCAATTCTGTATTTTTCATACCATAAGGCACACCTGACAATGTTTTTAGAGCAGGAAAACAAGAAAAAATATTCTGAACCAAATAGTACCAGTAGACTAAAATGTTCTAGGGTAGCACACCTTTGGATTATAAGACACACTCTTGCTTCCCTGCCCCTGCCCCAACTTTTTGAGGAAAAAAGTACGTCTTAAGGTTCAAAAAATATGGTATATTAATCTACAAAAATAGAGGTATTGGCCTATGTACATATATTTATATGGCAATATAATGAGGTAGGGGATGGACTTTGGGCCTCTGCTCATAACCCTGTCTCACTATAAAATCACTTTGTTCTAACAAATTGCCAGTCTGAGATATTCACCCTCCTGACACAATCACTGAAGACAAAATGAGTATATAAGCAAATGTGCTGAAGAAGGAGGATGGTGCTTGTCTACTAAAAGATAATAACATCTGGGGTCTTAAAGGTTAGAAGTGGCACAAGGCACCATTTAGCAGAGAAGCAACAAGTACATAATGTAAAATCACACTGCTGATGCAATTACAAGGAGTCATAGGGACTGGGTAAGAGACATCAACAGAAATGCAATAAATAAACAAAAGCATATTTTTGAGAAAGGAGGGTGGGGTGGGAGTAGTAGAGCAGAGATCCAAGGCCCATCTGTAGACAATGAAACAATCTCCCCACAGAGGAGCCATAGGGAAGGGACAAATCAACATGATGCAGTATACACCGATGAAACACACTGGGTCCTTGAGGCTTTCTCACCCCCTACTACCATGACACAAGTGCTGCTTCTTATTTCAGACTAGATTGGAACATGTAGACAGATACAGATAAGATGGGAGCTCATGACACAGAGATTCCAGGAACAGAAGTGGGAATGGTGATACCAGAAGGGTAAGGGGAAGAGGGGCAGAGAAAGGAGGAAAGGGGGAACCTGTTGCAATGATGGACACATAACCATACACCCTTCTCGGGGAAAGAACAACAGAAAACATGGGGGAAGGGAGAATAGTCTATGTGAGTTATGAAAATAATAGCAATGCACAATCTATCAAGTGGGCATGAAGGTTGGGGGAAGGAGGGGAAAAAAGAGGAACTGATACCAATGGTTCAACAGAAAGTAAATATCTAGAAAATGATGAATGTACAAATTGGCCCGATGCACACTATAAATGGATTGTGACAAGAGTTGTAAGAGTCCCTAATGAAAAATTTTAAAATAACTTAAAAAATAACTAATTGACACATTTTCAAAAATTCCACTCAGCATAAATTGAGCAAGAATCACCCTCATCCTACTTCTCAGTACTTTCTAACAACCCAGCCCATAATTTAAACATTTGATTATCAATCTCCTATCATTTAGACATTTGATTTTGGGTTTTCTACTGAATTATATATCTTTCCTTATACGACCTATATACTCTTTTTTCAAAACTACAACTTAATGTTGAATTTTGAAATTAAAGTTCAAAACTTCCCAACTTTCTTCTTTTTATTACTACATGTGACAGGTAGGTTTGTTGTGCCAACATGACCAGTGAAGACATGTAAGATTACTTCAAGGGTGGAGCTATAAGTGGCTTGGTGACCCTTGCCTTTTTCTCTCTTGCTCTTGGATAATCAGACCAGTGTGCAGCTGTCCGCCTGGCTTGTTCTGTGCCTCCATTTGCAATCTACACTACCTGTGGGACACCTAATCTGTGGACTGTGTCAAGTTGAGGTTCCTTCAAGCCCTGCTTCATCATAATACTGGAATAGACATCTGTTAAGCTGGGGACTGTCAGGTACTGTCATCTGGCTGACTGTTGGTGACCTGCCTTGCTATTTGCTGCCTGTGGCCAGATAGCCTGAATTATTTAGAGAGGACTACCCGGTGGCACTCAGGACTTGAAGGACTGCCAGGGTATTAGCTGTCTCATGGAAGTGAGTTGCACAGAACCATTTGTACTGCTTTATAGATTAATTAACTGTTTATTTCTTATGCTATATATACATATATATGTAAAATTATTAGTGTTTTGGGCTTTTTATTCTCTAGAGAAGCCTGTCTGACACACTACATTAGACTCTACAGGAGTCTTTTAACTGGTCTCCCTGGTTTCAAGGATCTACCAATCTACACACATTCTTCTCAATACAGCCAGAAATATGTTTAAAACACAGATTGTGTGCCTTTTAACCAGTGATGGTATCAAAATAACTTAACAACCAATTCGCTGCCTGACCATTTTAAATATAAAAATACTTACCAAAAAGTATATTTTTATTTCATAGTTAATATGTACATGAGAACAACAAAAGAGGTTCACATAACTAGATTGTGTCATATTAAAGAATCTTAAATATTAATGAAAAATATTAAATACCTGGCAAATATAATAAAACAGCTGTTTAAGATACTTCCATATTGCTTCTCCATTGGCATTTTCACTCACAATAATCTTCACATTTATCTGAACCAACAGTAGGTTTGAAGCCTGAACCTTTAGTTTCACAACTGAGCATTTTAGCCACCATGTCACCACACTTCCTATGGATGACATGATATTTGAAGCAAAATAAATAAGTTGAGCCTGAGAATTGATGATTAGCTTTCAAGCAATCAGGAATCCTGTTGGTGCAGGAGTGAAGCTATTCACCTGCTAACTCAAAAGTCAGAGAGATTCTAACCCATCAGTCTCTTTGAGGGACAAAGATAAAGTGTTCCACTTCTAAAAAAAAAATCTCAGGAAACCCTATGGGGCAGCTCTTTGTCAGAAGGAGTAATCATGAGTCAGAATTGACAGCAATGGATTATTGGAGAAAGTGCCCTGCAACCTAAAAATCTTAAGTATTACTGAGAAACTACTCAAGTGATGATGGCAAAATTGTTGTCTTCTTTTGTACCTGACTAGGAAGTGGGCATTTACCATGTGCAGATTGTAGTAGAAACTGTTTTTTGACCAGGATCTCTACTTATAAAGGAGAGTCAAGCTATACCTAAAATATGGCTGGACTGTTCTTTCCCCAATTATAGAAATTATCAGTGCGATTCAACTTCAGTTATTGTAAGGCACTGTCATGTTGATTTTAACTCACAGAGAGATTCTCTCTACAACAGAATAAAACAATGGATGACGGTGCACCAGACTCCCAGTGATAGTTATATTTAAGCCACTGTGTCAATTAATTATAGGAGCCCTGGTGGCATAACGGTTATAGGTTATATGTTGAGCTACTTACTGCAGACTCATCAGACAACTCCAAGAGAAAAAGATGAGGCATTCTGCTCTCATAAAGAGGTACAGCCACTGAATCACAAAGGGACAATCCTCTCCTATCCATAGTAGGGTTACTATGAGTTGGAATCAATTCAATAATCATGTTTATTGAGTTTTCAATCAACCCATCTTTTTTTTGGGGGGGGGCATCACTGCCCTCAGGTGGTGGGAGTAGGAGGCCCAGCCTTTGCTCCTATGGAACTAGAATTGAACCTCCATCCCAGTGGGGCACAGTCCCGCGCACAACCACTACGCCACCGGGCTCAGCCCTCAATGAATCCATCTTATTGAGGGTCTTCCTCTTTTCTTCTGGTCTTCTACTGTACAAACATAATGTCTTTCTCTGGAGACTGTTCTTTTGTTGAAACATATCCAAATTTTACAAGAAGAAGTCTGATAATTTTCACTTCAAAGGAGCAATCTGGCTGTAATTTCCCCTTATTGGATTTGTTGGGTTTGGGGTCAGTTCAAGAGCTATTTAATAATCTTCATCAGCCCCATAATTCAAGTGTGTCAATTCTTCTTTGGTCTTACTTATTCACTCTTTTTTGCATCCCTATAAATCAATTATAAATTCCATGGCCTGCGTAAGCTAAACCTAAGACCTAAAAGTCACATCTTTTTTTGAACAAGTTAAAGAGTTATTGAGCAACTAAAGTGTCCAATGCATTAGTCATCTGATATCTTGGCTGCCGTTTCCATCAGTGTTCATTTTGGATCTAAATATAATGAAATCCTTGAAAATTTCTATATCTTCTCCATTTATCTGACTGTATTATATAATCCTTTAAAATGGTGACAAAGAATATTCTCAGTCATAGAAGTAAGGCTTATTGCACTGAGGGACAATGGAAACTATTCAAATTCATTCCCCATCACTTCTGGGGAGAATTATTTTCACATCAGCTGTTTTATATTGGATGCATGTACAGAGCCAACACATTGAAGACCAAGTTTAATTTGTTCATCCTCAAGAGGAACATAGAGGCTATATATTGAGAGATTGAATTCAAAAGTACACTCCAATCAAAAATAGTTGGGCTTTATCTTTTATGCATAAGTATAATATCATGACATATATTTAGCAAAGACATATTACTGTCTCTGCCATGCCCAGGGATATAAAACACAGAAAATACCCTAGTCGGTGTCTTTCAATTCTTTCTGGAAGCTGGCATGTGTATATTTTCAGGAACAGATTGCAAGATAAAAACCAGCATTCTGTCATTTTCAGGATCTCAAGCATTCAATGCAAAGCATAACAAGACTTGTCAGAGCATGATAAAATTATTGTTAAGGTTTCTTTTATTTTCTATTGTTACCATAACAAACTTAATGGTCTGAGAAAACATTCATTTATTATTTTCTAGGCCCATGAGTCAGAAACTCAAACACAGTGTGGTGCAGTTGAGTCTCTGTTTATAGCTTCATATGGCCACAGCCTAGTCCTGGCTCAGTTAGACACTAACTGGAGGTTGTAGGAAACATTCTGTTTCCACATTCATTCAGCTTGTTGCCAGAATTCAGGTCTTTTTCATTTTAGGTCCAAAACCACCTCTGTCTTCAAGTCAGAAGTGACCCAGTAACAAAACCATTACCTCAGACCCAAACTTCCTCTTTTCCCTGCAAGCGGAAAAAAGATCTCTCCTGTGATTAGATTGGTCCTACAAAGATAATCTAGAATAATTGTAGATTTTTAAAGTCAGATGCCTAACAAACTTAATTTCATACAAAAATCACTTTTTGCTATATATTCAACCATGTTAATGCCAATAATGATTATTCAGCATGATAATATTGGCTACTATTGATACTTAAAAATGATTACAAGCAGTTCTCCTGACACAAAGCCTTTCATATACATACATGTTGTCCTTAGGTGCCTTTGAGCCAGTACCAACCATAGAAACCTCATGCACCACAGTATAAAACAAGGTCCTGTCCTGAACCATCCTCACAATTGTCCTCATGCTTGAATCCATTATGACAAATACAGAGTCAATCCACATCCTTTAGAGCTTTCCTCTATTTTTACTGCTCAAACATGATGGCTTTCTTCAGGGATTGATATTTCTTGATACCATGTTCAAAATATTTTAGACAAAGTTTCCCCAGCCTTGTCTCTAAGAAGCATTCTAATATTCAGTTGCAAAAAAAACAAAATCGCGCCACCCAAATCTCAAGATTACCATGCTTGCTTCTTGGTCCATTTCTGTACCTCTCAACTCCATCAAGTCATTTCCAACTTCAAGTTATTGTTAGAGGTTGTCCTCTAGTTAGTTTCAATCCATAGCAATCCTATGTACAGAAGAAGGAAACATGGCTCCAGCTTGCACCATCCTCCCACTTCTGTCATGTTTGAACCCAAAGGGAACACATATGAGAACACTGGGTTTGATTTAATAATAATAAGGTTGACATGTTTTTAGTAAGATTATACAAACTTCTGTAAAATACTTGGGTTTGAGAGGATACTTTATTGATATGTCAACATGAATATATGCAATATTTTCAGTGTGAGTTAAAACAAAGTCTTGCCTTTAAAAAACCTTTTTATGATTTAAAATTATACATAATAAATTGGATTTCAATTCAACAATTCATACATTGACTGCAGTCTCCAAGATATATCAATCTTCTACTCACTTCCATCTATGCTGTTTCCATATTATTAATCCTTCTTTTTTGTTCCCTTTTTGCTTTTAACAGTTTTTAATCCATACACAAATGCTGTCCTTCTGATTTTGCATACTTGATTGTTCTAAGGGTTGTATACCTATCAGATGCTATTCTTCCCCTCCAAGTCTGAAAGCTAAATCAGAGGAATGAGTACAGGTCCATGAGTGAAGAGTTGTTAAAGGCCATAATCTGGGGATTCTAAGTTTCCTTCAGCCCAGCAAACCTGATCTATTTTATGATTTGGGGTTTTGTTCCATTTTGTTCTCCTATTCAGGACCATCTTTTGTGATTTCTTTCAGAGTAATTAGCAGTGGCAGTTGGGCACCATCTAATTCTTCTTGTCTCAGGTCTTCTCTGAGGTCACTGTGGTCCAATCATCATCTGGATTAATTATTCCCATACATCATCTATTTTCTTTATTCTTATTTTATGGTACTACTTTGCTGTCTCTGGGGGGTGTAAAAAAGAGCATGCAGGTAAGGCAGGTTCAACTATCATCTGGGTGGGCATTCTACTGCTTGGCATAGCTGTGATCCAGAAACACTAGATTCAGCTTTCTTTGGGGCACTGAAATCTGGAAGAGCAACAAGGCACCCATGTAATGTGCAGAAGTCTGGAAGGCCCTCTCCCCACAACAGTGGGCTATGTCAGTAGAGGGACATCAATGCAGAACATGGGTGCTCATATGGTAAGTCACAATTGTCTGTTTGACACTTGGCCCAGATCAAACTAGAACCTCTTCCTTTGTTTTGAAAGCTTTGTTATACAAACTCCAATTAAAGGTTTTCTCACTGGAAATTTTCTCATGTTTAATGACACTTGACTTCCACATATAAGATTTTCCACATTTAATTCATCCAAAGCACTTCTTTCTTTTGTGAAATCTCTGATGTGCCATAAGGCATGGCTTCTGGCTGAAAGTTTTACCATACTCACCACAGATAAGATTTTTCTCCAGTCTGAATTCACAAATGAGTTTTGAGATATGCTCTCTGAATGACACCTTTGCTACATTTGCTACATACTCATCTCTCCCGAATGAGGTCGCTGATGAAAATGAGCGTATTCTTCCTGAAAAAAAGGATTTTCCACGTTCACCACAGACATGGGGTTTAGATCTTGCATGAAATTTCCGATGTGCTGTAAGGTGCGGTTTCTGGCTGAAAGCTTTACCACATTCACTACATAAATTTTACTGCATGAATTCATAGACGAGTTTGAGAAGCGCTTTCTGAAAGAAGCCTTTGCAACATTCAGTACATACACAGGGTTTCTCTGCAATATGAATTTGCTGATGAACAGTGAGAGAAGTCTTCCTGGTAAAGGCTTTTCCACAACCATCACATATATGGGGTTTCTCTCCAGTATGGGTTCGCTGATGAACAGTGAGATTCTTCCAGATAAACATTTTTTCACATTGACTCCATACATGGAGTCTATCTCCTGCATGAAATATCATATGCAATATAAGGTGTTGCCTCTGGCTGAAAGTTTTACCACACTCATGACATACATAGAGTTTTTCTCCTGCATGAGTTTTGAGATGTGCCTTCTGAAGAAAGACTTTGCCACATTCACCACAGACATGGATTTTCTCTCCAGTATGACTTTGCTGATGAAGAGTGAGGTAGTTCTTCCTGATAAAGGCTTTTTCACATTCACTCATACATGGGGTTTCTCTCCAGTATGTTTCCTGATGAGCTGTGAGATCACTCTTCCTGGGAAGCCTTTCTCACATTCACTGCATACATAGAGTCTCCCTGCCACATGAGTTCCATCATATCCTTTGAGGTATGATTTACTGTGATAAGTTTTGCCACATTCCAAGTATTTAATATACATTTTGTCCCTTATAAGCTTTTTGAAACTATTCATTGAGTTTGAACACTTTATTGAACTTTTGCCCACACTGACAGCATTCATAGGTCTTATCTAGTATATAAATGATCTGGTTGTCATAGAGCAAAGACTCCTCTATGAAGGTTGTCACAAATTTATCACCTATATGTGCTTTCTCAATTTTATCAGACTCCTCATGCTGAATGCATTGTGACTTCATAATCCTGGATTGTTCGCACGCAGGAAATTTCACTTCAGTACAAAATTGCTCTTGTTCAACATGGAGAAGAGTTTTCTCATCTTCATTGGACACAATTAATTTCTTTATTTTATTGCTTTTGCTCTGATTTTATTCCAGAATGATTGAATCTGACTTTACACTTTTTTGATGTAAGGTAAACATCTCATAAGTTTCTAATGGAAACCAGGTTGCAATAGTTCTCCAACATCACCTCCTGATATAGGATCTTCTGAGCTGAATTCAGGAGCTGCCATTCCTCCCAGGTGGACTTTACAGCCACATCATTGAATGTCAGTGACTCCTGAGCCATGGTAATTTTCTTTGGTCTTTAGGACATCACCAGCAAGCAGGATACTCTATGCTTGTCTTATCTGGATCAGTTCTAATGATTCAGACAAAAAGAACTAGATGGTGCCAGATTCCAATGCACATTGCTCTGAAAAAGATCACATTAGAATGATGTTCACAAAATTCAATTTCTTATGAGGACATCCCAGAAATAATTTCCAATTGAGGCACATCTTCCTACTTCCTCTACATTTCTTGTGGCTCAAAATCTGCAGACCTCATGATGCTCACAATGAACTTACTCCAATGTTACCTTTTTATAGTTCTAAGAATACTTTGGGAACTTGGATATTTTCTCCAAATTCAAGTATGTATCAATAGCTTCATATCATTCCTGAATGTGTTTTGCTCAGTCAAAAGTGAGGTAGTAAGCAAATTTTGATTGTAAGGTAGACTGGTAAACAATATCACTATAACATTAATTATAATAATATCATCATTAATGCATATTGAAGCTTATATCCTAAAGATTCCTTCATTATTTAATCATAAATGGTAATATAAATAAAACACATAGAAATATTTTCCTTTTTCTACAATATTTTGCCTTCATCTTATATACTGTCTATTCATAATCACTTGTTGCCCTAGTTTAAGACAAGATTAGAGGATTTTTTAAACCACTTTCTGAAACTTTGATTATTTGACATATACTATATCCATCAAATACACAGTACTCTTTAAGGCCGATAGGTGTCTGATACATCATAGTTCACGATATCCCTTATTCTATCTCAGTGGATATCAAGGTCAATTGACAAAAGGTAATTTTCAAAAAAATTTTTACATCCTACACTGGAAGCTTCAACACTCAGAAGCAGCCATCTAAAATGCACCTATAGTTTTTTTTTTTCTGTGAAGAGGAAAATAGAATGGTTATATTCAAAAGACCTATAGAAACAATTAGTCCAGTGGTCTAATGAACCATCTTGACATAAGTCTCCCCAATCCAGAGACAAAAAGAACTAGATGGTGCCCAGATGCCCAGACACATTGGTCTGAAAAAGATCACATTAGAACGTCTTGGATACATTGAGTAAAAACTATGGACTAGAACTCAAGATTAGACCAGGCTTACTGGTTGGATAGACTGTTAGGAAGCCCAACACTATAGCCCTTAACTAGTTTCTATATCTAAGTTAAACTGGCCCTCATGTTAGAATAATTAACTATCAAAAAGATCAAAAAAGCAGAATTTCTCCTATGATACTGTTCAAAGAGTTAGAGAGAAAGATTAGAAACAAACAAATCCAAAAACAAGAACAACACTGGAAGTGAGATAAGTGATGGTGCTCTAAGAGGGTTTCAATGCACAAGTTCAAAGAAAATAGGAATGAATGATTGACTGTAAACAGATGATCTACTCTGTAAACTTTGATCTAATTCACAATAAAAATTAGTAAGATATAAAACCTGATGAATAGCAATAACAGAAAAGTATTTAACTTCATAGAATGACAAACTTAGAATTTATGTACTGACGCCTAAAGTTGTGTCTTTCTAACACCATTCAGCTTTTAGTTTGGGAATTTAAAAGTCTAGTCAATTTAATCATTATTTGGTAATAAGATCATAAACTTAGAGAGTAGACATGTGGGACTTAATACCATATTATAAAACATAAGATTCTGCCTTGGTTGGATTTGAAGGAATGGAAACACCAATTGGTCATTTCCATAAATTTACCATCATCCAATCAGATGCAGCTGGTAGGTCGAAGAGAATAGGAAATACATAGAAATGTCACACATTTTTTTTTTGGTACGTTGCTCTTCTAAGAATAAGGACCATGTGAGGATTTTAGTAGACAAAAACAAAACACAACAGAAAACCATCATAAGAAGTATAATTTCTAGAGAAAGATCAATGATAAAGCAAAGTCAGAGGTGGGTAATCAGAAGCTCAAGTGAATGTTTTTTTTTTTTCATTTTGTTTTCAAGAAAGGAAAAGATATTTTCTCTATAAAATTCATAAAACAAATTTACTGCCAGCAAGTCTATTCTGACTTCTAGCAAACTTAGAGGATAGGATAGGATAGAAGTGATCCTGTAGGTTTTTGATCCTGTAATTCTTTATGGGAGTAGAAAACCCTCTTTTTCCATAAGAAGAGCTGATGTTTCCAACTGCTGACTTTGAAAGTGGTAGCCTGTCACCATTTTTTAAATCCACACGTTGCATTTTTTAATCAATTCAATGGAACAAACATTTTCATAGTCCATTCCCTGTGTTGGCTTTGAACTTGGGTGGGGTGATATAAGTAAGGAAAAACCCCTGCAGTGTCATCAACCACTTAGTAAATACTATAAAAACCATTGTAGTACATGCTCAAGAGGGATACCTTTGGGAGCTTGACAGCTTTACTTGAGGCTTCCTGGTGTGCAACCACCCATTTATTTAGGATATGCTAACTGCTTTACACCATTTCAACTTGCATAGGTATAGCCTGAAAACCTTTTAATTTTTAACCAGTTGAAAAAATATATATAAGCAGAATATTAGATAGTACAGAGTTTTAACTAGAGTTGTTTGTTCCTTTTGATCCTCACTGCAAGAGATTCCAAGAGAGAGACAAGAAATTGGCATATGGAATCAAAAGTTGAAGAACATTTTGGGAAGATTTTAAGAACCATTTTACAAGGTGGGAGAGATAAAAAATGAACAAACAAACAAAAACAAGAGTAGAGAGAGATTAGAGTAGCTACCTAGGCAAGCCTATGGCCTGAGTTTTCACCTCCTTAAGTGCTCTTATGCTGAATTCTCTAGAGAAGCAAAGCTAGTGGAGCGTGTGTGTGCACATGTGCACATTTGTACGTGAAGTGTGATGCATGTGGGGGAGGGGAGAGAAAGAGAGACACTGGGAGAATGACTCACAGTGGTAAAAGTAGGGAAGTTTCAAATTCAGGCAAGTTACAAATCCAAAACCCGCATGTCGGTCTGGAAGTTTTTGTGTTGCTGCAAGGGCTCATGAATCCAGAGTCGCTAGGAAGATTCCAGCTTGTGGCTTCAGAGGTAAATAGATCAAAACTGGCAGGTCAAATGTGAGGCCACGGAATTTTGTCAAAGAATCAGACGTCAATGCAGGGTCCAGGTCCAGAAAAAAACAAACAAACAGGCATTTCTATACTGTCTACTTACATTGGGAGCAGGCCACACCTTTAGGAAGCTTCCTTTCAATGGACTGCCTTTTCATAGCAAATCTCATTATGGTGGTGATTGCACTGTGTTAGTTCTAATTACAGAGGATGACTACATCTTGGTTGCCAAACCACTGGTAATTCTGCCTCAGTCATACTGGTTTAAACAACAACAACAACAACAACAACAACAACCTTAATTATCACAGGTACTATGACATGTAGCAAAGAAGATATATTTTAAAGGCATAAGATGGAAAAAAATAATGAATTTCTTGATGGTGAATAGAATCTATTTCCCATTATCAATCTGTACTGTTTTAAGGTCCATGAAAAAAAGTGATTTATGGAGGTGTCAAGCTGAGGTAAATAATAGGTACCTGGCAGGAATAATAGAAAGGAAGGGAACTATTTGCAGAGCCCTTGCTTATGCAGACTGTGATGCTGGTTGCTAAACTTTTAAGTCTCTAGCCTCTTTATGAAAAACTTTTCTATTTACACTCATCTGAAGCCCTCCCTGCATGACTCAATCCGGATTTACATGTGGATACAGGGAGAAATAAAGAAAAATGATCTTGGGCTGCGCCCTGATGCATAGTGGTTGTGCGCGGGACTGCGGCCCACTGGGATGGAGGTTCAATTCCAGCAGCAGCTCCACAGGAGCAAAGGCTGGGCCTCCTATTCCCACCACCAGAGGACAGTGATGCCCCCCAAAAAACAAAAAAACAAAGCAAAGAAAACTGATCTTAACCTCGAAGACTTCTTTGAGAAACACTGAAAAGCTATTCAATTTCTAGAAAGAGCTGAATATTTAAATTTAAGTTTTTATATATTTTTCAGAGACCCCTATAAGTAGTACATAGTACCTATCCCAATACAGACTACATATTAAAACCTCTTGATCTAGAGAGCAGTTAGTTCACTTTCTTTGAACACTTCAATGATCCCTTCTCTCCTCTTCTATCAAAGTTTAATACTTTTAGCCTTAATTGCATTGTATTGACTTAAAATATAAATTTTACAAACAGTGCCTTACATGCTGATACTTTAAACCAGAACAAGAGTTGATCTACTTCCAAGAACATTTAAATTAGGCCATTTTCACCCATTTAGATTAAAAGAGGGGTATTATGAGTTGGAGTACTCATATTCCTATCTAGAGAAATAAAATTTACCTTCAAAATGATACTTGGCCAAACCTCATAAAATGCACGAACACTAAGGATATATGAAATATCAACCCTGAAGATGTTTTAACCTGATTCCTCCTTTAATATTTCTCCCAGGGTCATTTTCTCTATCTTTGAATTCCTCTGGATCTCTCTCATAGACAGGGCTTACTACATTTCTATCCTATTGCCTCTCTCCCACAATGTGAGCATATGGGTGACAAACATTTTGCCTGTTTTCTCGTCTTTTCAACAAATACAGTGTGCCTAGGTCATGTTAGAATCCTAACACATATATTATGATTAAATATTTGGGGTAATAGAGGAGTCAAATTGGCATCAAGACTCTAAGCCTTGATAACTTCAAGAGCAGTTGTAAAATGAACCAAAAATGAAAATGACAGAAGGCATGAAGTACTGTTATTTTATTCCATATGGAATTCAGATCATAGTGTAGAAGCAGTGGAGAAGAGAGACTAATATATTTACCTAATGGTATCCATAATGCTATTTGTTGCATTCTGTTCTATATTTTCTTCCTGTGGAATGTGCTTGCCTCCCATTAGTGCTTCATGAATTAACCATAACTGCCACCAATGTAATTAAAATATTGATTGCCAAGAGGAAGTGAAGATTCAGCATTAATTCATTCAGCAAAAACTTACTGAGTCCTATTATATGACATCCCTCGCAATAGGCTCCAGGAATATATATAATAGCAAGTAATTATCTTGGTTGCACCAACTTGGGGGTAGAATTGCATTATAAACTACTGCAACATGTCATTTTATGGCTCCAAACTCACCAGATATATTGCAAATTCTCCTCTGTGGCGACTTGTGGTTCCAAACTATGAAGACTCTCTGGAATATTTCACAAGTGACTCTCACATGAGCTTCTATGGTGTCTATGACAGTGGGAGTGTGTCAAGGTGGCCTCTTAATGAGAGCTCCAGCATACTGTCACTGCTCATAGAATCCACAAACTCACAGCTGCACTCAGTAAACCAAGGCTCTTTCCATGTCTGTCTTAGAATCTCCCCTCTATCAACAATACTGTTATCTTTCTCTGAAGCCTCTAAATCTCACCAGACTCTCCATGCTTCCCCTGCACCTGGCTCATCCCCTACATGCACAATGAGGAAACCGTTTTACAAATACTCACAGAAGGCAACTTGGTTTTGAGTTGTTTCCACTTTAGAGCAATCTCTGTGTGTCAGAATAAAATGGCTCCATAGTTTTGCAATGGCTGCTTTTTCAGAAACAGAGTACAGGACATTTCTTCCACATCCCTCTGTGTGTACTTGAATCTCAAAACTTTAGGGTAACCTTCAAGCCAATAATCACTAAAACCTACCACGGACTCCACAGAAGCCAATTTAGTGAGAATATATTGTGCAGTAGACAATAGGCTTATCTTTTTGACAAACCAATGAAATCCCACTGCCATTATTCTTAGTTGATCCACAAGAAATTTCAGTCTGTTTCACAATATCCAATAATCTAACTTCAAAGTTCACATTCAGAAATAAATGGCAGTTCCAGAACCAGCAGCATTGGGCCTTTGTAGAACTTGTGGTAGACCTCCAGGCATCACTCAGATTGGACAAGGAAATACTGTCTGGTTACATAAAGAAAGGTGCGGTAAAATGTCAGCCAAAAAATGGCATTAAACAGTGGCTTGATTGAACAGTGGCTGCAAGAACAGGTTCAGACAAAGTATTCATGATGAAGCTGGCACAGAAGCCGGCAGTGTGAGCTCTTGTGTGCACATTCGCTATGAGTTGCACTGAACTCGGTGTCATGTAACAGCAACAAGTGCACTGTCAGATAAGGATGACTTTGCTTTTGAAAGGACTTTATATTTTATTGCATAACTTAATACTCTGCAAGAATTAGCCTCTGTCCATGGATTTTCCCTGTTTTTTTTTTTGTACAGGTTTTCCCCCTGCCTGTGGACCTAACACTGCATATGCCAACTGATAAGGGCACTTCTCAGTATTTGTGAAAGGCATAAGTAGTTACCTCACCTGGATCGCTTGAGCATGAATTCTTTTGAAAAAGAAAGAGATGGTAGCCCTTGTGGCTGGTAGCAGACTCTTGGAGATCAAGCTTCTCTTTGTGAATGTGGCTATGCATTCCTTTCATGTTCTTTTGGAGGGGCATCACTGGTGGTGGGAGTAGGAGGCCCAGCCCCACTTCTGGAATTGAAACTCCATCCCAGTGCTCCGCAGTCCCGCAATCAACCACTACGCCACCGGGGCTCAGCCCCCTTTCCTGTTCTTTTGATGTTTCCTGTATCATTCTCCATATTGTGCCCACAGACACCTTCACTATTGCAACTTAAGGTGAGAATTATCAAGCTTTAGAATTGCTAACTGTCTTCTCTCTCCCTTTTGATTTTCTAAATCCAGATGTTTGCACATTTCATTATAATGATTTACTTAGTCTTATCCTGATGTCTTGAAATCTGCTCTCATGCCACTTTATTTCTGTCATTGTTTTAGCTACTCTATAGTCCAGACGAAGTTTCAGAGTTTCTTCTGAATTCCAGTTGATCTTTTCTTTTTTTTTTTTTTCAGGCATTTTTAACGACCTTTGCAGTTCTTCTTAGGAGCCCAGAGGGCCTAGTGGATTTGGTGTTGGCTGCTTTGTGAGGTTAGCAGTTCACAAATGATCAGTCACTCTGTAGGCGAAAGCTGAGACTTTCTACTCACATAAAAGGTAATAGTTGCAGAAACCCATGGGGGCTTTTCTTCCCTGTCTTATAGAGTCATCAGGAGTCGGAATTGACCCCAGGGCAGTCAGAGTGTTGTCGTTTGGCTTGTTTGCTTCATGTCTGATATCCTTAATGTCACACGGATAGTAAAGGGATTAAGGTGAATTTGTTTCAAGTCCCTGTGTCAGCTGCTAGAGCTGAAGGCATTTCCTGACACAGGTGGCTACTGACTCAACATACAAAGAAGACCGTGATTGTTGGATGAAGAAGCAGATCAGTGGAACAGATGTTATGGCAGATCACTGATATCTACTCTCTGCACCCTGACCCAAGGTTAATGAACTGGAGAGGGTTGTGACAGATGCAGCAAGGAGAGAGCTCTTGTATGTCTTTTAAGGACATCAAATAGGCCAAACCCACAAGAGGATGTTATCAGGCTGTGACCAAAATGAGAGTCTATGCTTCATCAAATTTCACAGGCATGGCCAAGTTGACACTAAGCCAAACTACTGTACCCATTGAGAACAGATTTTAGCCAAGGTTGTAGACTGGGACAAAATATGAAGGTGAACAAACCTGGTGATATCCTTCTGGGGGAAAAATGTCTTTGAAAACCGTATGAATAACAGTTGACAACTGATAATACAGAGGAATTGTTATCTGAGGCAGAGAAAGTAGATGAGTGTGTTGTTGCAAATGCTGAGATGCTGAGAATAATCTGCTGCTGGAACATAAGGTTTATGCAAAATAGTCCAGTGTCCTATCGTGGTACCATTTCAGCCTTGTAAGGTTCAATTGCAAAGTCTTAAAAGTCTGGTTAGATGTGTTTTAAAATATAATTGAGAAAGACTCCTTAAGTTGCAATGTGGGAACCAGAATAAAACAAGGTAGCCAGTGGGGTGGCTGCCGTAATTGTACAAAGATGGAGAACATGAAATTAGTAAGATGAGTGCAGGAAGGGTGAGGAGTAAAATAATTAGATTGACATTCTCAGAGTTAGTGAATGTCAGCCCAACAGGAGGTAAACTGTCAGATACACCGGGAATTCTGTTAATGATGCCTTACAATATTTTTTTTTACACTAGATTCCTTTAATGATTATCTAATCCTACACAGTCTGATACCAAACACTTCCCTGACCTCTCTTCCTGTTCCTCTCCCTTGGTGTTGCTATCATGTATGTATACTTTTATTTCTTTTTGGGGGGGCATCACTGTCCTCTGGTGGTCGTGGGAGCTACACAGTGCTGCTCCTGAGAGCCACAGCTGGATTTGAACTGCCAAGCCCGCGGGCCGCAGTCCCGCACTCAATCACTACACCACCGGGGCTCAGTATACTTTTATTTCTTTTAAAAATGTGGACCTTATGTTCTGTAACCAAAATTTCATCTCTTCCTATGGGATTCTTCAAGTTGTATGACAAAATAATTTTAAAGCCACCCACTTTTGATGGGTTTGGTTTTGTAATTTTGAATGGTTTTAGGACTCATTTTCCAAGTTCAGGTAGCATTTCACATCTAATTTGTAATATCTATAAAATCATCACTACTATAAATTTTGTGATGTGGCTGCTCTTGTCCATTCCAGATGATTTCACTTCATGGAGTCCATTATAGTAATCCCTTTAGAGCAGTGGTTCTCAACCTGCGTATCATAACCTCTTTGGGGGTTGAACAACCCTTTTCACAGGGGTCACCAGATTCATAACAGGTATAGCAAAGTCACAGTTACAAAGTAGCAATGAAAATAACATTATAGTTGGGGGGTAGAAGGGTCACCACAACATGAGGAACTGTATTAAAGGGTCGTTTGAGAAGTTTGGGAAACATGGCTTTAGGCAATCTTTATTTTATTTCTCCTCGGGTATTTTGACTGTTTGATACCTAATCTTTCCCCTAATGTTTAATAAGTTGATATTTCCCACTGTTTCTTGTTATAATTATTTCATCATTCCATAAATGGTGTGACTGCCCAATTACTTAGGATTTATTTGAGATGTTTTTATATGTTGTTAACTACTTTCCAAATTTAAAATGCATCAACTCCAACTCAAATTCTTTTCATCAATTAACTTTCACTTTGATTAGGTTAAATTTAAATTTTAAGGTATTACTAAAAAGCATACATACAAAGTGAAATCCATAAGGATTACTACTAGGGTTCTCATTCACACATGCTTGGATTTTTCCAAACTGAACTTAGACATGCTTCTGCCATCTGGGCATGTTGGCAGACAAGTTCTCTCAGCAAAATACTTATCTTAGAACTGTTAATGTCCCTTTTTAAAAAGTCCAACTAAAGCAGTATTTTCTTAGGAGATCAGCTGCATCAGTTAAATTCAATATAGAAAGATCAGTTTAGAGGTAATGAGAATTGTTTATTCGTGTTGGTTTTTAATTCCTAAGTGCTACTCTTACAAAATATTCTCAAAGGAAGCAGAAAAATGTGTTAAGCAAAATGAAAATTGTATCGATGAGAAACAGACTATGAATATTGAGCCACAGAAAATTTTCTATCTCACAACAAAATACACCTGCTCATTCTTCAAGCATAGAAAGTGCTGTCCTACAAGAATTTGCTGAGAAACTTTACCATGTGCCCTGTATTGAACTGATTTGGTCCTTTCAGGCATCTTCCTACCTTCAAAACTCAAGGAAAATGGAAAAGAAATGTTATTTGAGTATCTTAAAAATGCTGCAATTGACATTCAGATATGAAATAATTGGAAAATTACAAATTTTGGGGGGGGGGAATCATTAGAGAAATGATGGCACCACTTTCAGGAATACATAAGTTTACATGAAAGATATGTTGAGAATTAACAGCTTCACAATTAAAGGCTTTTTAAAAATAAAATAAAGGCTGCTGGGATTTTATTGAAATACTTTTTTATTAGCCCTAATATGTATTTATGTATGATTATGCACGTGTATGTATGTGCAAAGGGACTTCAAAAACCTAGTGAAAATATGCCATTATCTTTAAATTCTGTATTACTTTAACATTTTGAAGTATGCACATGTATTACAAACACAATTAAAGATGTATTGTCACTAAGAAAATCATCCATTCTTGTTAAAGCTGTTTGCAGATCCATCAGATAGGTACAAACAATTTTTTGATAAGTCTATTTGCTAAATTCCACAAATGAGTCAACTGGCACATAGACAACCTATAAAATTATTTTTTACAATTAATGTTCTCTAAATATACCCCTTAGAAAAGTTGATTGAACTTCATACTTAATTTGTGTGGCAGCATCTCATGTAATAGAATTACAGAAAAAATTTGTTCAGTCCTAGACATCTGCTTCTAGCTAAAAAATCAGAATCTTTCTCCCAATTTTGTTAATTGATGCAGAAAAAGAATCCAGCTCATTTCCTGCCTGGAACCTCAGATGAGTTGGTCTCCGAAAGTCCCAGCTAGACGAATGAAGACATGGGGGTCAAAAAGAGGAAAACGCCAGCTCTGTGAGGTCAGCTAAACAAGATAAACAAATGCAAAGACACACACATAAATATCAGGGAAACCCCTCAGTCCAGTCCAACTCAAGTCTATATGTCCAGTCCTAGTCCCTACGTCCCTCTTCAGACTCACAAAGCCACACACAATGATGTAGAAAGATCACTGGTCTTTGGGTGCGAAATCATGTGGATCCCAGGTTTATGGCTGCATCTCCAGAACTCACGTCAGCCTCCAAGTTACTAAACAGCGGGAAGGTGAAGGCAGCGAGAAAGAGGGAGGTTCCCAGGGTCTTCCTTATGAGGAGGCCATGCCCACAAGCTGAGGGCAGGCACCATCAAGCTGTAACCTGATTGACTGGCTAGACTCCAGCCCTCCACTTCAAGTTGACACGGAATTATGTAACTACCACTGCCAGTGTAAGGAGCCGCAGAAGGCACACTTATTAAGAAAAGTATAAGAGGGAAAAAAACACAAGGAATTGAGAAAAAAGAATCCTGAAGGTAACTGAGTATTATTTCTGAGAATTATCTGATTTCATCTGTATTCACGTTACTGAGATGCCTTGGGTCAGGAAGATGTCCCACTGTGCTTACGATAAATCCTCCTTCGTGTAAACTAATTTTTTTTTGGCTATCCCTTTGAAATCACAGACTTAGCATATATAGACCTTGTAAAAATCATAAAATATTAGTGGTACTAATTGCAATGGTGATGATGTGGCAATCTTTATTTTTATACTGCTTTTTAATTAGTTGTTTCACATCCTTGGATGTTCTACAATTTTTTGTTGCTGCTTTTACTTTCTGGATATTGAACATATGTATGTGTATGTGTTTATCTACCTATCTATCTGATCTGATCTTGCCTGAAAGCAGAGAAGACCATATATATTTAATTGTATTTGTTGACAATGCAAAGCATTTGGTTATGCAGATTATAACAAACTGTGAGGCGAATCGGCATTCCAGGACACTTCATCATGCTTATGAGGAATCTATACATGAATCAAGAGGCAATTGCATGTTTTGAAATAAGAAAAGGTATGTGTCAGGGTAATATCTTCGCACCCTATTTATTCAATCTGTATGTTGAGCAAATATTTCGAGAAGCTGGATTAGATGAAGAAGATGACAACAGGATTTGAAGCAAGGGATATTGGCAACTTGCAAGAAGTTGTTGACACAAGCTTTTTTCTTGAAAGTGAGGAGAATTTGAGGCACTTGCTCATGAAGATCAAGGCCTGTAGCCTTCAATCTGTATTACAAACTCAATGTATAGAAGACCAAAATTCTCACAGCTGGGCAGTAGATAACAGCATGAAGAAAAGATTATCATTATAAAGGATTTTTGTTTTGCTTAGATCCACAAGCAATACAGGGAAGCATCTGTCAAGAAATCAAAAGGCACCTATATTGGGTAAATCTGCTACGTAAGTTGTAAGACCTCTTTAAAGCAAGAATGTTAACTTTACGAACTAAGATGTGCCTGACCCAAGCCATGATCCAAATCACCTCATAGGCATGTAAAGTTGGACATTGAATAAGTAAGACCAAGGAATTGATGCATTTAGTTTACTGTGCTGGTGAAGAATATTGAAAGTATCATGGGTTGTCAAAGAAGAAGCAAATCTACATGGGAAGAAGTACAACCAGAATGGTCCTTAGAGGCAAGGCTGACACGTCTTCACATGCACTTTGAACATGTTTTCAGGACAGAACAGACCCTGGAGAAGAAGCGTCAGTGAAAAAGGCAAAGGGATTGGAAGATACAGATTTACACAGTGGCTGCATCCACAGGGCCATCAGGATAAGAATGCAGGGGCGGCTGTACTTCTTTCTTTCTGTCCCTCAGAGTTAGTTATGGCTCCTAACAACAGCGATCAAAGAGTAAAACGTTTTCAAAGAATTGTTTGCTCTGCCAAAGTGGCTTAAAGCAAAGAAGAAACTGCCATTCATTGTGTGGCAAAATGTTTCTGCGCATTTCCAGCCTCTGGCCCAAATTCATCTACCAAATCATAGCAGGTCACACACAGAGCCTAAAATAACACTGTTGTCTAGTGTTCGCCCACAAGTCAAAGTTGCGAAAGCGCCATGCTGACATGCGGAGGGGAGTCCCCGAGGAAGGAGCTGGGCAAGACCTCTCCTCAGTTGGGGTGTTGGCTGAATCTTTGATGGCCTGTTACAAAACAAATGTGGAAGACTGGTTGCATTTTTCAACTTGTTCCCTAAAAGGTAAAATTTTCTTTACATTTCCTTCATTGAGTGAACTCAGGTTCTGGTAGAGGTCTTCATTAAAAGCAAAATGGCATATAGCAAATGATCAAAACTTCACTTTATACACTTTGCTTTTATGAAAGATCTACAAAAATAATCCCTTCTTTGCTAAGAAAAAGACTGCAGCATTAGAAAGAAAGGACGCTTGATCAGAATCTATACACCCACATATATAGAAGAGAGAGAAGGACAAATGAAAGTTTAGTTTCTCCGAAATAGAAACGTAAACAATCATAGCCTGCTAAAATGTGCTAACAAAATTATGCGGAATTCTAATCCTGAAAGGATTAAGAATCGATCCCATTTACTGTTTCTCAACAATGTTTTTATTAATCAGTCTTTCTTATATTTCTTATATTGATGTTGACAATAATTGCTTGTGCTCCATTTTTATTACATGCATGGAAATTGGGCAGTATATAAAGTTCTCCATTTGAAGATGTGAGCATAACTTAATGTTTCCATATTGTAGGTGATCAAGTTACATGTTCTGTGTAAAATATGAAATGAGAATGCTACCTAATAGACTAAGACAATTAATAACACTCTATGGCATTATAGAGTAGTGTGAGTTTATAGTCATAGCATTATTTAATGTTCTTCAATATGTATGAGTTCCAGTTAATGAGATCTATATTAATTTTATTTTATGTAATAGAAATTAAAGGCAAAAAGAGATTAGGTAGTGACAAGCCATGGAGGGTCACTCCTTACCATATCCTTGGAAAAGATTACTTGAAAGTGTGATAATTGTGAATCTACTTTCCCTTCTGAAGTAGTGTATAGATCTATAGTTTCTATAATTTTTTGTTTCTTTAATAAAGGCAAAGTAACTGTCACACTGAGCAGAGTTGGACAAGAATTTAGGGATGTCAATTTGGACTTGATTGCTTTCTTACTAGCCTCACATTATAAGATACTGTTATAATCCTTGTTAAGATAATCCTTAATAAGATAATCCTTAAATCCTTAATAGGATAAATATGATCATGATATGGATACTCCTGGGAGGTCACTCTTCCCAGGCTCTATCCAGGTGGCATGGAGGAGCACAGGGCTCTGCCCATGATGTGTTGCCCTTTCCACAATGCTGGAGATCAAGCTGGGCCTTGAGTCTGCACATGCTTATCTTACAGCTTCTCAGAAGCCTGTGGACAAAGGCTGAAGAGAGAAACCATGAGGGCAACAGCCCTCTCCTACACCTTTTCTGAAACTAGGTTATTTTCTTTTGATGAGTTAGACTTGTTTTCACTTTTTTTAACAGAATGCTCAGAATTTCAAATACTATTAAGCAATTTCAGATATGCATCTATACTCACAAGGAAGTAAAGATAGGGCTTCTTTTCCAGTTAGACCTTTGTTTCTTAATCCTTTATTTTTTGATTTAGGTGAATTAAGTGCTTAAAAAACATCAAAATTTAAATTTCACATAAAAGATTAAGAGATGAAGTTTCTTTTGCTACTTTTGTTTTCTTTTGTTTCTTTTGATTCCCCTTTCCCATGAATTTACTGAATGTCCCTCTAATTATAAAATTAAAGATGCTGCTTAATAGATGTATGTATATATATAAATATATGTTACAATGTTTTCTCCCTAGAAAATTGGCAATGCTTTCAAAAAGTGATAATGGCCACAGTGATCCAATGCACAAGAAAATGAATATAAATACATTCATATTGGAATGTCAATTGGTAGTAAGTAGGCAATAAGTAACAAGACTCTTAAAACAAACAAAGCCAGAATAAAACAAAGCAAAAATAGGTCAATATTTTAGTCCAGAAATTTACAGCTAGTAATTTATCCTTAGAGAATAATATCAATGTGAACAGATATTTATGCACATTGCATAATTTATAATAGCAAATTGCTGGTACCAGTCAAAATGACAAACAATAGAAAATTATTTTGTGTTTTAACTTTTTTAAAAGAATGTATCATGGGTAGTAAGTAAAATGTTTTTGAAGGCTAATCAATGTTAATCTTTTATTCCAGTTTGCTTGCAATTTACTTGGTAAATTATAAAGTCTTCTTCAGACTCACAAAACACATGCAATGACATCAAATGCAGGACAGTCACAAGCCAGATATGTAGAATGCCTTTGGATCCAGTGGCACTGTAAATATCTCAGTGCTGGCAAGCGTACCTCATGGATTCTCCAGGTCCAGGTTTCTGGCTGCATCAGAGGAGCTCCATGCAGCTTTCCCTCAGGGATTTCTCATAGGGAGCAGCCTTGTCAGTCAAATGTCTCCAAGGGAGTGAGTCAGTGTCTCCTGCTTTCAAGAAGGAATCACCAGATTTCCCAGAATTCTCAGAGAAGTCCATGCCCATACAGAGGTTTCATGAGCTATCTCCAGTTTGACAGGCTAGACTCCAGCCCTACACTCTTAATCCTCAAATTGACACCAATTTATGTACAAATGTGCTTGACACAATTGATGGTATTGAACTGTTCAAGGTGCCAATAAATGATCAAAAAGAAAAATAACTCATTTTTTTATCATTTTCCACAAACTTTTGAAACTCCCTGTGTACAAAAGTGTTGGGGCAGAAACTCAAAGCACATCTGTAGACAGTGGAACAATCACCCCAAAGAGGGGTCACGGGGAAGGGATGAGTCAACCAGGGTGCAGTAAAGCATTGATGAAATACACTATATTCCTCTCATTCCTTGAGGCTTCCCCACCACCCTCTACCATAAATCCAGTGCTGCTTCTCAATTCAGACTAGATTGGAACATCTACACAGGAATAAATAAAAGAGTACTCACAGCATACAGAATCCCGGAATAGGAATGGGAATAGGGACACTGGAAGGGTAGGAAAAAGATGGGGGAAGAAGGAAGAAAAGAGGAACCAATCATAATGATGGACACATAAACATGCACCCCTCTCCAGGGAGAAGAACAACAGAAAGCATGGAGGAAGACAGAAGTCAGTGCGAGATATGAAAATAATAACAGTTTATCATCTATTAAGGGGTTTTGTGGGTGTGGTGGTGGTGGAAGAGGAACTGATTCCAAGGGCTCAAAAGAAAGTAAATGCCTAGAAAAGAATAAAGGCAACATTTGTACAAATGTGCCTGTTGCAAGCGATGTATGGATTTTATAAAGAGTTGTAAGAGTTCCCAATAAAATGATCTTTCAATATATTTTTTTTAAGTATGCTCCCTGGCCCTGCTTGATACTTACCTTCATGAAAGATCACTGAAGATAGGGGTGCTATAGCAAAGTGTGATGAAAAAAGCAGGTGGTGCCAAGCTATCAATTGGAATAATGTGGGAGGTCTTAAAGATTTATGTTCACACCAGCAAACATTTAAGTGAGGTGCCAACTAAGGACACATGGAAGAAGAATATTTGCCTCTGTAATCCAAAGATGGCAATAACAAAGCCCAAATATGGCAGAGGAAAAAGTATCAGAAATTAAATTGTGAACATCCAATTAAGGCTAAGGAGTACACTGGGAACCCAAAGTCCATCTGGAGAGTATCGAGCCACATTAAGCCTCCAGCAGATCCCCTCTGGCCACAGCGGAGGTATTTGAACAGATTTACAATCAGACAGAGATTGCTATGAACTTGATTATGGTGGATTGGGCTAAGACACAATATATTTGGTAACCAACCTTCTTGACCCAAGCTGAATTTAGTCCAGGCTTACATAATTCTCACATCTTCCATGACAGAGATCTCTGCTCTGGCTTTTTTATTATTGCTAGAAGTCTTTTCTTTCTTCCTCTTAATTTTAATCTTTATATGATTATCTTTCCATTTCATTTTATCTTTCTATTGTTTCTGTTAAGTATCCCAGTTTATGAAGCACAGGAGGAGTGGATACACAGGCAACAACTGTTGAAATGGTCAGGGTAAATATAGGGGAATGGGGAACAAACAATGAATACAGGAATGGGGAGAGCCCTAGGGTTGACTGTGATGATGTACATGCAACTCTTTTTAAAAGTGACTAAATTTTGGAAGTGTATGATATGTGAATTTTATAGTGATAAAGCTATTTGAAAAATAAAAAAGCTAAACAAATAAAAGATAGGCACCTATACTGAACCTTACTCAAATTATAAGTGAATTCTGCTGCCCAGGCAGTAATAATCAAATATTTTCTCCCAGACTTCAGCAACAGGTTAAGCTTATTTCACCTTGATGAAAAGCCAAAAAAAAATTACACACAAGGAGAATAAACAAAAGGAGTACTGCAAGAAGGTTCCCTTTAAAAAGAAGATAGTCTAATTTCTGAGCCTCTTAGCATTTTCATAATTTGCATTTCAGCAGGATCTTCCATGGGTCATTCTAACATTCTAATATGCAAGTTAATATGCGGGTTTTGTGATTTGGGTTTTAATTTTGGTTTGTTTTTCATTACTATCCTCAAATGTCATTGTTGTGCACATGTTAAGTACAAACATTTACATGTCTAGTACAAAAAGTAATGCTCTTAATGGAGTCAAATTCAGCTAAAATAAATGCTGGACAATGACTGCTCATGAGAGCAAAGGCTATATTTATGGTCAAGATTGCCAGGTCACCCAATAAATGAATCTTCCTTTTTCTTCTCACTCCTTCTGCGCATCCTTTGCAATGAGGTGTAGTTCTTGATCTCTTTCTCAGGTGCCATCCCAATGTGTTTAAATAATAGTTTTGTACTTTCAATTATCTACTGATTTTCTTTCCTACTCTCCTGTCATCCAATTGGTCTTTCTCTCTATCTTAGTCTGAGTTCTCTACAGGAGCAAAACCAGTGAAACATATATAAATATTTAAAGTAACTTACTTCAAAGAAAGGTTTCACACAATTGTGAGGAAATGGCTTATGTAACTATAGAGGTGGCAATTCAAAATCATGGACTACACAGCAAGCTAACAACTTCACTGGGGTTCAAGGGTGGATGGGCCCCAAGGTCTAAGGCCAGGCAATAGGTGTGAAGCCTTTATTGTATCATGGGTTATTGACTGACAATCCATGCCAGCAGACAGGTTAAAGACCCCACAGAATTGTAAAGGTTGGAGAATGCAAATTCTGTACATTAGGAGATTGGCTGAAGGACCCTGAGGACTTTCATCCCAAGAAGATCATAGGTTTTGAGAGTGAGAAAGCTTTGCTAGAACTTCCACTTATATCGTGGATGAGCTCACAACCTATGAGAAATTATACTTCCAACTGATTGCCTGATCACATGCAAGCACAGTATGGAAAGTGACACATAGTCTATCCAACCACTGAGAATCACAGCCTAGTGAAGCTGACACATGGCATTTGTCATCACAATGATCTCTATTGTCTGTATCCTGTTCCTCTCAGATTCCATCTACTACAAATCTTCCAGTTAAATTCTTCTCTAGCCACTAACATAATATTGTCATTCATAAGAAGATCATTGTTACCTTGGGGACTAAACTTTGGGAAATTTTGCCTAGAACACTCTTTTTAACAAACTTCCTTGTTAAGGGATTCTTCTTATTTGTTAGGTCTCTGCTAATGTAACTGTTTTTGAGAACTAAATTCTGCTCATTTAATTAACTTCAGCAAATATTTATGATACTATATTGTAAATAGTATGCCAGACAAATATATGTAGGGGTCATCAATAATAAATAAGAGTCTATTCCAATGGAGGTTACAGTGGAGGAGGTGCCAGTTGAATATTGTAATGTAAAATATGAAATTATGAATAAACATTGCTTCTTTTAAAGGTAGGTAGCTGTTTATATGAACCTAATACCCAAAATATGATAACTCTGATATAATATTGACAACTGGAGCAGAGACAGCTCCAAATTAATATGTGCTACAGGTGACACAAAGAGATGACAAATTTTGCTTTATGGGGCATCATTTAGACTATATCTTTTGGTAATCCTGGATCTTATACCATAAACCCATAGCATAAATAATCCCCCTCAAAAATTTCAGTCATTTATTCTATTTTCCATACCTTTGTTTTTGTTCTCCTGTTAGCTCTGTTTATGCTACCTGTGAAACGCATTATCTTACTGTAGCTCTTCTATCCATTTCTCAAAAAATGCCACCCCCCAATAATTAGGTGGAACCATGCAAATGAGGTGTAATGGACTCTGACTTGGCAATTAGTCAGTTATAGCTCAGAAACAGGAAGAGAGAATTCCCAGGGAAATCAAGGAAGAGAGGCCATCGGCACAGAAAGTTTGAGCCCCCTACCCGCCCTGAGATGGTGGAAGCAGCAAAAGCCACGCCAAGATGATGGTCCTAGGCAAGGAAGTCAAGGGATGGAGCAAAAGGCCAGCACTGAGACTTTGAGACCGTGAAAATGGGTAGCAGGCTACCTTCTGGGACCAGGGGGCGGGGTGAAACAGAGACTTGGCCACGGAGTGAGGAGTAGCATTGCTGTGGGGGCAATTACAGTATCGTTCCTGTTATCTGACTCTTGCTCATGCTCATTTGCTAACTTCCCTAATATACGCTCTTGAGCGTTAAGTATTGTCCATGATTTCATTGTGGACATTGCAAGGAATTAGAAAACCCAGTCAGAAAGCAGACTGTTGTGGTAGGAGAGGTTAGTGTCAGAACGGGTAAAGAAAAATGGAATTTGGAGACGTGGCTGACCTTGGCAATGTGTGATTTTGTGGCAGTTAGCTGATATGAATACGGATCTGAAGGCACTGTTTTGACTTTGCTTTTTTAAGACATCACTTGTCTCATTAGGGTACCTTAAAGAGTAAAATCAAAAACAGTGACTTCTAAATGGATCTCCTGGGTCAGTTAAATTCAAAGAGATTGGCTTGGTGAGTTATAATATCTGGTTTTGGGGAACCCAAAGGGGTAAGTAATCAAGATAGATTTTCCCCACGGACTACAGGATAATTACAGGAGCTTATTAGGAAGATGTCCTAAGGAAACAGAAAATTTCACAACTGAGAACAATGACCAGGAAAGCTGTGACAAGGACAGTGTGCCTCCTTGTGTTTTAAGAGGTAAAATGACTGATCTATGAGAGTTTTGTGGGTAAAAACTACCTGACTCATCATAAAGCCCTACTTGACCCTTCAGACAAGTTTGTTCCCCAAACTCAAATGTTATTTAAAAGTAACATGATTTGAACCCCTCGCATCACCCCCCACAGCCATTTGACATCATGCATGGGAGACATACCATCATTCTTTACGTCAGAGAGATTGACACTCTACCTTCAGAAGACTACTGATCTGGTGGAAGATAGTCAAGAAGTAGCAGCTTCACAGTTTGTGGGTTGTTTTTTTTTTTTGATAAATGTTACCATAATTTTGTAGCCATTATTTTTTACTTACTCATATTACCAGATATCAGGAAACCATTTGCCTTTGCTTTACCTGCTTATGGATAAAACATTTTAAGTATGCACATGCATTCCTTTTAATAGATGAATAAAACAAATTGAACACTTCATTAAGAACAATTAATTCATTAAAAAAGTTGGAATTACAGGTACCTTTGTCTCATTTTGTACTTTTGATTTTCAATTAATTTGTGCTATATTCATATATACCATGAATTTCCCAAAAGCTGATGAAATGATTTGATATTTTTCACTCTCTTGTATTTTAACTGGACTGATGATGGCCCATCCATAACAAATGTGTTTGATGGAGGATTTTTGCTTTATACATTATCATATGCATTTAATCTGCTCCCACCGGTATATGAATCATTACTAAGAGCTTTCTGAATATGTTTTGCCTAAAGTACTTGCTATCATTGAAAGAGAAGCTAAAAATGAAAGACAAGACATATTTGTTGTCCCACTAAACAAAATCGTTCCCAGAAACGATTTTGTTTACAACCAGGGGAATTCTGAAGAATTAGTTAGGTAATAACTCACAGAGACTAGAGATTTATACTATAAAGGAAAGTACTATTAGAATAAATGCCAAGGGCAGAAGAGGCTGCTGAGCTTATTGAAAAGCAAAATGAGACAATAAAAGCAGTGATACAGAGACAATAAGGTCAATTTCAGGAATTAGTACATTAAGAGAAAATCACGAAATGGCATACACAACCTCAACATCATAAGGCATTAGTAGAACTAGACTTGGGTTCACATGAAGGTGTTTCAGTGGCATGGGCTTGCACATTTGCTAGGCCAGGTTCACATTCTGCCTTCAGGATATCCTAAATGTATGCACATAAGCCCACCCAGAATGCTCATTGACATTGAGTGCGCTCTCTTGTAAAAATAGAAATGATGGTATGCTTTTGAATTGTTGGTTTGTGAAGTGACTATGAAAATGGATACATCTTGGGGGCCCAATTATCTTTCCTCAAGTCTCATTCACTGCCATTGAGTTGATTCTGACTCACAGGGACGCGACAGGACAGAGGTGAACTGCCTCTCTGTGCTTTCAAGACTGTTACATACTCTGCATCGAAAGGTTCACCTTTCTCTACAGGAGTCAATGATATTTTTATAATGCTGACATTCCAATTAGCAGCCACAATGACACCATAGTTATGGATTAAAAATACATATTTATTATTCATTAGGCATTAATGAATGAAATGTAAGATATGAAAATAATAATTATAACTTATCGAAGTGGTATTTCCATGGAATAGATATATAATAGTCTCACTTATGCATATATTTACATATCAATTCATATATTTCCAACTTCAGAACAAAGGTACAATTATTTTCCTTTTTTAATGCAAGAAGAAAGTAAAGCACAGAGACATTAAGTAAGTGACCAAAGGACACAAATGTGATGAAGAATATTGCTAACATTTGACTCAAAACCATATAGTTTTCCTGTTTGTGCTTAAAAAATCATATGCCCTATTGAAGCTAAAATTATGAGATTATTAACATATTTATCCATTATAATTTTGCTATGAAAATAACTGAATCAAGGATCAATCAAGAAGCCCCTCCCAAAGGACCAAACAATGGAAAAGTGGGTGAGGAGCAGCAAGAATGATGTAAGATATGAAAATAATCATCTATAACTTATCAAAGGTACCTGAGGGAGGGCAGGTGGACAGGGGAAGGGCAAGAAATGGGCAGTTGATGTCAGGGACTCAAGTGGGAAGAGAATACCTTGAACATGGTGATGGCAGCATATGTGCAAATAGAGAATGCCTTGAACATGGTGATGGCAGCATATGTGCAAATGTGCTTGATACATTAGATAATTGTATGGATTGTGATAAGAGACATAAGAGCCCCTAAGAAAGGTAATTAATATTAATAAAAAATCAGGAAGTGCACAAGAGTATTCTTAAGTCGGTCCAAGAGGTTGTTGATTGTCTACCTGCAGAAGCAGTGAACTATATGGTATGTTTTTTCTAAACAATGTTTCTAACTCCCACCAAATTATCTTTTGCTGCTTGTGTTTGGCAAGAAGGTGGGGGGAAATACTGACAGGATTCACCTGTGAGTTATTGTGAACAGAATTCCTTGTAGTAGTCTGTAAAATGGGCCCTCTGAGAAGCAGAGGGATTAATTTCTTTACCTGCAGGGGCCTGAGGCAAAGCACATTCTCTGGACCTAAAATCCCATCGCAGCAGAACCCGAGTCAGAGCATGAAAGAGAATGGTTGACTTCCCAACTTGCAGAGCAAGTAAAGCTTACTGCTTTTTTTTGAGGAAGCTGGCTTGTGAAGTAGGCAGCCTCTGGGCCCTTGAGTGCCTTGAGTGGGGAGGAAGGACATGTTGGTCTACAGAACATGAGCTGAATTCTTCAGTTTGTTAGGGTTCGCTAGAGAAACAGAACGAGGACACTAAAAACTCTATGTATTTATATAGCTAGAAAGACATCTAACATAAGAAGTAAATAGTTAACTAATCTATAAAGCAGTACAAATGGCTCGGTGCAACTCAGTTGCATGAGACAGCTAATACACTGGCAGTGCAAATCTCGGGGGTAGAGCAATTCAGGCTATCCAGCCACGAGCAACAAACAACAAAGCAGGTCACCAACAGTCAGCCAGATGACAGAGTCCAACAGTCCCCAGCTCATGAGATGTCTATTTCAGGAGTGTGGTGAAGCAGGGTTTGAAGGAAATTCAAATCACAGTAACACACTCCAGGGATTAGGTGTCCCACAGGTTATGTAGCTTGGAGTTTGAGACACAGGACAACCAAGTCAGCAGTCCGAAGATCCAAGAGCAAGAGAGCAAGGGTGGGGCTTGCCAAGCCATTTCTATCTCTGCCCTTCAATTGATCTTAGGTGTGCTCCTTGGCCATGTTGTCACAACAAGCCTACCCATAACGTTCAGGCTGTAGCTAACTGGAATAAGGTACTTCTGGCCACTTAATTCAAGGAACTGGGTTTGCTGACCCACTGAGCTAGAGCTGAATGTCCCAGGTTGAGGTTTTCAGCAGATGAACATGGTCTTTGAAGCACACCATATTTTCGGATCATAACATGCACTCACCCCCCCCCCCCAAAGTGGGGAGTGGGGGGAACAAGTGTGTATCAATTTAAAATTATGCAATATCTGATTGATTTTCTTCCTCAGTGTTCTCTATGGGTTATTCTCAATGGAGGTTACTTGTGAATGCTATCATAATAGTAGTAGCACTGTCAATGTATTCTTAACTGGAACTTTGTGATATAAACCTAGTTCCTAATCAGTCTTTTTTCTACCCTACTAGAGAGGCAGCCAAAAAGTGGAAAGTCCTCAAGGTAATGGATTGGCAAAGTGGTGGCAACAAGGGACTCACGCATACGAAAAAGTGCGAGGCTGGCATAAGACCAGGCAACATTCTGTTCTGCTGGTCATAGGGTCTCTATGAGTTCAAACCTACTTGCTGGCACTTAACCAAAACAGCAACAACAACAACAGAAGGCCAAGGGTCAGTCATGAGCTGATGCTTATAGAGTCAGAATTAGAATTATTATGTATAAAATATGTAGATATTTAAGTACATTTGAAAAACTTTAGCAACCTTATTTTACAAAAACTTTAGCAACCTTATTTCACAAAAGTCAACAAATCTAGAAATAATAATTTACAGAGGATTTATACTTATAAGTTTGTGTGTGTATTTTCTTTTTCTTTTTTTTAACTCCTCCATGAAGAAAGTGTTTCAAAGCTGAACTGTGTTCTAATTTCTGGAGATGTTCACAATATAATTCTAGTATCACTTAAATATTTATAAAAATAAGAGAATCTTGTTAATTTTTGTGATTTTTGTTTAATAAACAAGACCAGAGGCTTCTTCTTGTTAATTATAGGTGTAATAGATTTATAAGTAGGAAAGACATATTGTAGGAAAAATAAATAATTAAACACAGCAAGAGCCTTTTGTTGGCAGGCTTAAAGTTTATCTATAATAGGATACTAGACGGCTTTTATTTCCCATCATTGTAGTTCAAATCAGCTAGTATATTTAGAAAATTGCCATTAGAGGCTGAAGAACACTATATGATCACATGGCATTTTGAAACATAGTAAGATGTCATGAAAAATTGATGTTTTCAAATAATATAGCAAGGTTACTACTATATCCTACATTCTCAGGAAAGACCAGTCCCTGGAAAATGACCTCATATGGAGTCATACCTGAAGCAGAGAATGGAGGGAAAAAAAGCAATTCTCAGAGAAATGGATTGACCCAGAGGCTGACAAAAGGAGCTCAAACAGAACCATTGTGGAGATGGTGGCAGATCGGGCAGGGAGACGAGTCAGAAGTGACTCAGTGGCACCTGGCAACAACAGGTCCGGGCACAGCTGTGCATGCTGGTAAAGCGACGGGTCCCTAAGACTTTACATTCTACTAGACAGAGAAACAACGCACATCGAATAAACAAATACATTGAATCGCCACGGATGATAGTCTGTAAACTGTGGATTAAAGGGATGGAAGACGATGATCATGTGGCTGTGTGGACCTTTTTAAATAAGATTCTCAATGTTTCATATGATCTGCAAATCACATGTTTGACTCCATCTTCGATTTACCATTCTCTATCCACAAGATGTATTTTTTTTAAGTTCTATGGGCATAAAATTCACATATTATACAATTCAAGAGTTCACTCCTCATCCCAGTGAATTTTACAACATTTTCTTCATTCACAACATTATTCATTCCCCATATCCCCCAACTTCTCCTGCCATATCCCCAAGGAACCATCAATCTAGTTTCTGGCTTGGTAGATTTGTTCTACCTGGCTTTCATATTCTGAAAAACTTTTTCTTCAAAATCGTAACAACAATAACAAAGTAAAGCTTTAAAAAACCTATATCAAGAAGAAAGTGGAAAATATTAAAACCCGGAGAAATTCAAAACATATTTAGAGGAAGAGCAAATAATAATATATTAATTTTTAACCTAATTGCATCTGCAACAATATGATTCCCAATGCAGTCTACATGACAGGAAGGTTATTCATGACCTTAATCTCTCTACTAAGAGGAGGTCTACCAGAAGCTAATTCCACATGTATTTACCCTTTGCTTTTTTTTTTTAATTAAAAATCATTTTATTGGGGGCTCGTGCATCATTTTTCACAATAAATATACACAATAAACATACTGTGCCTAGCACCTTCACATGTCCATCGCTGTTATCATTCTCCAAACACCTGCCTTTCCCCTTGAACCCTTGATATCGGCATTTCCATCCTTTCCCCTCTTCCCCTGCTCTCCCTTCCCCACCAATGCTGTTTTTAAAACATTGCAAAACAAATCAACTTTAAAATGGCTCAAAAGGGAGGTTAAACGATAATACATTTTAACATAACTACATCTGCCATAATTGATTTTACAGTATTCTCGGTTCCATAACAAGACTAGTCACATCCCTCAACTGTTTACAGCATTCACCAGAGACTTAATCCATGTGTGGACTCCGAAAATAAATAAGGGGCTTCTGCCTTTTACAAGCCAGGTGTTCATAACTTAAGCTCCATTACCTTTTCCTTCTGCAGGCTTGGATTTTATTGTTTTTAATCCCTGGATCAAACACACTGGTGTGCTTCTTCCATGTGGAATTAGTTGACGCCTCACTGCTTATTTGAGAACAAGCCTTTAACACCCCAGACACTATCCTTTCTGATAGGCAGGCACTATCTGGTTTCTTCACCACACTTTGCTATAGCACCTATATCGTCAGTGATAGGGCATATCAAGTTGGACCATTGCATTAAAATCTAATTAGATTTGGACTAAAATTAAGCTCAAGCCCAAATCCATTCAGAAATCTATGCTTTATATATGTCTCTGGTTCACCTGAGAGACTGGTCCAAATTGAGGTTCCGTTTTACTATTCTAACACATCAGAAACTTCCTCATGTTGGGATGTTGAAGAGGATCTCTCTTTACTGAGGTTACAATTGCCCTTATCTCCTGCATGTTATCTTCTTCTCAAAGAACTTGATCCTGACCAGATTAAAGTTACCCCTCTCCTATTTATCCAGGTAGATTTTGTTTGTTTCACTTACTATTTTCTATAATCCTATTCAATAAACTTATTGGGCTTTTGTTCATTTTTTAATTATATGTCTAATTGTGTCAGAATATAAGATACACAAGGTAAGACATTTTGTCTATTTTTATCCACTAATCTACACCAAATATATTGAACTGAGCCTGTCTTTCAGCAGCCTGTCAATAACCAGGAAAGATTTTTTAAAAATACCACTTATTCATCATAGCAGAGAAATTCAGCTCTGAAAATGAGAAAAATTGAACAGAGGACACATAGCCAAACAATTAAAAGAAATGCAAACAAAATATAAAAACCATAACATTACTGCTAGCATCAAGAAGAGAGGGAGTTATAAAAAAAGTTATGGTTTGCTTAAAATGAAATGGTGTCTTTTGCAGAATAAGAGTGAAAAGGGAATTACATGGAAAAGTTGTTTAAATAATAATGTTAAGATGGGGCTGAGCCCCAGTTACATAGTGGTTGAGTGCGGGACTGCGACCCATTGGCTTGGCAGTTCAAATCCAGCAGCAGCTCTCTGGGAGCAAGGCTGGGTAATTCCCACAACTACCAGAGGACAGTGATGCTCCCCGCCCCCCTCCCCCAAACAATGTTAAGATGTTGGAAATGGTGAAAATATTCAGTACTTGATTCACAAAGAGTCCATTGTGTGTGTCTGTTGAATATAGTAACAGGAAAAGAAGTTTGAAAAAGTATACAATCTAGGTAAATATCAGCAAATTAGTGTACTCACAAACTAGAAAATGTTTATGAACGAACAGAGGAGCCTTAGCTGCCATATGAGATATTAGAAACTATATGTTATCCTGCAATAATTCATCAATACTGCTCAGCATAGGTTAATATAATAAATTATTTATTAATCCATTCACTTAAAATATACACCAAGACCCTTAATAAAATTCTAAGTCCTATGAGTACAAAAATAATTCCCCACAAACAGGGCTCACATTAACTTGTGGGATTGTAGACATGTAGAGAAAAAATATCCTGGCTATCAAAAAATATAGTGTCTGGGGTCTTAAAGACTTGAAAGTAAACAAGTGACCATCTAGCTGAGAAGCAACAAAGCCCACATGGCAGAAGCACACCAGCCTGTGTGATCACGAGGTGTCAGAGGGATCATGTATCAGGCATCAAGAAACAAAAATCCTATCATTGTAAATGAGTGGGAGTGCAGATTGGGGACCCAAAGCCCATGTGTAGGTAACTTTACATTCTCTTACAGAAGGGTTGTGGGGAAGAGATGAGCCAGTCAGGATGCAGTGTAGCAAGGATGATATATACAACTTTCCTCTAGTTCTTAAATGCTTCCTCCTTCCAACTATCCTGATCCTAATTCTACCTTACAAATATGGCTAGACCAGAGGAAGTACATTGGTACAGATAGAAAATGGGAACACTGGGAATCCAGGACAGATGATCCCCTCAGGACCAGTGGTGAGAATGGTGATTCTGGGAGGATGTAGGGAAGGCGGGGTAGAAAGGCAGAACCAATTACAAGGATATACACACAACCTCCTCTCTGGGGGATGGACAACAGAAAAGCGGGTGAAGGGAGAAGTCGAACAGTGTAAGACATGGCATAATAGTAATTTATAAATTACCAAGGGCTCATGAAGGAGTGGGGAGCAGGGCAGTGGTAACTGAATTTAGTTGTGATTGTTATAATTTGGTTCCAGTGAGTCAGTTCCAACCCATAGAAATCCTATGCACAAACATAGTATGATCCTGCACCATCCTGGCAAATGTTCCTAACTGATCTAGTATGAAAGGCTGAAGCACAAACTGAGTGGGAAATAGAAATCAGAGGTAAGCAGAACTAATCCCTCGCCCTCCTTGTGTAAAAATCCAC
This sequence comes from Nesogale talazaci, assembly GCA_004026705.1. Classification (NCBI taxonomy): domain Eukaryota; kingdom Metazoa; phylum Chordata; class Mammalia; order Afrosoricida; family Tenrecidae; genus Nesogale; species Nesogale talazaci. Next base: position 101,663 of record PVJH01000198.1, read on the forward strand.
AGGGTAAGGAAATGACTTGTTCTAACTGTAAGAGGGGAGGAGAATCCAGTCCCACTTGATTCCTATAAGGCAGAGGTCAGGTATGTCTCGACCCTCCATCGTTCATTAGTCTATTTTAACACCAACCCCTTCCTTCCATGGCACTTTACTTTCTGCTGAGTTTGATAGTTTGTTGCAAAATTCACACAGAACTCACCAGTAATATTCAGGATTACAGGGGTTTGCTAGGGAAGCTAACTGGTTACCACAAATTAGGACCGGTAAACAGCAGAGATAGAGTCATTAGGAAACGGATGCACCTCTCCTCAGTCCATAACACGTTCTCAACTTTGCATCCATGTAGTCATTGGCCCTACATCTGTGAGTTGGGTAGCCCCATAGTTTCAATACTGCTCCTCTATTCAACCTCGTCACCTTGCTTTACCTGGTGGTCTTGACCTAAGTTATTTGCTCTGTTCCATAGCTTCTGATGTCTCAGATTTTGGCTTCCACTGGCGGCTATTTTGACAGTCCTAGGATTTTGCTCCATGCCCCTGTTTATGAGATGATTTATTCTTATATGGAGGTGTCTTTTTTGTCTTTCAGCAGACCAAGCTTCCAAGGAAAGAAAGGGCGGTGACTTGAGTCACACCTCTACTAAGACAGAGACTCAGAAAATACCCCACCTTATCTTGCCCATTAATATAGCAGCTAACACTTTCAAAATGAGTTTATAAGCAAGGGCATGTAGAGTAGAATTTAAAATGCATTATATCAGATATTATAGTTAAAAGAACCATATTAACTGCCCAACCCCAAATAAATTTCAAGAAGCCCACCGCTATGGAGTAGACTGTAACTCATAGTGACCACACAAGCAGAGAAAAACTTAGCCAAAGAGTTTCTAATGCTTTAAGTCTTGATGGAGAACACTACATTGCACAGAATGACTGGTGGGTTCCAAATGCTGACCTTTGGCTACAAGTCATGCACTTTAACCACTGCACCACCAACATGCTTCAGAGAGAATAACCTATGATCATAAATACAGGTATGGTTGCGCAGGGAACATTATCAGTATAAATAATTCATCATCCTATAGCAAAACAGGGGAGCAAATTTTAGAAGACAAGGGAGGGAGGAGTGGAAGGGCACAACCCCTGAAGACAAATGAGTGCATTAGCAAATATAGTGAAGAAAGCTTATGGTGCCTGGCTATCAGAGGATATATAGTTTCTGGTGTTTTAAAGGCTTGTGGTTAAACAAGCAGCCATCTAGCCATGAATCAACAAGTACACAGGAAAGATGCATACCAGCCTGTGCAATCATGAGGTGTCTACAGAATCATGTAAAAGGTACCAGAACACCTAAAACAAAGAAAAATATAATGCTGAGAATGAGTGGGGTCTGAGCAGAGACCCCAAACCCATCTGTAGAAAATAGGACCTCCTCTCATAGAAGGGTCACAAGGAAAGGATGAGTCAATCAGGAACAGTACAGCACTGATGAATCACACAATATTCCTCTGGTTCCTTGAGGCTTCCTCACCCCACTCTATCATGACCCCTGTCTTACCTTTCAGTACTTGCTAGACTGCATATACACTGATCCAGAGAAGAGCTCATGGCATACATAGTCTAGTTCAGATTAAGTCCCCAGGAACAGAAATGGGAGCAGTGATTCCAGGAGGGCAGGGAGAAGGTGGTGGAAGGAGGAGGAGAGGAGAGAAGAACCGATAGTAATGATCAATGCACAATTTCATTCCCCCCAAGGTAGATGAACAACAGAAAGGTGGATGAAGAGAGACAGTGGTTAGTTTAACATATGAAAGCAATAATAATTTATAATTTATCAAGGGGTCACAAGGCAGGGTAGAGGAAGGGAGGGTAAAAGAGGAGCTGATACCAAGGGTTCAAATAGAAAGCAAATGATTAGAAAGTGATGATGGCAATATATTAAAAATATGCTTGATGCAATTGATGTATGGAATATTAATAAAAGCACTTTTGAGTTGTATATTTTATGCATGTGGGACTGGAGGTGCTATTTCTAAGGTTGTTCAAACACAAGGTGAGGAGTTCAAAATATCTGAAAAGAAATAATATTGACTTTTTGCAATACAGTACAAAGTATGTTGAAGAATAGTATAGCTAAATAACTGTTTTGTGTTAGTCCGGGTAGACTAGAGGAAAAAATTTCAGAGACACGCATATAGGTATAAGGAAAGGGTTTATATACAAAAGCTATGTGAACCCTAAGAAGGCATCCCAATCCAGTCCAGTGCAAAGTCATAAGTCCAATAATAACCCATATGCCCGAAATCAGACTATAAAGTCTGCTTCTGACTCAGGAAGTCACAGGTCAGTGGGTGCAGAGTTCTGGCGCTGGTAGGGGTCTCCCCATGGCTCCTCGCTTCCAGGGCTCAGGTCCATCAACAGCATGCCGCTCCAGCTTCAGAGGTCTGTCTTCATCAGGGCAAAGCTGTGTGGTCTCTCCACCGGCTACTCCAGCATCCCAGCCGCCGCCATTCTGTGTTGCCTGTGGTTAATCATCTCTCAAACTAACTCCCAACAACTGGGGAAGATAGCTTCTCATCTTCACGAGGGAAATACCGCGAGATTTCCCAGGAGTCTCAGGTGAAAGCCATGCCCACACAGAGGCCTCATCAGCTATTCAATGGCTTTCTCCTGATTAACCGGCTAGACTCCACCCCTATATTTCGATTATAAAATTAACATAAGCACATGACTGCCACATATTTTAAAACCAAATCTCACCTGGTTATCACCTTTAAAGCAATGTTTCATTTATGCTTCCAAGGGATGTTTTCTGCATAAAAGCAATGTAAAATACTAATAATAACGAACTTTCATATTTTTCATAATGCACAATAGATTAAAGTTTTTAAAGTCTACCTTAATACACATAAACATAAAGCAAATCCCTAGACTTGTTTAAATTATGCTCAATGAAGTACAAAATGACTTTTGAGAAACATGACCTAAACCATTTACTGTTTGAGTGGGATATTTACAACAGACAAAATAATAACACTGGGTACTAGGATAGAAGTATTATTAACACAGTTCTTTTGAGAAACAAAATTAAAACAAAACAGACAATAGAACAAAACCAATAAATATTGGGGGAATTTATGCTGAGACATAGTGATTTGTGACTAATATTAAAATTTTGTTGTAATTGAAAGAACACTTCTAGCTTAAAAAATAGAAATGAAGGAAAAATGTAAAGGAAAAAATAGAAAGGCAAAGAACGTGAACAGATGTTTGAGAAAGAAGCCTTGGATGTGACATCTGTTTTCATGAATTACGATCTATGCAGTTTTGAAGAACTACCACCACTGAGTTTTATCACAGATGGAAAGTAGACCAGGGATGAATAATGATATTTCAAAAGTGTTGTTGTTGTTGTTGTTGTCCAGTGCTGCCCTGTCACTTCAGACTCAGACACCCTTTTACAACAGAATGAAATAGCATGGTCCTGTTCCATCCTCACAATGGTTGCCTTGTTTGGAGAAAAGACAAACACAATCCCACTGAAAAAGGGGATCAGGCAAGGATGTCCCTTGTCCTCCACTCTTATTTAATATCATACTGGAGGTTTTAATTAACAGCATAAGGCAAAGAAAAGACATCAGAGGTATTCACCTGGGGAAGGAAGAGGTAAAATTACCATTATTTGCAGATGACATGATTTTACATATGGAAAACCCTAAAAGCTCCACAAGGGGGGTACTGGAAATAATAGAAGAGTATGACAGACTGGCAGTATCCAAGATCAACAATCAGAAGTCTATCAGACTTCTATACACCAAAGAAAAAAGGTCTATATGACAAAAATTACAGAACACTATTACAAGAAACCAAGAGTGACTTCAACAAATGGAAGACTATCCTATCCTCATGGATTGGAAGACTCAATATAGTAAAGATGGCAGTTCTACCAAAGGCGCTATATAACTTTAATGCAGTTTTGATACAGTTGTCCTCACCTTTCTTCAAAAAAATGGGAAAATGCTTATCAATTTCATATGGGGAGGGAAGAAGGCCTGAATTAGCTGAGATATCCTCAAGAAGAGGTGGGTGTGAGAGGCACAATAGGGATTGATTAAGAGTAATGTAACAGAAAGAAAATACTGAAACCCCAGTAGAGACTCAGCATGATAGTGGGAGAAGAGGAGAGTAAAAGGAAATAGAGGAAAGAACTGAGTGGTAAAGGGCATTTACTGAGGTCTACATACAGACATGCACATAAGTGAATATATTTATATAGGACAAGGGGGAAACAAATCAACATGCATAGACGTAAAGTGTATCAGGACAGCAGATGGGCATTGGACCTCCACTCAAGTACTTCCTCAGTTCAAGGACATTTTGTTCCATTAAATTGGCATTCCATGATGCTCACCTTCCCAACATTATCACTGAAAACAAATGTGTGCATAATCAAAGGTGGTGAATAAAGTGCCCCACTATCAAGATATATAGTGCCTGGGGTTTTAAAGGCTTGAAAGCAAACAAGCGGCCATCTAGCTGAGAAGCAACAAAACCCACATGGAAGAAGTGCACCAGCCTATGTGACCATGAGGTGACAAAGGGATCAGTTATCAGGATTTAAGAACTAAAAATCATAATATTATGTGTTCACCTCCCTGATATGATTACTGATGATAAATGGATGCATAAACAAATGTGGTGAAGAAAGCTGATAGTTGCCAGCTATCAAAAGATATAGTCTGGGGTCTTAAGGACTTGAAAGGAAACAAACAGCCATCTAGCTCAGAAACAACAAAGTCCACATGGAAGAAGCACACCAGCCTGTGTGATGATGAAGTTTCAAAGGAATCCAGTGTCAGACATCAAAGAACTAAAAATTCTATCATTATAAATGAGGGGGAGTACTGAGTGGGGACCCAAAGCCCATCAATAGGTGAAGTGACATCCTCTTACAGAGGTGTTGCAGGGAGAAGGTGAGCCAGTCAAGGTACAATGTGGCAACAATGAGTTATGCAACTTTCTTCTAGTTCTCAAATGCTTCCTCCCACCCACTATCATGATTCCAATTCTACCATACAAATCCATCTAGACAAAGGAATGTACACTGGAGCCAGAAACATGGGGAATTCAGGATAGATGATCCCTTCAGCACCAGTGGTAGGTGTAGTGATACTGGAGTGTGGAGGGAGGGTGGAGTGGAAGGGGGGAATCAATTGCAGTGATCTATATATGACCTCTCTACAGTATGGACAGTGTGTGAAGGAACACATCAGACAGAGTACTATATGAAAAAGTGATAACTACCTATAAATTATTAATGGTTCATTAATGATGGGGGAGTCAGAAGGGGAGTGGGGAGGGAGAGAGGGAAATATGGGGAGCATGTACTGGGGGCCTAAGTGGAGAGAGGATGTTTCAGGGGTGATGATGGCAATAGGTGTGCAAATGTGGTATGCACATGATTGACATATGCTTTGATCGTGATGAGAGTTACATGAGCCCCTAATAAAATGATTTATTAAAAAATGAAAGGAAATAGATATATATATTCATATGGAGAATGGCAGTATATTAAAGATATTCTATTTGAAAAAAGCTTGTTAATTTTAAACTTTTGAAAGTCAAAACTATTTTTATTGTAAATGATTGAAATGGAATGCCTAAATATTTTCACTAGACATTTCTTTGATGCAAATAATAGTGTTCATGATTACAATTCAAAGTTACAACTTGTCATAAGTAATAAAATATATAACACATTTGGAAATATTAATGTAAGGCAGAAGTAAAATGTTAGATGAATGCTATATTGATTTGAAAAGGTACATTACTTTATTAGATACAGTCTACTTTTGTTTTCATATGCTAAAATAACCAACCAATCGTGTTGTTGTTAGGTGTTGTCAAACTGCCTGTGACTCACACAGACCCATGTATGACAGAATGAAGCACTAACCAGACCTGTGGCATTCATGTAATCATTGCTATCTTTGAAACCACTGTATTTAATCCTTGAAGATAAAACAATTAGAGTGTATAAGTTCTGACTTATAAAACTGTGAGATAGAGAAAAAGATGCAGAACAGAAAAAGAATTAAAGGAAAGTTATAGTCCCCAAATTAAAACATAAAATAATAAAAATATACATGTACATCAGTAACCACTTTATATGTATGCTTATTAAGCTTACTGATTGGAAATCAAATATACTGAAATGAAATGTAAAACCTCAACTCAAAGATATTTGTAAAAACTGCTGAAAAACATTTGACAATATAAGTTTAAATGATTCACTGGGAAAATTCTAACCAAAGATTTCAGGTGCACAATATTAATGCCAACCTTAATGGCATTATAGAGGATAAAATATATTTATTAGGTACAAAATTATAAAGTGAAGAATACACCAAGAAGATATTACAGCTCTGAGCTATTCTTTAAAAGAGCACACATATTTTTAAAGATTTTTAAAAATAACGTCGATTTTAACAAATCTATAATGAAGGCAAAGATTATTTACATGACTCAGAAATCAATATACAGTTTAGTAGACAATAATAAAGCTTGATTTTATTAATAAACAATTACAGGCTATATGTCATATTTAATATACATTAAAATTTTAACCAAAACTAATCAAAATACACTCCAATTTAAATAAAATGAATAATATCTGGGGAAAAGACAATTTTTCAAAAGTGACTCAAACAGAAACTAAAGACTGGCATGGACTCATAATCATAGCTGAAATTAAATAGATACTGGAAATTTTACAAGTTTACCATCTCCTCCTCCCACATATGTATCAGACTTGTCTCATGAATAAAATGCAAGCTATCACTATACCATGTTACCTAATGAAATCATGATAATCCACTGATTCTAGAATTATAAGCTTGTTTTCTGTAGTATAATCCCTACTTTCTGGTCACAGCCTATTAACATTCAAATAATGTTATAACATTGGACCCTCGTGTTTCATATGATCCCATCAACTGCTCCTGGAGTCCTGGTAATACACTAGGCTATGTGTTGGACTGCTCACCAGAAAGTTGGTAGTTCAAACTCACCTGCTGTTTTTTATGAGAAAAAAATGAGATTTGAACCCATAAATATCTAGTTTTAGCACCCCCATCAAGCAGTTCTACTCTGTCTTCTGGTGTCACATTCAGTTGGAATAAGCTTCATGGCAGTGAATTATCAACAACTGCAAATATAATCATAGTTTGGGTTTACCAGCAAGGAGTGGCTTGAATGATTGAAAATTATTATTTGATGGCTTTACTAGGCAAGTCCATATTTTCTAATTTATTTTTAAAACAACTTGTAAAATAAATGGTATTGAAATTGTTGATGAAGAAAGTTACTTGAAATCAGAGTGATATTTTAATGGGCGACTTCACATTAATTACTCCAGGTATCTTAAGCAGTAGCATGTTTTTTAAAGTACTTGATTCAAGTTTTCTCTTTACATTTTCTACTGACATATCCCCTCCATTCACATCTTGGGTGGTATCAGATTATGCAATGTCACTGCCTGTTACAGTTCCATGAATACATATTAAGACATATTTACCAAAGTGATATTCTGGAGGCAGAGTTTCAATAGTAAGAGCATTATACCTTCAATGTTATGAATATGCTAATTTTGAAATAAAAATAAAGCAAGGAAACCCAATTTTATGTTTAAAAGGAAATGTGCAAAACAAACCTGTTGCAACACATAAATACAACCGGATAATTTGTGGAATATTTTGCATAGTAAGGTTCTCTCCTGAGACTGAGGTTCATATCCTTAAAAAATCTATCCTATAAATTCTGGGCTCGTTCTGCATTCAATGACTGCATGAAGATCGGGTTATGAGTTTTAAGCAGATGTGCATTAATCTCTGCTCCTTACACTCCAATGTTACATTTCTGAATAACAAGTCATCTGGTGTTATGTCACCAAGAAAATTCCCTGAGCTGTTTTTCACCCTTCAACCTCTGTATGAATGAGAAGGAAGACTAAGGTAAACAATATCTCTGCATTACAACCTTTAGAATAGCATGTTTAAGAGGTAAAATGTTTGAATAAACATGTGAATCCATGAATGTACCTACATTGTGACATACAAAATGTATAGTGGCATGAAGTAATTTTATGTTAACTTTAAAGGACCCCAAGTAAAACAATGGTTAAGCACTTAACTGTTAACTGAATGATATGTGATGTGAACCCACTGATGACCTGTAGTGGAGGAAGAGTTAGTGAACCATTCATGTTAAGATAAGAGCTTGGAAAACCCTATGGGGAAGTTCTTCTCTGTCACAGGGGGCCAGTAGAAGCAAAATAGCAACTCCAGGCCCCCTAACAGCAACCACTATCACAACATTACTCTAGAACGCATGGGCTCATTTATGGATCTCTTATGGAGATGTTCTTAGTTTTTACCGTGAGGGGGCGGGGGTGTGGCCAACTCACTGCCCTTAAATCGATTCCGACACATAGCGACTCTTTGAAACAGAGTAGACCTGCCCCTCTGGGTTGCTGAGACGCTACATCTTTATGGGAGGAGCAAGCCTTATCTTTCTCTTGCAGAGTGGCTGGGGGTTTAGAATTCCTCACCTTGTTGTTCGCAGTCAAACAAGGAAAACACTACAGTGCTTATTAACTGATCAGTCACAAAGCTGGTAACTCATTTTTCTCTCTGAATGTGAGTACTCACACTTGTTTTATACACTCTCGCTATGTTTGATCACTTGGTTTCCCTTTTTCTCTTGTCCTTAAGGTGGTTAGAACTCCCCAGGTTTTCTGTGAGAACAAGATTTGGTAGTCTGTTTCCCTCAAGATTTATAACATCAGAAGCTATATTGTATCTTTACTCTGTCCTATAGATTGGTGGTTCAAACCCATTAGACTCGTCATGGGAGGAAGATGAAGATATCTGACCGATATTTAGTCTGGAAACCCAACATGACATAGCTTTGAGAATCAATTCCATAGTAAAAAAAAATGGAGTTTTACTTTTAGATTTTTGTTATATTACAGAGTGTCTAGTGCTCAACAAAATATAAGTGTTGTGTTCTTTGCTTGCCCACTTTGAAAGTTTTCTAGTTCTAAAATAGGATATGAATCTAGCTCTTGCATGCATCAAAAAGTGGAAGTGAAGCTATCTCAGGTTCAGATCAGGGTTTACTTTCATGCTTTTCAAATGTTCTCTTCTGTCATTTGCCAACTCATTTTCCTTAGATGAAAGTAGTCTTTGCATTGATATCAACCGAAGAAGAGTTACTCAGAAGAGTTGCAAAACCTCATAGAATTCCAAATAAGTGATAATTAAATAGCTCATACAAAACTTCTGATATTTATTGACTGTTTACCTGACTAGATTATTAGTTGAAAAACCTTCCTTTCTCCCTCCTCCTTTTTACCTTATATGTATGTATTGATCAGTTTTCCTGTGTCATGCATTATGTCTTGTTCAGAGACACAAAAATAAAAGGACTCTATCTTCAGATGACACACAACATGAGAGGAAAGTGAAGAAGTCAAAAATTACAATATGTTTTGATGAACACTACTTTGGTATTAGGTCTAAAGACAGTGGCACACAAAGGGCAGTAAGGATAAATGCTATTTGATTGCAGTGCTGAGGTGCAGGGAAGATTTACTCAGAAGATTTAGAGAGGAAGTAAAGCAGTTTCCAACCCAACATACAATTGTCCTCAGCATTACAACTACTGTGCCTCAGTGGCTGGAGCAAAACATGTGTTCCTTGGTAATTTAGCAGTCATTCCTGCTCATCATTTTTCTCATGCTCCACATCCAGTAAATCTTCCAGCCACTGGTTCCATTTTTTTTAATGCTTGGTGAATCTACTCACTTATTTTCATTCCAACTTCTGAAAACATCCTGTAGTTTTTCAACTTCTCTCAGCTCTATACATCAATATTCTCCTGTTTTTAAAAATAACTTTTGTTTTATCACCCCAAATCCATTTTTCATGTACTAGCCAAAGTTACTGTTAGCTGCCATTGAGTCTGCCCCAACCCATCACGACCCTATGCACGATGCCCCATCCTCACAACTGTTCCTATGGCTGAGTCCAGGGTGGAGTCAATGAGCCAATCCATCACATTGAGGGCCTTCCTCTTTTGTGCTGCCCTTCCACTTTACCAAACATGAAGTCTTCACTAGGGACTTATGTCGCCTGACAATACGTCCAAGGCTTGTATGTAAGACCAGTCTTCCCATACTTTCTTAAAGGAACACTCTGGCCTTACTTATTACAATGCAGATGGATTTGTCCTTTAAGCAGTCCATGGCATTCTCAGATCGTCACATACTACATTCTTAGAGTGTGGTATTTTATCAATCTTGAACAAATTATAGGAAATTTATAACTCCACTAATCATGATAATATTTAATCTTCCTAAAAGAAAAGAACTGGAAATATAGTAACTGAGATCTAAGAGTCATCGACTGAAATGTGATGGCAGGAGGCAGAACATCTGTGAGCTGAGCTCTTTGGGATTCTTATGTGGTCTCTTTTCTCCCTGGATGTAACTGAGTGGGTTTATTGAACAAGGTCTGCCCTTTTTGTCTTGAAGCACTTCCTAGTTTGCTTTGCTAGAGATTTAAAATTTCAATATGTAATGACAGAGTGAGGGAGTAGCAAGAGAAAAACCAGGAATATGTACTATCTTAAGTCTATAATTAATATTCTAAGTGAAGATTTAGAAAAGTTCTTCATTAGACTTTTTTTTAGAACTTCAGGTTTACTGGGAAGCTAGATTTTGCTTCTCATATCAATCCCCTTTTTATGTATAATGTCTGTAATAGACCCATTATAGATTTAAAACAGTAAATTAAAAAATGTTTCTATGAAAATCAAAAAAGGATTCCAAATTTTATGGATCCTTGACTACAGTGTCATCAAAATTCCAATAGAGTCTCACCTACTTCCTAGCACATTGGAGAATTTCTGGCCTGCTGGTAGACTGAGCAGGCATGCAAGGACACACATTTGAGGACAAAGTGGCGTAAGTGGAGATGAAGTCCTTGCAGAACTCTGGTAGTTAGTAGAAGAACAAATGGAGCTGTTAGGCAATTTTAATTTTTTAATTTTTTCTCTTTGCTCAGCTGAGTTTGAATAATTTTCTGGCAGAACGAAATTTCTGTGTCAGCAGAGAAGCAGGTGGTTGAATGAAACTTTAGGCTAGCATTAAAGTAGATAATGTTAAACAAAGCCTAAGGTATTTAAGGCAATATTTTGTAGACAATCATATAAAAGTTCATATTGCTTCTCTTCAGTACTCTAATTGAATTCCAGAAATATTTCCTAGGGCTAAGAAATCACTGAATTTTTGCAATATTTTTAGAGAATTATGTAGAACTCAAGCACTGGAGTGAAAAATGTCTTTCAAATACAATATAATTAACTAAATAATGGGAAAATTACCTAATTGAATTTTGTTCATGTCTTAGATACTGAATGATGGCTACCCTGTACATAAATAATGTCTGAGATAGACTGCACACACATATATATGAGTATATATGTGTATATATGAATATAAATGTGAATGCATATTGCTTTTTTATGTGTTTACACATATATACTTATATGTATATATGTATACATATATTTATATATCCAGAAAATTTTTCTTTTTGTTTGTTTGTTTGGTTGGTTGGTTTTTTGGCATCATTGCCCTCTGGTGGCTGTGGGAGCTACCCAGCGCTGCTCCTGAGAGCCACCTCTGGAGAAAATTTTTCAAGGAAGAGCTGATATTATGATAGAAAATAATGGCTTTACTTTTGACTATGACTTAAAATATGTCATTCAATGTGGACCTAGAAAGGAAATAAATTGAGACGTACAGATGTTATAAAAATAAGCACTGACTTCTGAAAAGTTCTACGAACTTCTGGATATTCTGAATCAAATTTATCTATGAAGATAAACTTCAATTAATCTGAAAATTGGTATAGCATGGTAATTAATGATGTTTTATAATGAAAATCTTTGGAGAAAAATATAAGGGAAAATATTCTGAATACTGATCATTCTGCTTTTTACTGGTGAGGGGGGTCCTTTTTTTTTATCTTTTTCTTGCTTGCCTTTTGCTTCTGATACAAATATTCATTGACCTTTATTTTCATATTGCATTTTATTTGGAAGAGATGACCATTCAATAGAATATCATCTTATTTTTGAGAAGAAAATTATCTTCAGGAAAATTAAGTGACTTATCAAGTCCATTTAGTTGTTTAAGACACCTTAATAAATTTCAGAGTTTTCTAAATCTACTGCTTTTTTAAGGTATCAGATTATGATTAAAACTAGACAATCTCGACTCAATTGTTCCTTATAAATGTAAGACCAAGTAATAGGAGATCCAGAAGGGTCATGAAGAGTATATATTCTCTAATGATTTTTATTCCTATACTGAGAATTCAAAGTATCTAAATTATGAGAAAGTGAACTGTATTTTAAAGATTCTTTTATTTTAACCTCTAGCCATTTTATTAAGTCTTATGAGGTCACCTTCAGTCCGGAGTGAGATGCTGGTTCCCAAGAACAACTACCTTTGCACAAATGCTCCAAGAAATCATTGGTCTGTGTGGTTAGAAAGACCAAGGAGAAAACTGCCTGTTATTATCTGGGTCAGGGTTTTAAGTAGCATCTTTCTCAACATCTACCCAATAAAAGGATAGTCCTACTGTGTGGGGATTAAGGCAGAGAGAGAATCATAAAATGTAGTAGCATTCAGACACAGTCAGTAACATTTGACCCATTCATCTTCACTGCCTGGAGATTCCATCCTGGAACACCGCCCCCTCCCCCCCCACACCTCAAAACTAGGAAATTCACCTCATTGCTATACATATGATTCAGACTCATGAAGACACCATAGGTTGCACCACAGAACTGTATTTCATGGGATTCGCAGAGCTGTTCCAATGCTAGCCTTCCATTTTGTCTGCACTTCCTGATCTGTGGTTTTCTGAGTTGAAATTTTTTTTAATAATCATGATAGTTCTTACCATCTTATCAAATCAAAGAAGGAAAAAGGAACTTTGTGGAATATAAGGATGGAAGGCTGAGATGAAATTAAGACCTAGGATTTCAGTGGTTTTGAAATATAAAACTAACTTGGTCTCTTCAGTGAGCAAATTAAATTAGACTTCAAATATGGCTTTTTTAATGACTGCAAAGATTACTTTAATGGTTTTGGTAAGCAGAACTAACAATGATATTAACGAATTAGAGATGAATTATGCTTAAAATAAATTTATTCTTTAGAATTATACATTTTATATAATTATTTATTTTATAACATACTCCCACCAAATAAATGAATAGTGCATTGAATCGGTCTTAATGTTCTTGTAACTTAATAAGGTAAGCCAATGAATGATTTGCAATTGCTGGAGAGAGACTTTAGAAAACAGATCTATGTAATGATGGCTCCAAATGATATGTGAGGAGTATTAGTTAAGTTTTTCTTATGATTTCACTTTCTATCAATTCTATGATTTCACTGCCATTTTGACATCACTATAGGTCTTGCTGTATAGCAGTGTTGCTTAAATGTTTGAATGACAAAACAAAGTACAAAGCATCTTCCATAGATGTCTGATCTGGCTAATGTGCAATGGAATGCAAAGAGTTATTGCCAGCTTGGCTAGTGGTAGATATTTCACTCTGAGACAGCTGTATGAAGTGGATCACCAATGGACAAATAAGATGATAGTAATAATAATAAACATGGTAGCTAAGAAGAGCATAGAGAGGTTTCAGAATGAAACACAGAAGTAAAAATATGTAGCATAAAAACTTACATGACTAAAGTACTAGATAAGACTTTAACATACACACCTAAATCACTTCTCACCCACAGACTTCAAGATGATTCTGCCTCACAGCGACTCTGTCGGGCAGAGCAGAACTTCTCCATAGTTGCATAGTTTCTGAGACTAAATCTTTGTGGGAGCAGAAGGCCTTATCTTTTTCTCACAGAGCTTGCTAGTGGATTTCGATAGCTGGCCTTGCAGTTAGCACCCCAATGCCTAACCCACAGCTCTTCTTACACTGTAAATAGATCATGCTGCATACTGTTAATTCTGCTAATGTCTACTTGGCTAGGGCCCTACAGAGCGTCTTTGTAGATCTTAACAGTCTCTTGGCATGAAATCTGGAGAAAACAGTCCCTGGAGAAGGACATCCTACTTGGTCCAATAGAGGGGCACTGAAAAAGAGGATGGTCCTTTACAACATAGATAGATGCTACAATGGGAGAACGATGAGGAAGGCACACGGCCAGGCAGGGTTCCGGTGTGTGGTGCACCATGCTGCTGTGAGTCAGAACTAACTGACACCTGAAAACAACAGAGGGCTTCACAGAGCCATACTTACAGGTGTGTATGCAGTTGATTCCTAATATGAATTCTCACATTAGTGAGTAAGTGAACCAATAATGAAAAGTGAAAACAAGCAGTTATTATAATAATGAACCCCTCAAAATCTCATCTATACATTTTAGTATAAATGGCTTCCATTTAATTAGAAAATTATGTTAATCTGTTGTTTTAATTCTATGTTATGTCTTACAAAATACAACAATGTTCGTTTGTCTATTTGAATGTAGAGCATTTGGATAAGGCAAATCGGATGGATAAAAATATATAACCATGGATAAATTTTAATGAGATGCTGAACCAATCAGGCATCAGGCATTAAAGGACAAATATCAAAATCAATGAACCAATTAGCTCCCGATATTGCTGAAGACAAATGGGTACAGAAGCAAACAGAGTAGAAGAAATGATGGTGGCCAGCTATCAAATGGCTGAATGTCTAGAGTCTCAAAGACTTGAAGGTAACTGAGTCACCATTCAGCATGAGACAGCAAAGTCCAGAGGGAAGAAGCACACCAGCAAGTGTGATCAAGAGGGGCCAAAGGGAGCAGGTATCGAGCATCAAAGAATAGGAATCACTTCATTACGAGTGAGGGGAGGAGCAGGGTGGGGACATAAGACCCACTGGTGGGTAACTGGTCACCCCTTTGCAGGGGAGCCACAGGAAGGAGACAGATTAGTCAAGGTGCAGTCGGGCAGTGATGATGCATACAAGTTTCCTCTAGTTTCTGAGGTCTTCCTCTCCCACAACCATCATGCTCCAACTCTATCTTGCAAATCCGGATGGACTGGAGAAGGTATACTAGTGGAGAGGGGAGCTGGAGATATGGGGAAATCAGGATGGGTGAGCTCTTTCAGGCCAGTGGTTAGATTGGAACTAACTAACTAACTAACTAACTAACTAACTAACGGGTGGAGAGAAGGTGGGGTAGAGAGACGGAACCAACTGCAAGGATCTACGTATGAAGGGTAAGATAAGACAGAATAATAATAATTTATAAAGTATTGAGGGTTGATGGGGGAGGGAGAGCAGGGGAAGAGGGGAGGGGTTGGAGGAGCCGATATCAGGGGCTCGGGGGAAAGGGCGGATATTTGGAGAATGATGATGGCAGCTGACGTGCGAGGGTGCTTGCCACAGTATGCTTATTTATGTATTGGAAAAACGATGTACAAGCCCCTGATAAAATGATTTTTAATTTAAAAAAAGTTACCTGTAGTATATGTAGGGAGAAAGGTCTCATATATTCTTTCCAGTTTCATCTCTTCAGATGACTCCTAATTCTATCTCCTTACTAGACAAGCTATCCACTTGTTTTTGCAAAGGAAGCAAGACTTTTCATCTCTTTTGTAAATGGAAGTGGATCAACACGTGTTTGTAATATGACCTTCCTCTTATATCGGCATTACTTTTCCCTGTCAAACCCTTGCTCCCTTTTAATATCTCTACTTAAGAATTTATCATTATCCATAGCCACCCTAAAGGTTAGAGTAGAATTTCCCCTGTATGTTTCTGAGATTGTACATTTTTACAAGAGCTGAAAGCCTCATCTTCCTCCCTTGGCACAGTCAGTGATTTCAAACTACTGAGCTTGTATGTAGTTAGTAGCACCAAGAACACTCCACGAGAGTCTCCATAAGTCAGAATCCACTCAATGACAATAGAGTTTGGGTTTGTTTGGATGCTCAAGACCATGTGCCCCAGTCAGCCTTTCCTTAGTGAACTTTCCTATCTAAATTCTATGCCGTTATCCTCTCTGCTCCTGTAACAATTTGTACTTTCTCTGCCCAGAAATCACCCACAACTTGCTAAGATGATATACTTGCTTGAACATAGTTTTCATAAATTGCATTCCTTTTAGATTGTTTTGGTTCCCTTTCACCCATTTCCACTCAGACACCAGGCTATATTTATCACAGTCTTGAAGAAGCACCTGATACATGATAGAATAAATAAAGTACAAAGTTTCAGATTCTGTGTCACTCAGACACTAAGCAGGTCTGGTTCACTTTAATAATAAATTACATCAACAGAGCATTTATGATGTTCCAACATTAGGTTAAATAATTTATGAGAATTCACTGATTTAATCTTCATCACAACCCTATGTACTAAAGATAATTTCTGGGTAATTTATGATATAAATAAAATTAAGATAAGCAGTGCTAAATAAATTGTCCCAGACTATACAGTTCATTTGAAACCTAAGTAACTTGACTTCAAATTTTACTCTCTTTCCATTCCATGACTTGCTTCCGATAGAGAAGCTCCACAAATCTTTTGTGCATAATTTGGACATCTAAATACTTCTTATAACATGGACAACATAAGGATTTTCTTTGGTTGTAATCCACATATATATATGCTACTCATTCCAATGAACAGACATGAAACAAAATGAGGTCTTGTATAACAAATGCAATCTGTTGTACTTTTGGTATTAGGCAAAAAATAATCCAACTGAAGATAAAAAATGTTTTGCTAATCAGATTTATGACTGGTTTAGACTAAGAATTACTTGGTGATCTCTATTCTATTAAAAATGGACTATACCACTTTCCTTACAATTTGTATGATACCAAACAATGTTCTTGTTTTTAAACTTTTTCTCTAATGTTAAGTTGTTATTCCAAAAGTAGTTCAGAGTATTTTAATTCCCTCACTTTAAAATAATCACAATGACAAAATGTTATGGGGATATAAGCTAAAATAATCTTCTGAGTTCCTCAAATGCGAGAAATCTGATAATTATATCTTTCAAAAATGCCCAAATCTTGGGTTCTTTTTACTATTTACATATATAAAGAGTATACAGATGCATATTTTGGGGTGGGGGCGGGTAAGAAAAAGCATGTTCTCTTTGACATATCTCAATCTTATTGACAAAAACTATACTGACATTTGTCTCCAATGAAATTATTTATAATCGGTTTGAATAAATGAACAGTCGGCATGTAACTTGGCTCCAGCCAGAATGCCCTCACCAATGAAACATTTATTTTATAGTAGTCAGTGCTTTGGTTTGAATATGCCTTATTGTGTAAATATCACTGTCTCAAAATTTCTATTAATAAGAAAAAAATTATTTGATGCAACCCAAGAGAATAAACTTCCAAATAACATGCATATAATTGGAATAAGTAATCTGTCCCCAAATCTGACACACTACTTTTATTTCTTTTACCAGGATACTCCTGCCTAACTTTCTCATACTTGACTTGCCTTCACTCTGCAAAAATATTTAAAATTTTAATTTTCCATGTGCAATATATTGATGCTGTATAACCTAGTCTGTTCCAGAATCCAACTAAAATATTTATGGTAGATGGAAATATAATGAATTTGTGCAATTCTAAGAATTATTTCTTTCTTTCATTGATGATGTGACTTTAAAAATAACAACTGTCTATATTTCATACTCATTCTTATGTATATTTTCTTCTGAAATATGCTTCTTTTCAATTGAGACAACATTGAAACAATAATGACAAGATATTCCGAACTTTGGGGAGTATGAATGGATAGTGCTTTCACATATTGACCAAGAAGACTGTCAAAAAGACCAGAGTCTCAGTGTCCCCTTGCTAAAAGGCAACAATACTGTTTTGGGTTTGATGGGTCTGTGAACAGCAACAAAAAACTCTAACATTTCATATAAAAAAGGCTTATGCATAAGCAAACATGGTGAAGAAAGCTGATGGTGCCCGGCTATCAAAATACATAGCCTCTGTGGTCATAAAGGCTTGAAAGTAAACAAGTGGCCATCCAGCTCAGAAGCAAGCCCACATAGAAGAAGCACACCAGCCTATGCGACGATAAGGTTTCAAAGGGATCTGGTATCAAGCATCAAAGAACTAAAAATTATATCATTATAAATGAGGGGGAGTGCAGATGGGGGATTCAAAACCCAGCAATAAGTGAAGTGACATCCTCTTACAGAGGGTTTGCAGTGAGGTGAGCCATTCAAGGTACAGTGTAGTAACAATGAAATGTGCAACTTTTCTCTGGTTCTCAAATGCTTCCTCCAATCCATTATCATGATCCCAATTCTACCAGAAATATCAAGCTAGACCAAGGGATACACACTAGAGTTGGAAACATGGGGAATTAAGATAGGTGTTCCCTTGGGGCTAGTGGGGGGAGTGGTGATATTGAGAGAGTGGAAGGATGCTTAAGTAGAAAGGGGGAAATAATTTCAGGGCTCTACATATGACCTCCTCTCTGGGGTTCAGACAAAAGGGGGGGTGGGTGAAGCGAAATGTTGGACAGTGTACAATATGAAAAGGCAATAGCAAATTGTAAATTATTAGGGGTTCATGGGGGAGCGAGGGGGAAGGAAAATATGGGAAGCTGGAACTAAAAAAAGAACTAGAGTAAAGTGGGAAAGAGGAGCTTATACCAAGGGCTCAAGTAGAAAAATATTTGGAAATGAATATAGCAACAGGTTTATAAATATGTTTAATACAAATGATGTACTGAATGTTATAAGAGCTATAAGAGCCCTCAATAAAATCTATATTTTAAAGAAAGGTTTTTATATTTTTTTGAGAATGAGAGAGAGAGAGAAGAAAGACTGCTCTTCTTTACCTATTGCACAGTTCCTAAGCTTCATGCACTCAAGTTCTGTGGTTGCATATTGCCAAGGTTGCAAAGATGAGGGTTGAATTCAGCAAAAGACTAGCGCACAGAAAATGAAATATGGCTTGCTTCTGTGTTTACAACAATTATTTTCATCTTTATGGTTCTCTACAGGAAAATTAAGAGGGCTTCCTGTTTTTGATTACACATATTTAACTGCTCATTGCATTCTTCAATGAACAGTTAATAAAATATAGTACTTCAAATAACTTGCTTTTCAGTCAACTTACTTAACATTTACAGCTTATTAGACAACTCATGAGCATCATAACCTCAAATCAGCTCTCCTGCCTCCCAGGAAACAATATGTGATATACATTTTAGGTTGCCAGGAAGCCAGTGTTTATATCCTCATTGTCAAATCTTCCAAAGTTTATTGGCAGGTGGCAGGGGATATTAGAGCCCATATTCTCAACCATAAGTGCAGTATTTTGCTGTTGTTCTTGTTACTGTTAGATACAATGACTACTCAGAGTGGAATAATGCCGAGTCCTGAGTCCTGCTCACAATTAGTCTTATGTTTGAGCCCACAGTATCAACCATCTTGTTGAGTGCCTTCCTCTTTTAAAATACCCCAATAATTTACCAAGCATGGTGTCTTTCTCTATGGACTGGTCTTTCCAGACAACAAGTCCGAAGTACATGTGGTGAAGTCCCATCATCCTTACCCCAAAAGAGAATTCTGGTTGTGTTTCTTCCAAGTCAGATTTGCTTGTTCTTTTGGTAGCCTGTCACTTTTAATATTCTTCCCCAGCACCATATTTCAAATGCAAAAGTTATTTCTCAGTATCCTGATGTAATGCTAAACTTTTGCGTGCATATGAAATTAGCTTGGTCAGGTGGACCTTAATCCTCAAAGTAAAATTGTTGTAAAGTGTTGTAAATTGTTGAAAGCATTTTGATCATCTTTATAATTTAAGCTATTCTTGGATGTCCATAGCTATCAATTTTGCAATAATAGCAAGAATAAAGACCCTAAAAGCAAGATTGAGAAGGCACTCTTTTGAAATGTGAACAGGCTTGAACCTTCCTCATTTGCAGTTGGAAACACAAGTCTGAATTTCACCACTTAATCAGCAATCTAAGTTGTAAAAAAATATATATAATTTGAATTTTCCCCAGAATCCCCCTGAAAACCTTGTCCTACTTCACATCAGACCAGAAATACTTCCTCCAAAAGATCAGGAGTTGAAAATTTGGATGAATTTAGGTAGAAGTTGAGAAATACTATACCAAGAAGGGTGGCTTAATTCCAACAGATTTCTCTTGAGTATTTATTCAATTATTTATTGACTAATTTCAATAAGCATTTGCTGAGAACCCCTATGGACTAAAGAGCAATGGCAAAGTCTGGGGATGAGGCAGCAGCGACATGTCAGGTTTGGTTTGGAAACTGAAGAAAACCTATTGAGTTCCAGATGAGGAGTAATTTTAGGGGATAGGAAAGGAGTCCAAGGACATGGGGGAGGGAGGCGAGGGGGTATGGATATGGCTAGGGAGAAGAGAGGAAGAGTGTTAGTATGCAATAAATGATTAGGATAAATCATTCTAGCTTCAAAGTAATAGTAGAGTCAAGGATAAAGAGTTATTTTAAAACATTCAAGGAATATTTACTATAAAAATAGAAGCAACATTAGAAGCAAGAAGCATAGAATTAAGTAGGGTCTAAATTTGAACTTGGTTACACACATGAGTATCAGGAGACCAGAGTGGGAGCTCATTAATTGCATTTACAAGAAGCACAATTAGGAAAAGAAGTGGGATAGACCCTGGGCGAAGCCAAAATAGCCCATGTTTTTGTAGAGACGGGATTTGTTGTTTCTCATTATAATATATGCATCTGCTAAGATAACTAAATTCTAAAGCTTGCTAAAGACTATGAAGACCAAGGGGTAGCCATTGCTTATAATTATAGGTCTTTTCTTCCTTTCGTTCCATGTTACTTTACAGAGGTAGATCATGCTGTGCCTAAAAGTACAAGAACTTGCTTCATTCACTATTATCAACAGTTTCCTACCTAACTGTAGTCACAACATAAAAAGGACTCATTTTTCAGCCTCTGAAGTTATTTTTCTTTCTTTCAAATTATAATATCTGAGAAAGGCTTTTGGATGGTGAGTTTCATCAATGCACCCTCAGATAATTGAGCCACAACACACAAAAATACCCAGTTCAAAAAAGCTTTCACTTAAAAAATACAATTATTGAATTAAATCAGAGGGCTGGGAGCATTTTAAAAGTGAAAAGGCGCTATAAACTCAGCCTTTACCTCAGAGCTCTAGTCTTTATTTCTCACCACACATGTAATGTACTATTCTCTAAATAAAAGCTCCTCAAGAGTATGAGTTTTGTGTGGTCTGCTATGACTTTAACATCCTCGTCCCTATTTCCAAGCCTAGTCAGAGAGAAACAGAGCATCTACCAAACATTATCTTTAATGTTGAAAATACAGGCATTAGGGTGCAAATGAGTCAGTTCTCACTCAGAGGAACCCTATGCATAAGAGTGTGAAACCATGTCTGGTTCTTTTCCATCCTCACACTTACGGTGTTTGAACTCAGTGTTCCAGCCACTCTGGCAATCCATCTCATGGTAGGGCTTCTTTAATTTGGCTGACTCCTTCTCTGCCATGCAGGATCTGGGTGTAAGTGGTATTTATGGAGCTGTTAGTTGAGTTCCATATAAAATCTTTGTCTTCTATAAGTTAAATGTTTTATCACGCTAATGTGAACATTGAGATAAGTAAGATTCCCTCACTAATAAAACTTGTTGTTAATAAATAATAATAACTCCTACCCATACTTGCTAGAAACTTGTGAGTAGCTGCTATGGATCGCTTCCAGCATCCAACTCAAACTCTCTGCCATTGGGTCCACTGTGCAGCATAGTGGTGGTTATGTGTTGGGCTCCTAAGAGCAAGAGGGCAGTGCTAAGCCACCAGGCACTCTGCAGGAGAAATACAGAAGACTTTCTACTTTCATCGAATTACAGTCTCAGAACCTCACAGGGGTAGGTCTAGCTTACCCTATCTGGTCGCCAAGACTTAATAGTAACCCTGATCTAACCGTGCTTCATCTCCTTCCTACTGCATAGTTTGTCCATAAAATCCAGTCGGCATGCAATATTTTGTAATGTTATTTCTACTAATATAAATGTGGCACTAATATAAACACAAGGCATTTAACTGACCTCTTTTAAAAAGGCTATTTTTATCCTTTAACACAATACAACTATTAAAAAATTGATGATGGAAGCTGCAAGATGTATGGAAACTGAGTTTTCATGCAGGTCAGTAGGAAACTTATCTTCCTTGACAACTCATAAGTTGGCAGTCCAGATCCACCTTTGAAAAAGTGATATTCCCCTCTGACACTCAAGAGCATAAGATGAGTTTTGGGTTGCCAAAACTGTCATTAAAATTTTATATAACCAATCTCTGGAGCATGGAACTTGCATAATACCTTCCCATCAATGAATTATGCATGCCAGTTTCTATAGTCATTCTATTTTTATGTTTAGTTTTTAAGCATATTTATAGCAGGGTTCCCATAAACTCATTATGCTGTAATATATTAAAAGATGTATACAGTGTCCCGGATTGAAAATAACAAAAATACCTTTAGGGGGTTCAAATTTAAATGCATTAATAATGTAGCAAAAATTCCCCAACTGTGACTCACCATCAAAAATGGAAGTCATTCGGAGATAGACCCTGAACTTGTACTGAAATCACAACCATGTAGAGGCCCCAGATAGTCTAAATTACATTTTAGGGTCTAGGGACTAAAACACAACGTTTAAGTATTAAAGCTATGATATAGGCAAGAAATCTTTCAGTGGAGCTAGATTCAACAAATGCAGGGTAAATGATTTCTGAGAAAAAAAAAGTCTTCTTTGTGCCTCTACATTCTACTGACATGCTAAGCTTACAGAATATTATTGGAGTCCCCACTACCACATTGCTAGGACACCCCAAAGTCATCTAAGAAGGAAAACACTACAGTAGACAACATTTAGAGAAATTAGGCCTAAATTTCCAAGAACCCCCTATCTGTGACCCTGCATGAGACAAATAACAAAATGAGTTAACTCTGAGAGAGCAGTGATTCTGGTGACTTCCTGTGTGCAGCATAGAACGACATACCATCCGGTTTCCAGACCGTGACTTTGCAAGCATAGACTGTCAGGATTTCCTTTTGAGGTGTTTCTGAGTGGGTTCAAGTTGACGATTTTCAATTAATGGTATTTGCACCCAGAGACTGCTGAATCTGCTTAATTCCATTAGCATCAAATAGTGGGAACACCTGTGATGGTCTGTCTTCCAATTAAGCTCATTCAAAGTGCAGTGCCCAAATTTTATATTGGGGGAAAGTCATAGTGGTTCTTTTTCTACAGTATGCATTCAAATCCCAGACTCTCATAAGAAAAGCATCTAGGATAAATTGAACAGCTTAAGCACAGTGAACCATGAATAGGAGATTGAAGATTATAAATTTCCAGACATCAACCTAGGGAAAAACTTCTGAAAAAATGCATCTTAGGGAAAAAAACCTTCAATTCACATTTGTTTTTGATGCATCACATGATATTTTTATTTTGATAAAGCAAATTATGTGTTTAAATGAAAATTTGGTAAGAGTACAAAATATGTATATAGGATGTTCACCCTATAAATACAGTAGATGCATATACTCTCATAGATAATTAGTAAGTGATGGTGGCAACAGTAAAACACCAGAACAAGTTAATTTATATAAATATTAGATTAATAGTAAATAAAATGACAGGTTAAAAGTGTAAAATGTTAGCATAGACAATACTAAAATGTAATAACATAGTTGGAGTTGATAGGTTTTGCGTGTTAATTACCTTTGTTCTAATTTCTAATTTCATAACTGGCTTGCAAAATCTTGAAACCCACCAGACTGGACCCACTGTTCCACCCTCCAAAAAGACAAATTCACCTTGATCATCTGCTCTCGTCAAGTCATGGTAAAGGAATAGGAACCTTTACCAACTTCCTAAATCAAGGAATGGGGAAGCGCACTTCTCCCATCATGGATATAAGTGAGAAAGAGGCAAGGAAGGTTGATGTACCAAGGTCTAACCCACTATAGCAATCTCTCATTTTGAGTAATATCTTATGCTTTTCATCTGTCTTACTCTATTTAACCCTAATCTAATTTTATGTAAATAAACCAGGTTCTGATGTTTTATTGTTACCATCACTTACTAATATTCTGCTTTTGGGCAGAAAAGGGAGACATTTCTTTGTTCTTTTTTGGTTGTTGTTTTGTTTGTTTTTTTTCATTTATTTTTTTAAGAGCACTGAAGTTAAACTCAGAACCTTGTATGTCAACAAAGAATGAGTCTAACTTTGCCAAGAGGCCTGAGAACACTTACTGAAATTAGAAATAAGCAACTCACTTCAAAGATTCTGTTTAAGGTTTCTCCTGGTGTGTGTGTTGCTTGAGATGGAAGAGCATCTAGGTCTCTAGCCTCTGGCCTTTTCTTCAAAGTTACAACTGCCTTGTGGCCTCTAAGAGCTCATGGGCGTAAGAGTGTAGATACGCCCATCCCACTTAAACCAAACCTGTTTGTTGATTACTATTATAGAGTTTTTCCTTAGAAGTGTAAGTTACTCCCTGTGGCAGTCATGTGCTTATGTTAACTTTAGGATTGAAATGTAGAGGTGAGGTCTAGCCTGTTAATCTGGAGATAGCCATTGAGTAGGCAATGAGGCTTCTGTGTGGGCATGGCTTTCTCTGGAGACTTCTGGGAAATCTCACAATATTTCCCTCGTGAAGATGAGAAGCTATCTCCCAGTTATTGGGAGTTAGTCTTGGAGACAATTAATCAAGGAAAAGACAAGATGGCAGCATCTGAGAAGCTGGAGGAGCTGGCGGAGAGACCACATGGCTTTTCCCTGATGGAGCCAGACCTCTGAAGCTGGTGCGGCCACATGGAGACCTCTGCCAGCAATGAGTTACTTCTGCTGTTGATAGACCCTGATCCCTGGAAGTGAGGAGCCATGTGGAGCTCTGCCAGTGCTGAGATTCTGCACCCACCGACCTGTGACTTCGTGAGTCGGAAGGAGATTTATAGACTGATTTCAGGCATATGGGTTAATATCGAACTTATGACTTTGTGCTGGGCTGGATTGGGATGCTTTCTTAATGTCCTATTTCTCTTATATATAAACCTTTTCCTTATATCTATCTGCATGTCTATGAAATTTGTTCCTCTAGTCTACCCAGACTAACACACTCCCCAGGTCAATGCACATACATTTCTCTGTACTTAAGAGGTCCTCTTAATTTCTCTGCTAATTTCCCCTCTCCACTCTCCTCTCTTTTCTCACCTCACTCCTGTCTCTCCCTCCCTCTATCTCTCCTTATAATGGTATACACACACTGACAATGAAATAAAACAAAGAGGTAAATGTCAATGGAGAGGCAGATAGATATATGACATAATCCTATCACAGACAGCATTATAGCTCATGACTGAGTTTGCAATATCCTTTTTGACAATGAATGACAGATAGTTCATGTGTTCTGAATTTAAACACAAAACCTTGTATGTCAGCAAAGAAAGAGGCTTTGTCAAGAGGCCTGAGAACTCTCACTTAAATTTGAGCTGCTTATTTCTAAGCAACTCACTTCAAAGATTCTTGACTGTGGTAGACAGCATATGTTTTTCCAATGCCAGCCCATTACAACTCATTAATTCCTAGGTTTTCAGTCTTTGAGTTCCATTTCATTTTCACTACTTCCTTTGTTTCTGTATTCATACTTTGAACATTTCAAGTTCCCATCATTAGCAGATGTTTGTGATGCTGCTTTCCTTAGCTGAGTTGTGCCCCACCAGCAATTGCAGAAAGCAAAGATTGCACTCTTACATGGTGTATTGGACTCATCTCAGCAGAGTGGACTCCACTTGGAGAAATTAGCTCCTCCTTGACTGAGTGTCCTCTGACACAAGGGGCCCATCCTCTGGCACGATCTCTGGAAATATTCTGTTCCCACTCATTAGGCTTTCAGTATCTGAAGATGTTTTGAAACTAAGCATGAGGTTTACAGCAGCTATTTCCTCAAAAATTGGCATCAACATCCTTCTTCATAGGCTTTTCTTAGTCTAGAAGTTCCACTAAACCCTGCTCGCTATGGGGGACACTGCTGACATTTGAAAGACTAGTGACATAGCTTCCAGCAACACAGAAGTCCCTACAGTACAACAAACTAATACACATGTGGTATTCTACAAAAGAGAAGAGAGCATCTCCAGGGACCTACTTGGCCAATGGCCACTTGGCTGAGTTACTCTGCATTTTATGATACTGCTGCTAATCAAAAAGTTACTGATGAGAACTCACCAGCTGCTCTGAGGGACAGATGTGTGACAGTTTTTGTCCCAAAGATTTATAGCTTTGACAATTCAGGATCAATTCTATTCCAACTTCTAGGCTACTGTTTATCAGTATCAAGCAGTTTGGTTTAGATTTCATGGGAACAAATCCCCTGGTGTTTTCTTCCTTATAGTCTCTAGTGATTTCTACCCATTTCTCTCCTGAGAGCTTTAACCGTTTTGGCACCAGAGTTCATTTCCCTAAAGACAATAGTCTGGAAAACTCATGAGATAGCTCAGCTCCAACACATCTGTCCATCAGGCAAAACATCACAACATAGCACAGATGCAAGTCGGAGAATACCTGAGGCTACCAGAAGCTGAGGCAGACGAGAAAGGGTTTCCTTCTGAATCCTTTAGAGCAGGGGTCCTCAAATTTTTTAAACAGTGGGCCAGTTCACTGTCCCTCAGACTACCAGAGGGCCGGACTACAGTTAAACAAAAAACAAACTATGAACAAAATCACTGTGGGCCTGGGATGAGCCAGCTGCTAAGAAGGGCAGGCAGCGGCAGCAAAAACACCCGGCGGCCTGATAAATGTCCTCGTTGGGCCGTCTGCAGCCCGCAGGCCATAGTTTCAGGACACATGTTCTGAAGAGTGGATGGTCCTGCTTTCAGACTTCTACCTCCAGAACTGTAAGAGAATGAATTTCTGTTCTTACAAATTGCTTTGGTTGTGGCTATTTGGTCACCATAGTTTAAGTAAATCGATAGGCTCAGGGAATCATTTTTTGAATCCCTGACAGCTTGTCCTC
Organism: Nesogale talazaci; assembly: GCA_004026705.1. Classification (NCBI taxonomy): domain Eukaryota; kingdom Metazoa; phylum Chordata; class Mammalia; order Afrosoricida; family Tenrecidae; genus Nesogale; species Nesogale talazaci. The sequence goes on from PVJH01000198.1 coordinate 128,865, forward strand.
TTGCAAAAAGGAAGGGCAGGCACAGAAAAACTGCAACAATTATGGCTATGGGGAATTTACTTCCTACAGGAATGAATTCTTTCTCCTTAGTCAGGAATGCATGTGCTCAAGAAGCATTCATTGAATCCTCACTTACTGGGTGCCAGAACCTTTACCAAAGGACAGCCCCTGTTCCAGTCTCCTGTTCACTCTCCTGTCTGTATGCTGGAGATTTTGCCTAGTATTCCACATCCAACCCGCTGACAGTGGCATGATGGTTTCTAGAACACTGTCCTTTATTCCACAGTGTGCACTGGAGGGTAACCTGTGTGAAATTCATAAATGTGATTTTGTCTTTCAGTGTTGCAACCTGAGCTTCGATTTTTTTTTCTTTCACTTATTTCAGTGAAAGGTATGCTAAGTATCTTCTTTTCATAACTGTCTTTGCACATTCATTATAATATTTTACTTTGTCATCTTGAGCTGTACTGTGAAAATTTCTGTTTAACTCTTTTACTTTATCATTTCATTCAAGTGCTTTAGTTACAATCAGGAACAAGTTTGAGAGTCTCCTCTGATATCCATACTAAGATTTTCTTTCTTCCCCTATCTTTATAACGACCTCTTGCTTTCTTCATGAATGATGTTCTTGATGCTCTACCACACTTCATCAGGCCTTCCATCCTTAGTGTTCAATGAAGCACATCTGTTCTTGACATTCAGGTGGGATAGCCTCAAGGTCTGATTTGACTCTCATGAACTTGTTTTAATTTCCTTCAGACTTTTCCTAACCAAATACATAAGTAAATGATGGGGTGTTCCACAGTCAGATCTTGGCCTGGTTTTAGCCGCTAATATTTAACTTCTCCAGTGTCTTTTCCTCAGATATAGTCAATTTGATTTCCAAGTGTTCTAATGGGTGAAGTCCATGTGTATTGTTGCGGGATGGGGGTGGGGGGTGGAGAAGGTATTTACAATGAAGAATGAAGCTGTTAATTTTGCAAAATTCTGCAATCTCTGACCTAATTTCTATCACCAAGGCTATATTTTCTAACTACTTTATCTTCCTCTTGTTTCCAACTTTTGCCTTCCAAGAGTAATCATTGGAGCGGGATTGCCTGGTTGATCCATTTCAAACTGGGCAGTGTATTAGTCTGCTGTACACGTGGTGGCTGTATATCAGAACCAAACTGAAATCATCTAACAACTACAACAAAAACAATGCATTCAGCCTAACATTTTACAGTGTCATTGCTGTGGGCCCTCCAGTGGATTTCTACTGACGGAGAACAAAAGAACATAATAAAAATCGAAATTAGGGTTTCTGTGTGACTGAAATCTTTATGAGAGTCATTATCTATTTTTTCCTTCTGTACATGCTTCCCTACCTCTGATGGAGAGTGTGTTAGTCTGGATAGACTAGAGAAACAAATTCACAAACATACATATGTGTATAAGAAAGAGGTGTGTATACGAAAGCAATTAAAAATTGAGAAAACATTCCAGCCCAGTCCAGTCTAAGGTCTTAAGTCCAATATTAGCCAATATGTCTGATAGAAATCTATAAGTCCTCTTCAGATTTCTGTGAAATGACCCCAGGATAATCACAGAATGCAGATTCTTGTGTATCCGGTGGTGGTAGGAGCATCTCAGCACTGGCAGCACTCTCCCCATGGCTTCTCCAGTATACAGGGCTCAGGGTCTATCACCATGCTGCCACATGTCTTATCAGCTCCAATGTCTTCCAGGGAGTGAATCAAAAGTGTCTTTTGCCTCCACTAAGAAAGCATCACATCTCCCAAAATTCTCAGGAGAAGGCCACGTCCACAAAGAGGTCTCAGATTTCCAGGCTAGATTCCACCCCTATACTCTTAATCCTCAACTTGACACCAGATTAGGAGATTGTCACAGAGAATTTGAACTACAGACCATCCAGTGAGTTACCAAGTGCTTACCCATTTTACTACTAGAGATCCTGGTCTTGGCAATGCAAAAGCCCAACCCCAGCCCACTGCTACTGATTTGTTTCTGACCCAAAGGGACTTTATGTAAGGTGTCTAGCACAGTCTGAGGAAGCTTCTATGCTGAACAAATAATCCTAGAAGTTGGAGTATATAATTAAGAATGTACCATCAGGATTAGAGAAAGGCTGGTTAACCATCTGTGATACAAATGACACAAAATTTCTTGCTGGAAGTGAGGACTTTATGTACTTGCGAATGAAGATCAAGAATTGCAGCCCTCAGTATGGATTACACCTCAGTGTTATCAATATGGAACATCATATTAAACAGATAAAAGATAGATTTCAAGATTTCATCCTACTTAGATTTACAGTCAATGCTCATGGAAGCAGCAACCAGAAGCTGAAAGGATGTACTGCCCTAGGTAAGTCTGCACAAGACCTCTTTAAAGTAAAGAGCAAGGACATCATTTTGAGGATTAAAATGTGCCTGACTCAAGCCATGGTATTTTAAAGGGCCCCATATGCATGTGAAAATAGAATAATGGATAAAGAAGACTGAAGATTTGCTGCTTTTGGATTATATGTTGTCAGTAAACAATATTGAACATAGTATGGGCTACCAGAAAACAATCAAACAAACAAAAACCTGGATGTTGTTTAGGAGCAAGGAGAGTGAGACTTCATCTCATGTATTTCAGACGTATATCAGAAGAAACCAGTCCCTGAAAAAGACATTGTGCTTCGTCAGTGCAAAAGTGGATGGGTTGGTAGGTTTAAATAAAATAATTGTGAGGATGGCACAGGGACCTGAGAGCAGAGTTACCACAAATAGTAGTAGGGTGCAAACAATCTCATCTTTTCCCCAAGGTAATTCTGGTGGATTCGAACCATCCACCTTGTGGTTATCAATCTAACACTTATTCATTAATGCCACATAGGACCCTAATGCCTATATGGTGCAGTGTAATTGTTGTAGGCTTTTGGTTATACAACGGTTAATATGTCCAGCTGCTAAGTCAAAGGTTAGACTGTGGAACACAAATAGAGGTACATCAGAAGAAAGACCTGGCAATGTGTCTCCCAAAAGGCATCCTCTGACAACCATATGCCAGATAGTTCTACTTTGACACACACGACATGAGCATGAGTTTGAACCATCTCCTTTTATTGGGTAATTATTGGGTAATTAACACACTGCTACTAGATTATAAGCCCTTTAAAGCCAGTAAAAAGAATACTGGTATATTAGAATGCTGGCTACAAGATTGAGATTTTGAACCCACCAGCTCCCCTGTGAGAGAAAGATGAGGCTAATCCCATAAGGAACAGTTCTATTCTGTTCTACAGTGACACTATGAGTTAGAATTGATTGAACAACAGTGAGGTTTTGGGTTTTTTAAGGGCACAAAGTCTTTTGTACCTGGCTTTGTACATTTAGCATTTTTATGAGTCTACCACACAATAGGCCTTCACTACATGGTTACTGAGTAAATTTGCTGGCATTTAAGGAGCACACATTTATTTCCTCACTTGAGATTGCTATTGCCAGTTACACATTTGCCTACCTGGAATGCTGACAACCTGTTTGCACTCTTGACTCTCAATATCAATATGAATAAAAAAAGAGTCACTAAAAGAAATCTTTCTGCTTTTTTAGATGTATAGCTGTCTCCTCAAATTCCTCAAAATATAATTCCATAAGTCTCACAGGGAAATGCCACAGAATTCCATAAAAGTCTGAAAGTGATAACCCTTAATGTTAAAATGTCTGAGAATATGGTAAATTTTTCTATCTTAAACCTTCAGCCTGTCAAAAATTTTAAACAGGGGGCTGTCCTGCTGATTTCCAGCATGTGACCAACACTACCGGATAGGTTCTGAAATAATGTCAGGTTTCACAAAAACTCCAAAATACATGCAATTTTCCTCGAGATAACCTTAAAGTCAGATATCAGTTCAATAACTTGGGGATGGGAACCCAGATATATCATTTTAACTAAACTTCTATGTGATTTGAAATTTGATTAAGAAGGGGGAATGGAGTTGTAGATGGACAGGATGGTTTGAGGAGACAATTCCAGAGGTATGTAAAAGATACAATTGCCGAGAATTCATTTAACTAGATATTTGAGATGACTATACACATAAGACAAACATAAAAACTTACTAATTTAGCTAGTTTAAACATCTGTATTAATAATTTGAACAAAAATAGATGCAAAATATGCTACTAAAGATCATGACCATTATAGAGTGTATAAAGGTATACACTTGTCATTAAAATAATACAGCAACATACAGAGGAAAAGTATAAGCGATTATCTCTGTTTTCACACCCTAAGAGCCAGGATTAACGGTCCAGTGTAAAGGGTTTATTTTGAGTTTTACTATTGGTTTTCCATGTTGCAGAATTATAGGAAACAGAACATGAACTGAGTGGTTCTCAAACACAGTTCAGATTCATGGAGCAGCAGGAATAAGGCAAATATTGATATTTTATTACACAAGCCAAAGGATCTTTTAAAAAGCTATTTTATTTTGTTTTCCTAAAGTGTCTTCCTTGTCCCTGAAGGAGTCTGCCATCCTGTGTTAGTTGTATAAATAATGCGATACTTCAGATGTCAGACTAGAGCCATTTGGGAAGTGAGAATCCTCTATCATTCTCACTGGGCATACATGAAAAACATCATGGTGCAGGCTCTTCAAAGTTAACAAGCACACCACTGATCGGTTTCGGGATAGAAACTCCAGAAACACAGTTTGGGGATATTTCTGAGACAGATGTACTTCCAGTTTGAGCCCAGCTTGATAGATAGCAGATGATGCAGTGACTTTTCAGTGACTTCCACATTTGCATGCCTGTCTGGTTCTCTTTGGGACTTGGAAAGTACACTAAGCTCTTGCTTCTCTAGAAGACCCCATTCTTTTCCTTCTCTTTCACTGCAGCAGTTTTCCAGGGTAGTGCAATTGAGGACACAGGGAAAGTTGTGACAAGAGTCACATCCTTAGGTAGTGGAAACTGAGTTCACTTTTATTTTATTTTACTCATGATTCTCTTTCTCCAGATCTTTGTATAATTACAGAGAAAACCCACATACAGAATCTGTATTTCAGTATCTACCCACACTCCTTGCACATTAGTTTTGAAAGTGAAAGTAGCAGTTTGACCCACCGCCATCCAGTCACCCTCCTCAGAAAGTCTAAGGCTGTCAATCTCTAGATGGAATAGCTGGATACAAACTGACCACATGGGGTTCACAGTCCAATGCTTACTTGGTGGCACCAGCATAGCTGGCATCTTAAGGCACATCAGATGTATATGTATGTGTGAACTATTCTTTCACCTCAGTCAAGTCATCATAGAAATTCCATCAAGTGCTTCATTAAAATGATACTAAAGATAATGGTCATTATAAAAGTATACACCTGTCGTTATAATAATACAGCAACATGGGGGGGGGGAGTATAAGCGATTATCTCTATTTTCCCACCCTCTTCACAATTTAAACCTCTAGATATATTCTGTTGTAGTTATCCTTTTCTACTATACTCTTTGCTCCAGAATATAAATTCCAAGTGAGCAATGTTTTAGAGCAGTACTTGATGTTATGTAGATGTTTAATATTGTTGAATGAATAAACATTGATCTTTATTAATTGAAATATAGGTGAAATATTAAATTTGATGAAAAAAATATTAAATTTGATATGATAGTATGATGTGAAAGACTACACATTTGTATATTTATTTCAATTTTCTATGTAGACACTTTCACTCTGACTATAAAAAATGCATTTTCCTTTCTATAGAGATATTTTGTAGATTCTTTCTTATAACACTTGTTAAGTCCTTCAATACAGTGCTAAATATACATGGTGAAAATTAAATATTGTTGATTTACACTAAATCTTTGGAGGAAATCAGTTAATCTTTCACCACTATGTATGATATAGTCTCTCTATAGATGCCTTTCAACCCATTTGAGGAATTTGCCTTTGAAAATTGGTTGGAATTGGTTTTTAATAAGATCAATAGCATGTGCCTATTGAGATTGTTTTTTCTTTTGCCTAGTTATTATCATAACATGAACTGTTTTTAAATTCTAACTCTAACTTTCTATTGCTGAGATAAGTCTTACACTGTCATAATAAAATATCAATTCTTATCCTGATAGATTAAATTTACTAAAACATTTGAAGTAGTTTGCATCAATATAGTTATGCAACTGAAATTTAAATTTAACTGCAAAATCCAATCAAAGACAGTGACATAGTCACAAGTCTTGTATTGTCCCTCTTATAATTAAGACCCAGGGAACATGTGAGTTGGATATAGATGAGAACATTGGAATGCTGAGCACCAAAGGCAAGTGTGAAGACTCAGACCAATTGCCAAGTGCAAGGAGAAATTGCCCAGCAGCACCTTTACCTCATGCAACACATCTTTAGATGTCTGCTTCCATGAGCATTGCTTGTGGTGCCAAGCAAGGCAAAGTCCTTGACAAACACAACCTGATTTCTTTTTATCATGGTGATACTTATTAGTCCAATTGTGAGAACCTGGGTTCTTCACACTGAATTATAATCTACTGTGAATGCTTCGATACTGTGTCTACTTCATTAAGTGCCTCAAATCTTCCTCACTTTTAGTAAACCAAGATGAGACATTGAATTTTGAGGCTGTTAATGATATTCCTTCAAAATCTGATGCTATATTCTTCTTCATATCATTCAGTCTATCAAATTATTTGCCCATGATACAGAAAGAATAATATGGTGCTACATTTAATGTAGTTTTAAATCTATTTAGGAAATTCTTCATTTCAAATATTTTCATTTACGGCAATTATTTTACTTCCTTCCACATGTCTGTTAAATTCTCAATCTGATCACAAAAATAAATAGCTCCTTTATTATTTTTATAAAAGCTACTTAAAATCCTTGAATGACACAGTCTCTGGTCAGATTGTCTTATTTGATATTTCTTCTCATGACCATAGAGCTAAACATTTTTCATCTTTGTGTTTATTGTGTGTAATTTTTTATGAATCATCCATATAAAAGAACATTAGGAAAAGGGATCAATATGCTTATATTGAGGGAATAGTTGTTAGAGTTGGGAAGTATTCAATCTGATTTGTATGGAGTGATTCTTTGACTAAAGCTTTGATTTAAATAAGTTCTTTACAGGTTTATGTTTAGAGATTGAATTCTGACTCTTGTATTGTCTAAGAGGCTTGTTTGAAAATATTATTGTGCTTTCTAGCTGAGGTTCCAGGCTTCTAAATTGTGGAGTATCTCTTAAAAACATGATCAGTTTTTAAGCTGCTGTGTAAAGTTTTTTGTTATTCATTTGTTTCTCTGCTCTCTAAAATCCTGCTCTAGGACTACAAGCTGGGATTTATAATATGTGCTATTAGAGGAAACAATTTCACCCTCCCTGCCTCCCACAGCCTATTGTAGATTTTACCAAATGCAAGGCAAATTTACACCATCATGTGACTCCTCAAAGTGTTACATCAACCCTAAGTCCAATTTCTCAACTTCAGTATCATATAAATTAAATATAGGTGACACCTTAGGCATAGCCTACCTGGGGTAAAATTCCTCTTCATTTGTTTACTTGAAAATCTAGAAAAGAAAAGTGAAGTTCTTATAGATATTGCCTGTACAATGGAGGAAATGAAGGGATAATAGGCACCAGGCAAGATTCAAAACAGCAGAATGCATTACCTTGACTCTTGAGGCTTAAAATAACCTTTTGTTCCCTGAGATCATGTGGGCAATGGCTCCACTTTCCACTCTGGGTATGCACCACACACTCTGACGCCAACTAAGAGAAAATTCAAGTCTTTATAAACTAGAAAGCTGTAGCCCCATCATTTGAGACGTGCTGAGGAGAGAGTGTGACCCCACTCTTTGAAATCAATAAAGTTCTCCTACTCTTGCACCTTCCACCACATCTACTGGGCTCTGAGCTGCTGCAGGCAGCGTCCTTTTCTTTTCTTGTAGCTGTAGCCCCTTTGGCATGTTTTCTGCCTGTAGAACTCCAAGAGAAAGACAACATTTCTTTCTTTCCTTATTTGTCTACCTTCTTTAACACAAGACTGTATATTCAACATACTTACTTTGTACAATAGGACGTATGTCCTCAGTTTGTACATTAGAAATTTCCCAGCCTTGAAGCTGATTTCATTTTTAATGCCATCTCTCTGTTCTCACATTATATTACAAGCCAACAGAAACCATATGGCCCATCTAAGATCTTGCTCTAAATCTATTCAGCCAGATACACAAGTGTGTGACTTACAACCCCTACCTTCTACCATACAAGACATGTTTTTATTTGCCATAGCATAAAAGCATTACCTCCCCCTATGGCCCAAACACATGTTCATCAATATCTTTTAAAGTTTCATCAGAAACACATTTAATATTTGCATTTCTATCAATGGACCACTTCTGGTACCTTGTGTTTTATCTAGATGGGTGGGGGTTTTATCTAGATGGTTGCTCTAAGGCAAATGAACTACCCTTGATGTGACTGAATGATTGAACAGTTCAGTTGCAATGATATGTGAATTATGTGCCAATAAAACTGTTGAAATAAAAAAAACAGAGACGTTCTATGTAGAACTCCTTATTTCTTTCTCTGGCCTCATCAGAATTGCCTTTGATGTTCATAATTCCTCCAATAGTCTCTTCACAGTGATCTAAGCTTTTGCTATTATGCACCGTAAAACTCCTCCAACCTCTATCAAATCCTAATTCCCAAACTGCTTCTATATTTTGGATATCTTTTAAAGCAACTTCTGACACTAAACAAAATGCTCTTAGTTTTTAGTACTGACAAAACAGAAATTCCACAAGCAGGTGTATTTAAATGAGAATACACATATTTCCTCATAATTCATGAGACTAGAGATCCCAATTCAGGATGCTGACTCTGGAGGATGAATCTTTCTCTCTGTTGACTCTGGAGGAAAAATTTGATTTCATTTTAGTTTCTGCTTTCAGACATTTTTCAGATGTCTTGGCCTCAATCTTCCCCCAACTCTGCTTCTGTTTGTTTGTTTTGTCTTCCTTCATATTTCAAGAGATTGACTCAAGGCACACTAACTCTGCTCCTTAATATAATAAAAAATATTTCAAAAATGATACTAAAGTTATAGGTTGAGAGGTTAGATTGTATATGCAGCACTTTAAGGGAACAGTGAAATGCACTGGAATAGCTAATGTCAATCACTCTGTGTTGCATTTGTATCTAGAGAGGCAAAGTTCTTTATCTCTTCCTTCTGGAAGAAATAACAAGCTGATAAGTTTCAGAAAAGTTGCTATGATGTGCAGGGAGTTGAATGATTAATGCAGAATCAATACCACTACCAAAGAGTCTACCTGATTTATCTTACAATCAACATGGGAAAATCATTTTGATGTTATGACTCAGCAGATCTCAAGATGTAAACCTCTCACAAAATGTCTTCAAGGCAGGAGTTAACTTGCTTACTCTGCAGAAACAGCCACAAGTGAAATTTCTGGTAAGAATTTGCCCGGCGATATACCTCAGGAAGAAAAACCACACAAAGTGAGCACTCTCTCTCATTCTTCCTTTGTCCAGGCATTGTGAAGCATTTCACAAATAAGACGGTAAGCAATACACTGGCTAGACCATTACTTCCCATGGGAAATTATCTAAGTGTGAAATGGTAACGAAAACTATTCACTAGCATTTGTTGGCTGACTCTAAGCTACTAAGTGAGCACGATTAAAGATGTGTAGACACATACAACTATACAGTTTCTTCCTAGGGATGAAACCCTTCAGATGTTGACTCACCACTGAAAGCTTATCTCAGGAACAACCTCTATTGAAGTGGTGGAAGCACATTCATAGAAGGATTAAGATAAATACTGAGGAAGTTCTAACATAGTCAATAGCAAAATACCAAGATGACATGAATTGGCTAGGATTCTAGAAAATTCACCTGGCTGCTCTTCAAGATCCATTTCAGAAGCCTGAACTCAAAGTTGACTTGTTTGCGATCAGGATCTTTCCTATGTAGTTTGTTTCATACACAACCACACATGTGCACAGACCTTTATGATAGTGCTAATATACTTCCATGGCAGTAGTCTGTCAGTTCTTTGCTTCATATGTCTGTATGATATAGAGCTCTTTCTAATAGTAAATTTAATTTAAATGAATTTCTGAATCAACGTTTTAAGTTTTTCTCTTTTTATTACTGTCTAAATTATTTATCAGAAACTAAACTGAGCTCTCCAATTTGTTTCAAAATGTAGCTCATTATCAGGAAAGTCCTTTTTGTCTTGTGCAAATTATGGAGTAAATGATATCTCATGGGGGCATGTCTAGGGTCTGTGACTGTAATTTCCAGCAAGGACATTTCCAAATAAAATTTTACAGGAAAATTAAATTTATAGGAATGGAATCAGGATCAAGAAACCATAGTGAAATTGTTTTGAAACTATAAAAATAACCCACCATCACCTGGAAGATTATATGCAAGTTCTCTACTTTTTATTTACTCTCTTCAAAGAATAAACAAGTTTGTTCTGAGCTGCGAAAAGATACAGACAGTATGAGCCAAATCTCAATGCCATCACCAATAACAATAGATCCCTTTACCTTGGTGATACACAGCAAAATGGCACACCATTTGTGCAAGAACTGTCACAGGTCTGAGAATTGAATAGATATTGAAAGGCACATAAATAGTTAAATCCCGAGTAATCTTGCAGGCGACAGAAATTCTGACTCCTTTTATTATTATTTGTTGTAGGTTTTTAAGCCTTTCAAATGGATCCACTATTAAAGACCTCACAGGTACTATGTTAATGAAAAAGAAACCGAGTGAGCACTTCTCAAGCAATTTGTGCAATACTGGTACACAAGCATTGTTATTTAAAATCAGAATTGCGTGGAAGAAAACAACCTCTTTACACACAATGATACTTGTAAGAGAAAGAAGAAGCAATTCTGTGTATAAATGGAGAGCTATGAAAAAAATTTTTAAACTGCAATGTTTGTATTTATTTATTAAATTATCACAACTAATAGGTTAAGTTAATAGATATTTCTGAGAAAATTTTATCATAAAATGTTTCTAAGATTCATCATAAAGTATAAATAGGCAGATATAGATTTAAAAGTGCAAACATAGTTTTAATACTTTGCAATCACAAAAAATAATGAAATCACTCATGAGCTATCAAAATATAGCTTAAAGGTATACATTTGTGGATATTTTGATTACTCTATGATGGTGTCATATTTATCCTTTCTCCTACCCTAAAATAAGGCACCGCACGGTTTGCCTGTGATTGAGTTGTCTCCAAGAAAATCAGTATTGAATTGTGGAATGGGAGTTGCAATGGTGGAGCTTAGTCTTTTCACACGATGCTTGGGAAGATGCAACTATATCTATTCATTGAAAGAGAGTGAGTGTGTCTCACTCACATGCCAACACACAGAAGAGAAGGATTAAAATAATAGCTGAGAAATGGGGTCATCCTCCAATCAAACCGTACTTAGGCATTACCAGAATTATTGTTTAATGTATCTAGAAATGGATTTTATATAATATGCATAAAAATAAATTGATATATCTGATACAGAGCATCAGTATTATAAGTTGAAGATCCTAATCAGAGTATAAAATATAAACAGATATTTTAGACCTACCCCAAACATCAGAAAATATAAAAGAAAACAATCTAGCAATAGTAAAGTAACAAGCAAAAGCACTAGCTCAAAAACCCTAGGAAGGTGCTCTATGTTGCCTAATCTATCCCATAGTATCAATGTTGCATGCTCCCCAATTTATTTCCCAGTTGTATCATAATGCTGATGTCACAAAGGAGACAGTGACACTACAGAAAATAAACTACAGACATAACTATGTGTTATATTATACCTTAAATATACATATATGCAATGAAATGGTTAAGTCACTTTGGGTATAAGTATATAGAAAACAATATGGTGCTTTGAAACGAAAACTTTGTTGGCCATCTAGCTCAGAAGCAACAGAGTCCTCATGGAAGAAGCACACCAGCCTGTGTGACCATAAGATGTCCCTTTGACATCTTATGGTCAGTTATCAGGTTTAAAAGAACTGAAATTCATGTCATTGCATGCCCACCTTCCTGATATGATTGCTGAAGACAAAGGGGTGCGAAAGAAAATGTGGTTAAAAAAGCTGATGGCGCCCAGCTATGGTGGCTGGCTATCAAAAGATATAGTGTCTGGCGTGTTAAAGGCTTGAAAGTAAACAAGCAGCCATATAGCTCAGAAGCAACAAAGCCCACAATGGAAGAAACACGCCTGGTTGTGGCCACGAGGTGTGAAATGGATCAAAGAACTCAAAATTATATCATTATAAATGACGGGGTGTACAGATTGGGGGCCCAAAGTCCAACTGTAGGGGAAGTGACATCCTCTTACAGAAGGGTTGCAAGGGGAGATGAGTTAGAGTACAATGTAGCAATGATGAAATATGCAACTTTCCTCTACTTCTTCAGTGCTTCCTCCACCCAACTATCATGATCCCAATTCTACCTTACAAATCCGGCTAGACCAGAGGATGTACTCTGGCACAGATAGGAACCAGAAACGTGGGGTATCCAGGACAGATGATCCCTTAAGAACCAGTGGTGAAGCTGAGCTCTGGTGGCGCAGTGGTTGTGTGCGGGACTGGGGCCCACAGAGTTGACGGTTTAAATCTATCAGCAGCTCTCCAGAAGCAAGGTCGGGCTTCCTACGCCCACCAGGGCAGTGGTGCAGGAGGAATAAAAAAGAACCAGTGGTGACAGTGGCAATACCTCGAGGGTATAGGGAAGGTGGAGCAGAAAGGGGAAACCGATGACAAGGATCTGCATATAACCTCCTCCTTGGGGTATGGACAAGAGGGGAGGGGGTGATAGGAGTCATCAGACAGTGTAGGATATGACAAAATAATAATTTATAAATTATCGAGGGTTCATGGAGCCTGAGAGGGTGGGGAGGGAGGGAGGAGTTGATGCAAGGAGATCAAGTGCAAAGAAAATGTTTTGAGAATGATGATGTGCTCAGCATACAATGCTAAGTTTACAAATGTGCTTACAAATGTGCTTAGCATACAATGGATGGATGGATGGATTGTGATGGGAGTTGCATGAGCCCCCATTAAAATGATTTTTTTTTGTAAAAAGAAGAACTTAAAAAAAGGAAAAAACATCTTTGTTCACATGAATTATAGAGGAAAAGTATCTATGGCTTTTTTGTTTCTATTCATAAATATAGTTGGCTGTGGTGCACTGAGGTACTTGCCACAAAATACTTGATTTGAACCCACTTTCATCTCCAAAAGTTGATGGTGTCCAGCTATCAATCAGAATAGTGTCTGGGCTCTTAGAGGTTTGCATACAAACAAGCAGCCACCTGAGAGGAGAGACAATTAAGTACACGTGGAAGAAGTATACCAGCGTGTGTGATCCAGAGACTACAACTGCAAAATTCAAATAGGGCAAAGGGAAAAGTATCTGAGTTCAAATTATGAACACTCAATTTGTAGAAACTATGGAGGACAGTGAGAGCCCAAACCCATCTGCAGAGTATCTAGTCAGACTGAATCACTGACAGATCCACTCTAGTCCCAGGCAATTGTCTTGAATAGCTTTACTATTACATAGAGAGCATTGCAATCTTGATTATGCCAGATCAAACTGGAAACTTGGCCAGTTGACCTCCCTATAGACATGACCAGAATTGGTTCTGGGGGCAAAAATCTCTTTCTTGTTCCATGATAGGAATTTCTTCCCTGGCTTTTTGAATGTACATTGGGGTATTTGCTTTCTTAGTATTTTTACTTTACCCTTTATATTGTTATAATTTTATACTTACCACCTTATTTCGATTTTGTTTTATGTTTCTATTGGGCTTCCACATTTGTGATGCACAGGAGTGGATGCATAGTGATAATAAATGATGTAAAGGTTGATAGGGGGTGCAGCGGTGGGTAATCAGGAGGTACAGAGAATCTCAGGAATAAAAAAATGAAGGATGGAAGGGGGAGGCAGTCCTAGAGCTGACTGTGATTGTACAATTCATTCTAAAGGCAGTTTAACCATGGGGGGTGGGGGATGTTCTGAAATCAATATGGCAGTAGTTGCACATTCTCCTTGATACGATTGACCCATTGAACTATTGAATTGTATGATATGTAAATTATATGGCAATAAAACTGTTAAAAAAACAGATAAGACTGACCATTACCATCAACACTTAAAAAAGTTTCAGAAACCTAAATGGGAAGGTCTCTCCAGTCTTATACAATGGCGATGAATCGATGAATCGGCTCCCAGGCTATGAGGGTTGTTTTTTTTTTTAATGATTCATGTTTGTGAAGGTAAATGGGTGCAATACTTGGAAGTGCACTTTGAAACTTTGTGCATTGTTTTCAGTCAGTTCTCCAGAATTATGGTTGGAAGAGGAAAAATTAACCTTTTACATATTGTAGTGTATACCAACTTACTATATACTGCCCTGTAGGCTGAAATTTTATTTCAACATTCTAAATACTCTTTGTATTTTCACATCTATTTTTAAGTCCAGTTTTATATTCATATCATAAGTCATTTCAGATTTTCTAATTAGTACTGTAAATAGAAATGTGCAATTATAACTATAGTAAGGAAACCAAATACATTTTTATCTCAATGAAATTTTGACTGTATGTTTCTAGGAATAAATCAAATTTCATCTCCTTGCATTTGAGAAATGTTGCCTGTCAATTTCTGCATCAGTTGTACGTGTTAATTGTAGTTTATGTGCAAACTCTAATAACAGATTTTGACCACATATGTACGCATCAGAATTGATTCCACAGTCACTAACAACAATCTGTTAGATCACTAAATTTTCAAAATTATGATACATTGTGTACTGAATTAGCCTATTTTGACCTTGTATGCAAGTACCAGCCATATAATAGATACTAACTTCCAAATATTATAAGATAAATTAAAATGGACAGTTTTAGTCATACTATGCATATAATAAAACAACCAAATATTAATATTGATTTATATGTTTAAACTAATTTTTTCTATAGTAAGATTTCAAAATTCTTTATGAATACTATAAAAACAAAATTATCTCAGTAAATACAGAGCAATCTTCATGAGATTATTGCTTCACATACTCATTTGAAGAAAATATAAAACAGTATAATTTCACCCGAGCTTAATTGCTGTTAAAACACAGCAGAGCTCTGTAATAACATTACCATAGATTACGCCAATTATATTAATTATATTCTCCAATTTTACTCATAAATCAATTTTAAAGTAGACTAGAAAGATTGTTTTCACACACTAATAAAAATTGGTTCATGCCTATTCTCTAGACAATACTGCATGCGCACACACACATACAGAATGCAAGGATGTTCTATAGCTACCTCATACCATACTTGCTTCAGTCACTAAGTAGATTCAACAACTGAACAGAATAACCTCTGTACCTATCCTCCACTGTGTAAAGACTGTTTCTATAGACATAGAGGATTTGTGCACTCATCTTACATTAGTTGCTTGACTGTGGGATATTATATAATCTCTCAACAACTCAGTTTTCTC
Source organism: Nesogale talazaci (assembly GCA_004026705.1). Lineage (NCBI taxonomy): Eukaryota > Metazoa > Chordata > Mammalia > Afrosoricida > Tenrecidae > Nesogale > Nesogale talazaci. The sequence continues at coordinate 144,446 of PVJH01000198.1, forward strand.
TTCAGGAAAAATAGAATTAATAATTAATTCTGGCACAGAGGATGTTGTGAAGACTCAGAAAGATTATGCATAGAGAATTTCCTGGCATTTTGCAAATGGTTGATACATGTATTCCTTGTGCTCTTCTAGCATCTCATTTCCTTCCCTGAAAAGTTTTAGTGTGTCGAAAGCTCAGCCAAATAATCTTCAAATTAAAAAAAGAAAGAGAAGTAGGAGGAACAAAGAAAGCACAAAGGAAAGGAGGGCGGAAGGGAAGACATGAAGAGGAAAGTGATAGCAGGGAAGTACTTCCCTTTGAGTCAGAATCTACTCAATGGCAGTGAGTTTGATTGCTTATGTGTTACTAGTACTTCAAATACTAGTACTTCAAACTTTTAGTTCAAGAGGTAATTTTTGTCATCCCACATCACTAATGAAGAAATATTGCCCTAACTTAAAATTGTAATAAAGTAGAATTTGGAGGCCAGCATTAATAAATCTATTTTGAAAAATTATTTTATTATACTTGAACAGGACAGTCATTGCTATCCTCATTTTATAACCGGGACCCAACTATTTTTTAATTTTGTGCAGTCATACTTTACCCAATATGTTCTTAACACACAATATCCCTCCTGGAATGTGATTAAAATTGAGTCTCTTAGATATATGTCCAGAATTTTCAGGTGCTTCCTGACATAATCTATGAGTCACTACCAGTATTGTCAATGGTTAGATTCTCTTACAAATGTGATAGCACAAAATTTAATTGTTGATCTCAAAATTATTCCTTCCTAATACTGAAGTCAAAATCTTTTAGGCACGTCAATACATATGTATGCAAGTCTAACACTGCCCCTTACTATTTTTGTGTGTTTTTTTAGTTCTTCAGTGGCTCATATGTTGTTGTGATGCTGGAAGTCATGGCACCTGTTAATAAGCTGTTCAAAAACCACCAGCCACTCCAAGGGAAAAAGATGAGGCTATCTACTCCCTTAAAGAGTTACAGTCTTATAAACCCACAGGGGCAATGCTATGCTGTCCTATAGGTTCACTTTGAGTCAGAATCTTCTCAATGGCAGTGAGTTTGATTGCTTATGTGTCACTAGTACTTCAAATAACTTGTAGGGTCCTTCACAGTGAACAAATTTAGGCAAAGCTTCCCGATTTAGAACAGTCTAGGAAGAAGAAATAGGCTGTCTACGTGTGACAGATAAACCACCCAAAATCTCAGAAATAGCAGAGTAATATCAAATACAGTTCCTGAAGGTAGGTGCCCATCCGAGCTGAAAGTACTCAAGATAAAAACATAAGAACTTCCTCCTCAAAGTGAAGGAGACATGGATGGAGGAAGCTCTGCTGTTTCTCATTTCCTGACAGGACAGGACTTAAAATAAGAAGCATCTGCAGATATCCATTAATAATCAGAAAGCACAACACATGAAATATGAACCTGGAAAAAACAAAAATCATTAAAAGTTAAGTTAAATTAATAAATATTTATGTCTTAATCAGTAATGAGTTGAAATGGACTAGTAATTGTCATTTTGAGTTGTACAAACATGGTGAACTTGATGGGAGTACCAAATTGAAGAGGAACGGCACTCCATTCATGTTCAAAAAGAAAATTTCAAGAGCTAACTTGAAGTACAGAGCTATCTGTGATAGGATAATAACTACATGCCTACAACAAAGTCCATTTAATCAAGCTATTATTATTGAATTTACACATCAAACATTACAACTAGAAAAGAAACTGAAAAATACTTCCAGTTTATTCACTCTGTAATTGATCAAACATGTAATCAAGATATAAAATATTACCAATAAAGTTGGAAGAGGAAGGGATTGGTAGTTGTAAAACATGACCAAAATGAAGTGAAGATCACATGATAAAATTTGCAAGCCTGCTTCATTACAAATCCCTTTTCAACAATATACACAATTGTACACATGGACTTTCCCAAATGAAACACAAAGTAATGAAACTGACAATATTGATGAGAAAGTACAATATTGAGAAGCCAAATATCATCAGCCTAAATAAAGCCAGGAACCTCTCCATTGCTCACATTCAAGTGGAGCTTGAAGAAGAAAATTCAAACAAATTCATAAAAGTCAAAAGACTAATTTAAGCACATAACATCTACATTTATAGAAAATCTCAAGAACAGGAGTAAAGAACTTACAAGTTGGGGCACGACGTTAAAAATATCACACATCAAGAAAGTAAAAGGTCATTACAAAGCTGGGAAGAAGAAAGCAAGAGACCAAAGTAGATGTTAGAAGAGACTCTGGAACTTACAGAGTAGCTAAGGCAAATGAAAAAGAAAGAAAGAAAGAAAGAACGAGTTAAAGAGGTGAATAGAGCACTTCAAAGGTCAGCCTCAAGAAGACAAAATGGGGCATAATAACAAGATGTACAATGACCTTGAGACAGAAAGATGAAAGAAAAAAAGAACAAACACTCCACATATATCAAGCTGAAATAATAAGTCAAGCCTATCATCAAAATATTGAAAGATTCCATGGACAAAATATTGAACAATGCAGGAGGAGTCAAAAGCAGAAGTAAGGAACACACTGAGTCACTGTTTCAAGAAGAGTAAGTAATGTTCAATCATTGCAAGAATGAATAGTAGTGAAGGAAGGAGTCCAAGGTGCACTGAAGGCAAGAACCATATAATATGGCTCCAGGAATTGATAAAATAATAATTGGAATGTTTCAACAAATTGATGAAGCACTGGAAGCACTCATCTGCCTATGCTACAAAATTTAAGAAAGACCTATACGACCAATAGACTGTAAAACATCCATGTGTTAGTCCGGGTAGACTAGAGTAACAAATTTCAGAGACACACATATAGGTATAAGGAAAGGGTTTATATACAAAAGAAATGTGACCCTAAGAAGGCATCCCAATTCAGTCCAGTGCAAAGTCATAAGTCCAATAATAACCCATATGCCCGAAATCAGTCTATAAAGTCTGCTTCTGACTCAGGAAGTCACAGGTCAGTGGGTGCAGAATTCTGGCGCTGGCAGGGGTCTCCCCATGGCTCCTCGCTTCCAGGGCTCAGGTCCATCAACAGCATGCTGCTCCAGCTTCAGAGGTCTGGCTCCATCAGGGCAAAGCCATGTGGTCTCTCCACTGGCTACTCCAGCCTCCCAGCCGCCGCCATTCTGTGTTGCCTGTGATTAATCATCTCTCAAACTAACTCCCAACAACTGGGGAAGATAGCTTCTCATCTTCATGAGGGAAATATTGCAATATTTCCCTGGAGTCTCAGGTGAAAGCCATGCCCAAATAGAGGCCTCATTGGCTACTCAATGGCTATCTCCAGATTAACAGGCTAGACTCCACCCCTACATTTCAATTATAAAATTAACATAAGCACATGACTGCCACAATCCATATTTGTGCATATTGCAAAAAATATGATCCAATAAAAAGTGAAAATTATCAAACTATAGAATTAGCCTCATGTTGACAGTAAGATTTTGCTGAACATAACTCAAAATCTTTTGCAGTAGTACATGAACCAGAAGCTGACAAAAGTTCAATCTGGATTCAAAAGAGGAAATAGCAAAAAAGGGCTATCATTGCTTAAGCCAGATGCATCTTGGATGGAAGCAAAGATAGTAAAAATATATATTTGCTTGTGTTTTATTGACTAATCAAAAGTATTTGTCTATGTGGATAATAACAAATTTGAAAATGTGAAGGAAATGAATTCCAGGACAACTTATTTTGCTCATGTGGAAACTGTACACTATCCAGGAAGCAGTTATTTGAACAGAGGAAGGGAATGCAGCAAATTTTCAAAACCATGAAAATGTGCTTCAAGGTTGTATCCTTTCTTCACACTTAATGTATTCTCAGTAAGTAACTTGAAAAGTTGGACTACGTAAAGAGGAATCCAGCATGAAGATTGAAGAAAGACTTATTTTAACAACATACACTATACCGGTGACAAAACTTTATATGCTGAAATTTAGAATGAACTTGGAGCATTGCTGATGAAAATTGAAAATTACAGGCTGCAATACAAATTGCAAATCAATGTAAAGAAAACAAATCTCACTGCTGGATAAACTGAAAACATCCTGATAAATTCTAGAAAGATTAAATCATCAAGCATTCCATCATGTTTGGATCTAGAAACAATGTGCATGTATTCAAGAAAACAAATGATTATTACCTTGGGCAAGTATTGAGGAGTAAGAGTGTCCCTTTGAGGACTATCATGAATCTGAGCAGATCCAGGGTATTTTTCTTTCTTTATCTTTTTTTTGGAATATAGCAATTTCATTGGAATATAACTCACAAACCATATAGCTTAGTAGTTCAACCATATAAAGAAGAGTTGTACTATAACCACTAAAATCAATTTTAGAACATTTTCTACCTTCTTATACTCATCAGCTCCCTGTTTCCCCCTATCTCTCTCTCCCATACCCCCAAGGAACCATGCATCCAATTCAGGCCTCTAAATATAGTGATCCTAGATTTCATATGGAGAAAAATTCATCAAAGACAACAAATATATTAACAACAACAAAGTAAAACAGAGAAAAACCTTGATCAAAGAAAACCCAGAAAATATGTAAAAGTACAGCAATTTTAAAAATGGGTCAAAATCCTAATGCAAACTAAAGAGTGGTTTGAATGGCCAAAAAAAAAAAAAAAAGGAGGAAAACGAATATTGAAATGGACTGAGTCTTTAGTGACAAATTCTTCTCAAACAAAATAATAAAATAAAGTTGGTCATAAAGGAGATCAAGTGGTAGGTGCTGCATTTTATGCTTGAAAGGCTATTCACAACCTGCCCTATCATCATAAAGAACTCACCAGAAGTCTAAACCATGTGCATTTCCCCTGAACTTTTTTTAATTAAAAAAAACTTTTAAATGGATCAAAAGGGAGAACAAAAGATATGATATTATAATTTAACTGTATAATACGGTTTTTCCACAATCAGTTTTACTGATTTCTGTTTAATAAGAAGTAGTTATGTTGTTCTCATTCACCTTGCATACCAGTGAAAGTTGAACAATCAATAAAAAAATCTGATTTTGATTCCTGGTGTTTGTGAAGAATACTGCAAGCACATGGGCTGCCAGAAGAATAAATAAGTATGTCATTGAAGAACTACAGCCCAAATGTTCTTTAAAAGTGAGGATAAGGACATTCCATGAAATGTACTTCAGATATGTTTCCAGTCCCTGAAAAAAAGGCATTCTGTTATGTAAAGTAGAAGGTCATTGAAACAGAGAAAGGTCTTTCAAGAGAAGGATTGACACAGTGGCTCTAGCAATGGACTCAAATATAACGGCTGTAAGGGTGACAGGTAACAGAACTTCTTTCTGCTGTACACAGGGTCACGACGAGCCAGAAATGACTGGATTAACAATGACAGCAACAATGATGCGCTCCATCTTTGACCAAGGAGGCAAAACAAAATGAAATCTCTCCAAATGAGCTTCTCGCTCACTTCAAAATGCCAAAAAATTCTTTTTAGGTGTAAAACATGGATTTGTAACAGTAATAAAAATGGTGACAAGATAAATAAAGTGAAGATTTAAAGATTGGGCATTCTAGGACTGCACATCCCTATTCTCTCAAATCTATATCAGTATGCCATGATGGACATTTCAGAGTCAAAAAAAAAAAGGAAAGGAAAGGAAAACAGATTTGTAGAAATTAAATTTAAACCCAGTATGCCTATTGTTTTATAGTAATTAAAGACATTTACAGATCTCAGAGCTTAGTAATTCAGAAACTCAGCAGTCCTACTTTCTTTCTTTGTATAAGCTTTTCTCATAGATTTGTGAACTGCCATAGCAAAATAAAATCCTCTGTGATGTGATTTTGTTTTTATTGACATACTGAACTACCTAGCATCCAAGAGATTCTGGCAGAAAATTGATCCTCTCTTAATGCTTTTTATAGAGCCTTGTTTCTTTTCATCATTGTGATTTACAATGGCCAATCTAAAAAATAAAAATATACTAAAATATTTTCCCTTTAATAGACAAAAGAAGGGAATATGAGCAGTGAGAGAATGTGCCACTAACACCTTCACAGGCAGGGTCTTATTTATGTCCCCACTGAAAAGGGAGAGAGGGACTATACCCCAACCAGCTGTGTCAAGTCTTGAAGCAACATACCAGTATGAAGCAATGAACTAACAGATCTGTGGGGTGATACTAATCCCAGGCTATGTGGACCCCCTCCCCAGAACAATGTACTATAGAAGACAGCACTGAAGATACAACTCTGGGAGAAGGGCAGGTATGCTTAGATCACATGGGGACAAACTAAGAGGGTATTGGGGCAGGGGGAGCAGGAAACCTCATGGTGGTTCACCAAGTCCCAAGGATTACCTTCCTTCTCAGAGTAGTCAATGCACAGAGAGGACTATAGGGCTGGACTTACCATAAGAAATGACTCCCTCTCATTCATAAGTGTCAAAAGACAGACCTGGAACTATTTATATCTCCTCCCTTATGTCTATCTATATAAGATAAGCAGGATAAATCATCCTGAGAAAACAACAGGACCAACAACTCTGGGGGGAACATGGGAGCAGGCGAGGAGGGGCAAAGGAAGGAGTAGCCAACAAACCCAGAAAAAAGGGAACAACAAGTGATCTAAAAACTGATGGAGAGGAGTTCATAGAATGCCTGGTGGGTTTTGATCAAGTGCAAGATGAATGCACCTGAGATGAATTACTGAGAGTCAAATGATGGGCAAACATGGTATTGCTATAGGAGGAAAGTGAAAGGAAATAGAGGAAAATACATTTTCAGAGGTATAATGCAGGCATGTACATATGCAAATATATTTATGTATAATGATAGGGATATAACACACACATATATTTTATAGGCCTATATCCCTATTGATATATATGTGTGTGTGTATATGTGTATGTGTGTGTCTGTATATATATGTGTGTGTGTGTATATATATATATATATATACACATATATATCTCAGATGGACATTGGGCCTCTACCCAAGTACTCCCTCAATGCAAGAACACTTTGTTCTTCTAACTTGGTATTCTGTGATTCTCACCTTTCAGTCAAGATTGCTGAAGACAAAGTGGATGCATATGCAAATATGGAAAAGAAAGCTGATGACTGCTGGCTACTAGAAGATACAGCATCTGAGGTCTTAAAGGCTCAAAAACAAACAAGCAGTCATCTATCTGGGAAGCAACAAAGCCCAAGTAGAAGAAGCATACCAGCTTGTGTAATCACTAAGTGTCAACAAGATCAGGTAATAGGCATTAGAAGTCCAAACAGCAATATTAATGTGAATGAGGGGTTTGGAGTGCAGACAACTTGACATCCCCTCACAGAAGGGTCACAGGAAGGGATGACCAGCCATTTTGCAGTATAGCATTGACAAGACATACAATATTCCTCTAGTTCTTTCATACTCACTCCCCACTCTCAGGACCCCAATTCTACCTTACAAATCTGGCAAATCAAAGCATGTACACTGGTACAAATAAGAGCTCTTAACACAAGGACTCTAGAACAGACAAACCCGTCAGCAACAGTAATGGGGTTAGTGATACTATGAGGGTAGAGGAAGTTGGGGGAAGCAAAGGAGAGCTGAACACAATGTTCAACATATAACCCCCAGCCCCCCGGGTGACGACTATCAGAAACACAGGTGAAAAGAGACAGTGGGTGGTGTAAGCTGTGAAAAAGATTTATAATTTCTCAAGTGTTCATGAGGGTGGGAGTGTGGAGGAGGAAGGAAAAAAAAGAGAAGCTGATACCAGGGCTCAATTTGAAAGAACGTGTTTGAAAAGGATGATGGCAACATATATTCATACATACTTGATACAATGAAGTACAGATTATTATAAGAACTGTAAGAGTCCCCAATAAGATAACTTATTTTTATTAAAAGAAAATAATAATTTAAAACTTCTCAAAATTATATTCTTCATTGTAAATTTAAATGCATGATGGTTGAGTCTACATGCAAATTTTTCAATTCTTAAATAACAGTTGTCAATAACAATGAAAATAATTAATTTATCATAATTTGAAGCCTTCTTCACCTGTTGACAGAAAATTATCCTGAGTGTACCCATTTAGTATCAATTCTCAAGTAAGTATATTTCAATGAGTCTAAAATATTATTGATAACAATTAAACAGTTTTTTGTTACATTTGACGCAATTGCAATTCATCAATAATAATGAAAAGTTTGTTTATTTTAATAGGATATGTTCCAAATATAAGCCTGCTTCTTTTCTTTTTCTTTTTCTTTTTCTTTTTTTCTGGCATCACTACCATGGGGAGAGTCAGAAGCCCAGTCTTGCTCCTGGAGAACAGCTGCTGGATTTCAACCATCAACACTGTGGGCCGCAGTCCCGCACACAATCACAATGCCACCAGGGCTCAATCACTTGCTTCTTCTTTTAAACATTTTATTGTGATATGAGTAAATGTTACAGAGAATATTGGTTTTACATTTAACAATGCATATTCATTTTTAGTCATGACCTTGGGAGAAATCTCTGTAAGGCCACCCTTCTCACTGTCTCCCTGTGGGTACCATTTCATTTATCCTTGTTCCCTATCCTATCTTGTCCTAGGAGCTTTATCCCTTGGCAAACACAGCCCTTTGATCTTATATGGTTGGCTGTACTCAGATCTTATATGGTTGGTTGTACTCAGTGTACCAACCTCCGTGGTATTATTGTTCTTATTGTTTGCTCACAAATTGAACCCAGGAGAGAAATTCAGTTTTAGGCCTGACAGGTGTCCACTGGTCAACATGAGGTTCCATGGATTATTATCAGATCAGTAATGTGGCATTTTTTGTTTTTTTTAATTTGGTTCCTGATTTTTCTCTCTGTACCCAGGACCTGTAATTGTTACCTTTCAGAGTGGACAGCAATTGCAACTAAGGTACCATCATATCTTCTAGTCTCAAGATCATAGACATGGTGATGTCGCCCACTTGTCTTTTGCACCAGTATTTTTTTCCCTATGCAACTCCGATTTTCTTCATTCTCTGTATGAAGAAACCAACAGTTAGCTGTATCTTTGTGGCTACTCACAAGTTTAGATGACTCCAGTTACTACTCATCAAACTTGGATGTCTTACATTGTCTTTGTGAGCTATGATATAACACTTGACCTTGTAGTCACTCAAGAAGATGATCTTGAGCCCTCAGGTCCATTAACTCATTCCCTTAAGTTCTGTAGTATGTATAAGAAGGAAAAGCCAATATCCTATATAAGAAGGAAAAGCCAATAGCCCATAGAAGGAGGTTAATAATGCAAATGACCATGCCTAATGAAGGCATTGGAAGGAGCAAAGAGTTACAGGCAACAAAGCAAAACTGTTGCACACATAATCCTACAATAATAGTAATAACAATGATATCTCAATAGATGCGTAACTAGAGAGGCAAGATGAACCCGAGTGAATGGGTTTACAAACATAAATATATGTAGGCTTGACAGAGGATAATTCTATGTGCATTTTTATATATTCCACAGATAAGTTCACTAATATTGCAGAACAAACAGGGCAAAGTTATAAAAAAACAATACCTCTAGCCAATGCTACTTCATAAAAACTTGAAGCTGAATGCTAAAGGGTATGCTATGCAAACAAATAAATTTACCTATAGACTAGATGAAGGACCTGAGCACAATATAGATCCATTAAAATTTGGCATGATGCATACCTTTAAATAAAAAAAATAAGTAGATTAATCTAAATCTTTTTTATCTTGAAGCCTCTGACTTTGGACATAAAGAGTAACCTTAGCCAGTCATTTGGGAATCTGTTCTAGTATACTTCTTCATATTTTATCATATCAGCATCATTTCCAAAATTGAATGGCTGACAAATGCCTTCAAAGTGATACACAATTTTCATTTATTTTGCTTTGCCCAATTGCACATATTTCAGTAAGCGGCCTCATTCAAAATATGTTTTTAAAAAATCAATTTGCTTTTGACTGATTTCTTTCACTAAGGCCAGTAACAGTGTTTGAAGGATCAATTTTCATATTGAAACCATAACATACCTAATATGCAACCCCTATAAGCACATTAATATTGGAATATCACAATAAATACACCCAAGGTCAAACACTACCCACCTCCAGTCTCATAAACTTCTTTATATGGAGACCAAGATTGGGCTGTTACTGAAACACTGTACTGAGCATCTTCGGGAACAGTCAAATCTTTAAATACATATAAATTTAAAAGAAGTCTGAAAGAGCAAAATCAGGCTGAGATGAATGAGGAAAGGATTCTCAACAATTTTTTTAAAAAGTACAGCTCTTTCACCCTCAAAGCATAAGCATGTGCATTTGTCTAATAGTAACAAAAAAATCCTGGTATAATTCCCTGGACTTTTTCTCAGTGATGCAGTTTTCTATATTCTTTAAAAATTCTTCCTAACATGCCTGTAAGGTTGTCCTGAATCACTCAAGAACATCTCTTTGGAGTTAATTTTTTAAATAACTTTTCCTGTCCTTTTTTGTTGACCTTTCTGCCTGGATTTGAAATGACCCAGCATAACCCCATGAGACCCACTATTCTGATTGGACCTTGTTTTGGGTAGGGAGGAAGGTCAGGCTTCTTCATGATAGATACTAAGGAAAGTGCGTTACTGAGAAAACGTGCCTGCATCCATCAACACTGATTATAAAGACATTGTTCAACATAATTTACTTAGGATAAACCTATTTGTATATGAATTGAAACTCTAGTAGCAGTAACTTTTTGCTAGTCTTGTATAGAGCTCAATTCCTTTCTTACCATTGAGAAGGGTCATACTACAGAGCAAAGGTGGTGACAAACTTATGTTTCAAATGTTCAGTAAAACTTATCAAATGCTAACTGTACTCACCGTGATGGGGGATATTAATACAATATTAATATAGTCATATTAATATAGTCATATTTTAAGTTACAATAAGAAAAATCTTGCTTCTCCTACTAATATAGGACTCATGTAAGGCTGAAAAATATATCTCATGTTAAGAAAATTGAAGACTCTCTACAAAGATGAACAAGGCTGAACTTTAGTGTCAATGGTTTTAATGTTTGCTTCTTTTTAATCCTTACCTCAAGTATCCAATTAGTACCCAATGATCAAAAACTAGACAACATAATCTTTCATTTGTCCTTTTTTCCCACTGTCTACCAGTTATTGGATCATATATAACAAAAATCCAAGGAAGCAACCAAAAAACAATAAACACCTCAAGTGCCTCTAAACTATGAGCAAAAAATCGATTCCAAATTTATGATTTAAGAAATAACATCGACATAGAACCTTTCCAAATTTTAATAAGATTAGATCTATTTTCAAGGATATAAAAAGAAATAACATCAACTTGATCTACTTTTTCTAAATTTCTGCAAACCAGATGTCACTTACTGAGAAAAGGGTGACTTAACCTGTGGTTTAATTTTAGTGATCTCTTTATTTCAATATTTATTTAATTCACTATTTATTTCAAGTTATTTTTGACATATTTTAATCAGTTCCTGACATTTAAATTTTGCATATATCACAGTGTATCTACACTTCTGTCTTTTTTGGGGGGGTTAGGAGACAGAGATGGGAGAGATGGGAAGATAAGACCGCACTGAATTTTCCTTTTGAGGGTAATATTTGTTGTTGCCAAAACACAATGAATTATGAGTTCTGTAATTCAGTCCTGTTCCTACTACTCACCACATCTCTTCATTCACTGAAATCATAGGTTATAGCCACCTTCTTAACTTTAGCTTCATAAAGTGCTGGAGTACTGCTATGACACAAGTGCCATGTGTAGACAGCTTTAGCAAGCATAAATTTATTTTCTCATATATAAAGTTAGACGTTGAAATCCAGGGTACTGGATCTAAGAGAAGGTTTTTTTTTTCTTTTGGTTCTGACAGATGTGCTTTTAGCTTCTGTTTTCCTACTCCCTGGAGACCCTCACATGACTTGGCATGTATCTTCTCTCATCTCTGTCCACTTAACGGGCTCTTTGTATCATCAGTAAAAAGTGACTCAATCACACCTTCTACTAATCCTGACTCAGAATAAAACAGAGACAACTATTCCCAATGGGATTGTACCTATAGGCATATAATACATTAAGATTTATGTTATATATGTTGGCAGAGACACAGGTCAACCCATACCATATGATAGAAGCTAAAGTAAAATAACTTCTTACTCAGGTCTCCTCATCTCAATCTGTGACTATGGTTTTCCATAGAGGATCCTTTTGGCATCCAATGGACTCTTGATCATCCCATCTATTCTTATGTCTTTCAGTCACGGCATTAGACAAGTTCACATAATTGAGTTTAGTTTCTTGAGCTCTAAAATGAGAGCAATAAATATGCCTGCCTCTTAATATTCCCATGCAGGGTAAATGAAGAGTTTCTGTATTGCAGATGTCATTGATGGAAATGTAATATTTGCCTCATAAACATTAACTTACCTCTACTATATCGATAATCAATACATTTTCCATTAAATGCTCACTGTCATTGAGTCTTTTGTAAAAATCACTTAGCATGAGCATCTCCTATCATTATTCTAGCTACTACTCTGGGGCAATAATGGGAATGAAATGAAGAAAATAAGCCACCCTGAAATAAGATTCAAAGGCTCACTACTAAATAACAGCTCCATCTAGAAAAAGCAAGTTAAGGATCCCTGGTACCACTGTTGGTTAGGCAATGGACTGCTAACCACAAGATATGCAGTTCTAAACCACCAGTTAATGTGAAGGAGAAATACAAGGCTGTATGCGCCCACAAAAAATTATCAATTCCCAAACCTCTACATTGGGTCACTATGAGTTGGAATATGTTTTATGACATGGATTATTCAAGGCAGGTTAGAAGTAAGGGATGGGGGAAATGATGTTTTCAGAAATGCATTGTGTAGAACTAAAAATATTGTATAAAAATGAGACCTCGAGAAGTGGAACCAATCATATAGTAGAATATCCTGAGTCCTGTGCTATGGAGTGGTGGAGTTAAGAAACCAAGGGTGACAGGTCACAATTTCTTAGAGAAGTTTGTTGATGTGAGGGGCCACCTAGTTGATTCCTACTCATAGAGACCCTCTGCACAACAGAACAAAACACTGTCTAGTCTTATGCCGGCCTCACAATCGCACCTAGGTTTGAGCTCATTCTTGTAGCCCCTTTGTCAATCTGCCCTGCCCAGAGCCCTCCTCTCTTTCACGGTCCCTACATTTTACCAAGAATAATGTTCCTTCTCCAGGGAGTAGTTCCCCCTGATAACATGTTCAAAGTATATGAGATGAAATTAACTTTGATCTTGTCACTGAATGTTCTTTCACAGGCAATCAGGGAAACAAGCCCAAACTATAGAACCTTCACAGATCCTCCAACAGCTCGCTTTTATATGAAATTCTTTTTATAAGGAATAATAATAGCTAACATTTACTTAAGCACACTCTAGGTAAATCTCATTAAAGTGTTGGAAAGCAAGGATGTGACTTTGACCATCAAGGTGAGCCTGCCCCCAAGGCATGGTGTTTTCCATTACCTTATAGGGATTGTGAAAGTTGGACATTGAATAATCAAGCGTAAAGAAAATTTGATGCAAATTAACTATGGCATTGGAAAAGAATATTGAATTCGTCATAGACTGCCAAAAGAACAAACACATTTTCACTTAAGGAAGTATGGCCAGAATGCTCCCTAGGGGGAAGCTCAGTGGGACTTCTCACCTACTTTTGACATACTTTCAGGAGACTCCAGTCCCTGGAGAAGAACACCAAGCTTGGTAAAGTGGAGGGGCACCAAAAGAAGGAAGGACCCTGGCAAGATTGACTGATGTAACAACTCTGTCAATGGGTTCAAACTCAAGAAAGATTTTGGGGTTACCACAGGATTGTTTCCTTCTGTTGCTCAGAGTCTCAACTGATCTAGTGGCCCCTAACAACAACAAAGTAAGGAACTGTGGTAGTTTAATGAGTTTTATGTGAGCTGCTCCCCACAAAGGGTTTTGTTCCAACCCACCTGCTGCATCTACTTTCATGCAGCGTTAGAGTCCCACAGGGACAACACTACCCTGCCCTATGAGTCCGAATTGATTTGATGGCAATGAGTTGCCATCAACTCATTTGGTTCTGATGGCCTTATGTGAATCTCTGGTGGCAAAATGATTAGGCACTCAGTCGCTGACAGAAAGTTGACAGTTCAAACCCATCAGCCCTTTAGTGAGAGAAAGATTTTGCAATCTGTTTTCAAAAACAACATAACCTTTGGGACCCTGTGGAACAATTCTTCTTGGTTCTAATGTAATCACTGTAAGTCAGAAATGATTCAATGGAAAGGGGGATTTTTTTGGTTTGCTTTTTTGCTTTGGTATGATCCTGTGCAAAATCCCTTCACATATGTTAACTTACGCTATAAGTAGTGCTCCAATAATAACAACAATGAAAAAAAGTGACATGACCTTTGACATTTTAAAAGGTAAAGGCAGTGGTAGCTGATGATCAATGTGGGTCATAACTTTTAAGTTGAATCTACAATTGACAGACATGGTGCTTAATTTGATATTGCAAAAAAAGCCGTGAAGGAGAGTAAGGAGTTGAAGATGAGCCTACAGCTTCTAGTTTGTGTTGGTGAATGTAGAAACCATGAACCAATCTCTTTCTTAAAGAGAGGGAGTTGAGAAGGCAAAGCAAAGATGATGCACATAATGTCAATGGACACGTTGACTTAGAGGTGGTATGGGATCATAAATTATGATCAATAATGCTTTGGCTGGTTGATTTTAGATACAGGGTATAGTCAGTATCTGTGGGGGAAAAAACATGTAAGAGAATGTATGTGGACAAACTCTCAACATTCATATATTAAGAAGTCTGGGAATCCTCAGTTGGAGATACATTCCAGTCACATTCTCTGAAGTAAAAATAATTTCCCTTTATGTTCCCCTATAATATTTCCAATTTTGTAGTGCTGTTAACAAGTACATGGTATCTTACTATACTCTTGAAGGTTAACTGCTTAAAGACTACTTGCCTGAAGGCTGTCTGCCTTCAGGAGCAAGCACATCCTATTGTCTGTCTCACCCTGAGTATGGCCTACAGATTGGATATGGATCACAGATTGTCTCCCTAGAGAACAGTTCAAAGATACCTAAAGTCAAGCCAGCACAGAAATGACCAATATTAGACTGCTGTTGACTTTAGAATCTGCCCACCTTGTTACATATGTACTTTCCTGTCACAGGTATGCCTCTAATACCTACACTTCCTATTTTGTGTATATCCCTAGCTCATCCCCTTCAAATTATCTGTACCCCTATAACACAACCCCTTCCTGCTACATATATGCTTACCCTAGCTTGCATGCTCAGTATTATATAAGTTCATGAGAGAATACATGACTCCCCCATTCCTGTTCCGGTCTCTGTGGAAAGAGGGGAGCCCTCGTATGCTTTGTCTCATGTCTCTTTAACTTACTCCTCAATTACACTACTGCCCACTTAGACCCATTCAGAAGTGAGGCAGAACCTCACAGTATCCAGGAATATATGGTGGTTTAGAGGATCTACATCCTTTTGTCACTACGACTAGACACTACAAACATGGTCATCAGACAACCAAAGTTTACACAGAATTTTGAAATGGATGACTAGAATGCCTACTAGTTGCATTTCTTTTTGTCATTGTTTTCTTTGTGGCATCACTGCCTCCTTGTGGGAGTAGGAGGCCCAGTCTTGCTCCTGGAGAGCTGCTGCTGGATATAAACCACCAACCCTCTGGGCCGCAGTCCCGCATACAACCACTTCGCCACCGGGGCTCAGTCCAAGTTGCTTTTCTTTATGAATAGATTGACATGGTGGTGACTGTGGAGAAATGATAGTTGACCTCTGTGATTATTTAAAAACCAGGAGCAATACATTAGGCAATGAATCAACCCCAACAGGTGCTAGCAACACTACAATTATTAGATGCATACACTCAAAACCTTAGACCTTTTAAAATGTGGACTTAAGCCATATCTATGTAATAGCATTTCTAACATCATCTTTTTTAAAATATAAATTTTATTTTGTGGGGGCTCTTACAGATCTTATAACAATCCATAATGTCCATTTTGTCACACACATCTGTACATATGTTGTCATCAACTTTTTCAAAACATTTTCTTTGTACTTGAGCCCCTGACATCAGCTCCTTATTTTTCTCTCTCCCTCCTCCATTCCCCCTTGATAATTTAGGAATTCGTTTTCTTCATGTCTTACACTGACTGCTATCTCATCTCACCCACTTTTCTGCTGTTTGTTTCCCCTGGATTGGGGCCATACATGGATTATTGGATTGGTTCACTCTTACACTCCCCTCCTTCAAACCTTGCTCTCCTATATCGCTGCTCCCCTTATTGTTCCTGGGGGGTTAATCTGTTCTGGATTCCCTGTGCTGTAAGCTCTTATTAATACTAGTACACATCTTCTGGTCTAGGCAGAGTTGTAAGATAGAATTTGAATCACGGTAGGGGGGGATGGTGCAGAGGAAGCATTAAAGAACCAGAGGACAGTTGTATGTTTCATTGGTACTCTACTGCACCCTGACGCCTCTTCTCTTCCTTATGGCCATTCTGACAGGGGGTGTCCAATTGACCACTGATGGACTTTGTGTGTCCACTCTGCATTCCCCTTCATTCCCATTGATATGCTTTCTGTTTATTTTGTTCTGGGTCTTTGATGTCTGATACCTTATCCCATCAACACCTCGTGATCACTCAGGCTGGTGTGCTTCTTTCATGTGGGCTGTGTTGCTTCTCAGCTACATGGCCGCTTATTTATCTTCAAGGCTCTAAGACCCCAGACACTATATCTATTAAGATTCATGCACCATTAACTTTCTTCACTACATTTAATTAGGTATCCATTTTATCTTCAGTGATTGTCAGGGAAGCTGAGCATGACAAAGTGTTGTGTTGGTAAAAAAAAAAAAATTGTTCTTTCATTGAAGGAATAGGAGGCCCAGTGTCCATCTCTATCATTATCTTGCTTATGCCCCAATGATTTCAACTTTTGATCACTTTTGGCCTTTGGTTTTCTTTATTTGAGCCCTCCTTCCCATCCATATTTTACCTTAATAAATGGAAATTATAGCAAGTGTCTGAAATGTGCCAAAGCAATTAAGAACCATTGATAAAGCTCTGGTTCACCTAGTTAGGATAAAGTAAGGAGGGGTGTATTTATAAAACTGACAATACTATTTTCTCCATATTAATGATAAGACTTTGAATAAATAAATCCCCCCAGCAAAATTAGTTTCCAGCTATTTTCTGTTATTCCAAATTTCTTCCTTCAAGAGAATTGAATTCACATTGAAAGAAAATAAAGTTAATCATGTGGTTTTTAAATCTGACTTCTAATGCTGAGCCCACTCTCCTAATTTTAAGGAAATATAACCTTCACTTTTGTCTGATGTGGAATATCCTTAACAGGTACTCCCTTTCTACTTTTCCCAGTAAATAACTTTTAATACAATGCAGATGCAGGGAAAGCATTTGCAAGAAAATCACAGGAGGAGATTAGCCAGAAAACTGTTTCTTTGATAGAGCAGATTGAACATTCCTTAGAAAAATAAGGAGATAAAAATTACCCTGCCTTTTAAAAACTGATTGGTAACCACTTTATGGCATCTATTCCATAAACTCCTGTCTCATGCTAGTACATGTATTTATAAAACAGTAATTTATAAAACTATAATTTGATGTCACTGTGTGCCCTTTGTCTGGCTCATGTAACATAAGCCAGACCTGAATCTCCATGTGTGATCAATACTCCATAATTATAACATTGCCATTAAAAGGGAGCTCTCTTAATTGTACCATGAATCATAATTTGAATATCTGACTTTGTTACCTATTTTGCAAAGATTATACTTTAAAAAATATTCTTCTAACAGTTCCCATGGTCCGGTGTGATCAATGCTAAGGCAAACCAAGCTAGGCAACAGTCAGTAGTCAAGTAGTGAATCTCAATAGAATCCCATCTCACCACCCTCCACTCCCATGGGAAATATTTGGAGTTGATCAGTGCTCAGGCCCTACCTCCAGAGGCTATGGTTAAATGTGTTTGCAATGAGTCTCAGGCAAAATTAGTTTCACAAGCTCTCTATATCAAATCACCCCCGTTGTCATAGAATTGATTCCAACTCATATTGACATTATGGGACAGAGTTGAACTAGCCCTAAGGGTTCCCAAAGCTGTAATCTTGGCAAAAAGACAGGCACATCTTTTATTCTGTGAGGTGGCTTCTGGGGTCAAGCCCAGATCTTTTTGTTAGTAACTGAGTATTTTCACCATTGCACCCCAAGCCCTGCAGGTGACTTAACAGTGTGTGCCATCAGCTTTGAGAGTTCTGGAGGTAGTCTCTGGGTTGTGATCGCCATAAAGGGACGCAGGACAAGGATAAGTAGATTAGCTGGCAGCGTCAAGATGCATGAGGACTACATTCGCAGGTGAGGAAATGGAGACTAGACTCCTGAGAGGATAATCACAGTTTCAAGCAAGAGGCAATGACACTTGAGTAGATAAGAAAGTTTATGGGAGACC
Organism: Nesogale talazaci; assembly: GCA_004026705.1. Classification (NCBI taxonomy): domain Eukaryota; kingdom Metazoa; phylum Chordata; class Mammalia; order Afrosoricida; family Tenrecidae; genus Nesogale; species Nesogale talazaci. The sequence goes on from PVJH01000198.1 coordinate 163,047, forward strand.
GGCAGAGACTGATAACAACCTGACAAGAAGATTAGAGAATAAGGTTCCTAGACTTAAGCATGAAGAACCCTGGGAAGGAAGAGTCATTGAAAAATTAGAGTACAGTTATATTTCAAAGTTGAAAATGGAAAGACTTCAAAATAATAGAGAACCCAAGAGTTGAGAAAACAAGCAGACAGCTATTTGAGGTGAAATTTTTTATAAGAAAATTCCAAAGACAATCCAACTCACAAATTAGGAACCCGTCCTTTAAATTTGGCCCAAGGATTTATTTCCAGTACATTTGGTAAAGTGTTGGTACTCTGCTGCATTCCATGCTAACAGGACTGAAATTAAATGACTCAAAACGTCTACAGGAAGCTCATAACATTATATGAGTGGCCACCGATGGCAACACATGACAAATCCATGTGCATAAGAGCAGGACAGTGCTTCGTAGAGTGCTCTTCACTGGCTGATTTTAAAGGGAAACTTCCAGGCCTTTTTTACACGGTGCCTCCAGGTGGATTCAAACAGTCACTCCTCGGTTAGTAGTTAAGCAGACTAACCTTTTGTACCATCCAGACACTCCGTGTAGAGTTCACAGTGTTTTAAAGTAGTAGATTATGGCACAAACAACTGGAAATGGATTATACTGGTTTAACCATGTATTCCTTAAGGAGACCTAGTGTCCCAGTTGTTAAAGCTTTTATCTGCTTACTGAAATGTCAGCAATTCCAATACATTACTCACAGTGCAGAAGAAAAATGTAGCAGCCTGTTTCTGTATGTATTTCCAGCCACGGAAACCCTATAAGGTAGTTCAAGTATGTTCTATGAATCAGACTTGACTTGACCACAGTGAGTTTGACTTAATTTGGGATAAATTTCTTGAAGTAATTATTGATGAGGATCAAGACAAAAGCTTTAGTGTGGATTACACTTGCAGATAGAGAAAACAGAATTTCTCAGAACTGGGCCAATAATTTGAATTTGTCAAGAATGTCATTTAAATTGGAATCTTAATCAGTGCCCTTGGAATCAGTATCGACTAATCAAGCAATGCATCACACTGGAAAAATTTGCAGCAAAAGATAGATTTAAATATTGAGGAAAGATGTCACATTGAAAACTATGATACATTTGACTCTAGCCATGGTATTTTCAATTTCCTTCTAGACAATGACTAAGGAAAACTGAAGAAGAACTGATGCATGTGAGTTATGGTATCAGTGAAGACTATAGAATACACTGTGAACTGCTAGGAAACTCATAGAGAACCTTATAGGACAAAGTAGAACTACCCCACATGTCCTCTCAGAGTCGGAATTCACTGCAAAACAATGGTCTTGGAAGAAGCAGTTGCACAGCTAGAATGCTTCTTAGAAGCAAGAATGGAAACACTTCAGCATGTACACTTTTGGGTGTGTTCTAAATCTTGCTTGGAAAAGTGGAGGTGTGGCCCAACAGGAAAAAAAAAGAAAGAAAGAAAAGAAAAGAAAAGAAAGGAAGACATCTAATAAGATGAACTGATACAGTGGCTGTAAAAATGCACCCAGATTACAAACAATTTTGAAGATTGTGTGGAATTTAGTAGTGTTGCACTATTAAGTTGGACCTCAAACAGTTACATTCATTTCTTTAAGAATACTAAGGCTAGGATATCTAAAATAATTCCCCTCACAATGTATACTTGGTTCTTTATTTCAAGTTGGTAAAGCCACTTGAAAGAAATACAATTTTAAAAAAAGATAAAATGACAAGATGACTCTAGATCCCAAGAAAAGTCTTAAAGTGGAAATGTGGTTGAGTGACCTATAATTTAAAACCAAGGAAGCAAACAAGGACTGAGGGGGCAGGGGGAGGTGGGAGAAGGGAGTGATGAGCAAACAATGCCCTAGACAGGGAGCAACTAGGAAATGAAAATCAACAACAAGAACTTAGAGCTCCTGGGGGCATTGGAGCAACAGCAATGTAGCTGAGAGGAATTACTAAAAGGGAAAAGTAGGGCAACCCAAATGGTAGGGCAGGAGGAAGATGAAAGGAAAGAGAGGAATGATCTGGGAAGCAAAGCTATAGATTGGATAGAAGTTTAAGCATAGATGTGTACATATATTAGCACATTAACTCATAAAAATAGAGGTATGAGCCCATTAACATATATTCATATGGCAATACACTGAGGTTGTGGACAGGCTTCAGGCCTCTGCTCATGCCCTTCCTCAATGCAATGTGGCATTCTGTGATGCTCACCCTCTTGACACAATTACTAAAGACAAAATGGGTGCACACGCAAATGTGAAGAAAACTGATGGTGCTCAACTATGTAAAGATATAGTATCTGGGGTATTAAAGGTTTGGAATTAAACAAGAGGCCATCTAGCAGAGAAGCAACAAGCCCACATCAGCCTGTGCAATCATGAGGCATCAAGAGAATCCGGTGATAGACACCAGAAGACCCAAAACAAACAAGCAAAACATATTGTTGAGAATGAGGGGGGTCAGAGCAGAGATGAAAAACCCATCTGCAGACAATGAATGTAGGCGCCCTCACTGAGGCATCACAGGGAAGGGAGGAGATGATATTCCTCTGGTTCCTTGAGTCTTCATCAACCCCACTATCATGACCCTAGTGCTTCCCTTCATTTTGTGCTAGATAGAAAATGTGCACACGTACAGATAAGACATAAGAGCTCAGGACACAAGGAATCCAGAAACAGGAATGGGAGTAGTGATACCAGGAGGGCAGGGGGAGGGTGGGGGGAGGCGGGGAGGAAAGGGGAACTGATTATGATGATCAACACATAACCACACTCCCTACACACATACTCAGGGGGACGAACAACAGAAACTGTGAGGGAAGGGAGACAATGGTCAGTGTAAGATTTAAAAATAATAATAATTCATAATTTATCAAGGGCCACAAAGGGGGGGGGGAGCTGGCGCCAAGAGTTCACTAGAAAGTAAAGGTCTAGAAAATAATTATAGGAACATATGCACAAATGTGGTTGATACAATTGGTATATGGATTGTTACAAGAACTATAAGAGCTCTCAATAAAATGTTTTTTGAAAATCTGCATTAACCAAAAGAGACATCGGAAAAAAGCTACTGTATACAAAAATTCCTGGTGTGAGGCCCAGGTAGTATGGCAGGGGCCAGACCAAATTGATGACTACATTTGGTAGCTAACTACCAAGGAGGATAGGGGTGGGAAAAGAAAACAATGTAGATGTGGGTAACAGGACAGTAACCTAGCCAAGGAGAGTGTATTGTTCATGTCTCCACAGGGAAGGAGGGCCCAAGCTTAAACCGCATGGTCCAGGATGTGAATGGAGCATGACAGCATGGAGTGTGGAGCCAATGGAGGGGTCAACTCCCTGGATAGCCGTCCCTCCCACCAGAATAATTTACCTTAGAGGATAGCATTAAAGCTGCAACTCAGGGAGAGGGATATGTCTGACCAGAGTACAGGGTAGCACATAAGGAGGGGGTGGGGAGAAAAGAGCGGAGCACATCTTGGCCCACCAAGCCTTGAGGATGATATTCCCACTCAGAACAACCAATGCACAGAGAGGACTATATGGCTAGCCCCACTATGAAACATGATGTCCCTCGCTGACCCAAGGCCCTCCAGGGACAACACTGGAGACACAAGGTTGGGGTTACACCCAGTCTGAATCCACACCAAGGCAAAACACTAAGGGCATGCAGCAGAGCAACAGAGGGAGCAGAGGATGGAGGTCCTGAGAAGTGCCAAGGACAGACTTTGGGGCCAGGGCATGGCACCCCATCAGACTCAACCAGAGGTCACTCCTAGAGATCAACAAAAAAAAACTGTTTACAGATTTTTCTTTTTTTATTATTACTTTTCTCTTTTTTACTTATTTATATAAGTTTTCTGCACATTGGTATTTTTGTTGTCATCTTGTCTTTGTTTTTTAGCTTTGTCTTTCTCTGTCTTGTCTTTGTGCATATTATGATCTCTGCAGGTCTATCTAGTTAGGATAGGCTAGATGAACAATCTGGAGGAGAATACAACAAAACTGATGATGCTGGGGGGTGTGGGAGAGGGCGAGCAAAGGAGGGGGTGTTGACCAACCCAGGGACAAGTGAACAATAAGTGATCCCAAATCAGTGCAAGGAGGTTGTGACATGTTTGGTAGGTATTAATCAAGAGTATTTATTGTAACTGAGAGAAATTACTGAAACCCAAATGAAGGCTGATAATGATTGTGGGACAAAAGGAAAGTAAAAGGAAATAGAGAAAAGACATAGGAGGCAAAGGGCATTTACAGAGGTCTAAATACATACATGTACATAGATAAATACATTGTTATATGATAAGGAAGACATGGATCTATGTGCATAAACTTATAGGTTAACGATTAAGGCAGCAGATGGACATTGGCCCTCCACTCACATACGTCTTCAATGCAAGAACACTTTGTTCTATTAAATTGGCATTTCATGGTACTCACCTTCCCAACATGATCACTGAAGACAAATGTGTGCATAAACAAAAGTGGCAAGGAAAGCTGAGGCTGTCCAGCTATCAAAAGATATAGATAGCATCTGGTGTCTTAAAGGATTGAAAGTAAACAAGCTGCCATCTAGCTCAGAAGCAAAAAAGCCCAAATGGAGCAGGCCCACCAGCCTTTCTGATCATGAGGTGTTGAAGGAATCAAGTGTCAGGCATCAAAGAACTAAAAATTACATCACTGCAAAGGAGGGGAAGTACAGATTGGGGGCCCAAAGCCCATGTGTAAGTAACAGGAAATCCCTTTACAGAAGGGTTGCAGGGAGGAAATGAACCAGTTATGGCACAGTATAGCAATGACAAAACATACAACTTTCCTCTAGCTCTTAGACGTTTCATGCCCCCACTATCATGATCCCAATTCTACCTTACAAATCCAGCTAGACCAGAGGATGTACATTGGTACAGATTGGAACCAGAAATATGGGGAATCCAGGGCAGATGATGCCTTCAGGACCAGTGGTGAGAATGGCAATATTGGGAAGGGTGGAGGGAAGGTGGGGTAGAAAGGGGGAATCAATTATAAGCATCTACATATAACCCCTCCCTGGGGTACAGACAACAGGTAAATGGGTAAAGGGAAACATTGGACAGTGTATGATATGAAAAAAATAATAATTTATAAAGTATCAAGGGTGTATGGGGGTTGGGGAGGAATGGGAAAAATGAGGAGCTAATACCAGAGGACTAAGTAGAAAGCAAATGCTTTAAGAGTGATGATGGCAAAAAAATGTACAAATGTGCTTAGCATACAATGGATGTATGTATGGATTTTGATGAGTTGTATGAGCCCCAAATAAGATGACTTTTAAAAGGATAAAGAAAAGGATTACAGTCTAGGAAACCCACACGATCAGTACTAATCTGTTCTATATGGTCACTATGAATGAAAACAGACTCTATAATGATGAGTTTCAAGTTTAGAGGCCTAAGGTCATAACCTAAACCCAATTCATGAGGCCTAAGAGAAGGCAAGACAGTATTACAGATGCCTAAAGGATAGGTCTTCTTGCCAATGGGATAGACAACTCTGGCCTACTCCAACATGACCCTGATCTCACTGTGTATAAGCACAGATTAAGATTGATTCAGAAAATGCAAAGCTTCAAGCTTATACTCAATATAGTAATAAGTGCTAAAGAAGATCTTGAATTTTAACATAATTTCTGATGTCATCTATATTTTGAATTATAACATGATAATAACAAATGCATACTGATTTAGAAAAAGGAACATTTGGACAAGATTAGAATGATTACCAAGACAGAAATGAGGGGTCAGAGCAAGGGTCAAAAGGATCAGTGAACAATAATCTGTAAGATGTGCTGTGATTTAAAAAAAAGTAAAGGAAGGTTCTGTGGAAAGATACTTTTAGGAATACTGCATAATCCACACACCACATAGGAAATTACACACTTACTTGCTATTATAGACCCTGAGAAGTCCCAGAGCAGGGGAAGACTGATTATACTTATGATGCTCACACTTATTTGATCATGGAACACATAATTTTAGCAACATTCACTAAAATCCTTAAGGAGTCCTTTAAGGTGTAACTGATTGTGCATTGAGCTGCTAACTTCAAGGCCAATTGTTCAGAACTCACCAGTTGCTTCTTACAAAAGAAGATGCTGTCTATTGCCATAAAGATTTAGTTGTGCAAATGCAAATGTGTTGTTCTACTCTGTCCAATCGGATATCTCTGAGTTAGAATTTACTTGATGACAGTATTTTGCTCCAATTTTTGCTATTAATATCCCCAAAGGGTAGAATTGTCCAGAATATGTATTGTTAACATTGAAACAAATTGTATGCATGAACCAATTTTGTGAAAGGATATATTACCATTAGAGCTAAAAACCAACCAAACAAAAGAACACTGAGTGGTATGTACCTATTGTCACTACAGTCAATTGCTGTGACTTGATTTACCTTTTGTTTCTTTCTAACACATCATAAAATAAGATGGTTGGCGATTGTAGTTGGCATTCTTTACAAAGTTTCAGTCTTTTCTCCATTTCTTTGAAATGCTCGATGCTTTCATGATGCTTATAACTACCATGAAGCTGTTCTGAAAAAAAAATTAAAAAAAAAAAAAAGAAGCTGTTCTGTCCCCACAACTGTCTCTTGATCCAGGTAGAAGTTCTAAAGAAGCACAGTCAAGTAGTCTGGGATTCCCATTCTTCTCAAGGTTATCTAGAGTTTATTATAGTCCATAGTCAAATATCTTGGCACAGTCAATAAAGTACAAGTAAACTTAAAAAAATCTGCTTTAATGATCAACATCTATTTCTAGTCCATTTTGACATAAATTGCCTCAATACAAAGATTTGTTGCTACTATTTGTAGCTATCAATAAGTCCTGTTCCATGTTAAAGTAATTCAGTTTAACCATTTTACTCTTGAGCCAGCTGCTTGAAGTTTTTTAAATTGGATACAGGCAGTATGTTGGGCTACAAATAAGCTTTGTTCCTGGTCTGAAAATTTTTAAGGTAAGTTACCATTGTTCAGTACAGTTCTTATTTAGCTTTTATTTAGTGCAGGAAAGATATTTTGGTGGTACAGTACTGTGGAAGTCATGTATTCCTGATGTCAATTTCATGATTGGAATGTAGGGGTGAAGTTTATCTAGCCTGTTAATCTAGATATAGTCAATGAGTAGCCAATGAGGCCTCTGTGTGGGCATGGCTTTCTACTGAGAATTCTGGCAAGTCTCACGATATTTCCCAATTGGAGAGGAGACACTTCACTCTCAGTCTCTGGGATGACGAACTACTGAGAAGACAAGATGACAGCATGCTGATCAATCCTGATTCCTGAGAAAGGAAGAGCTGGAGGAGAAGCCACATGGGCTTGCCCCAATGGAACCAGACCTCTGGAGCTGGAGAAGACACAGAGAGACCCCTGCCAGTGACGGGATGCCTGTACCTCAGCTGGATACACAAGATTCTGCACCCATTGGCCTGTGACTTTGTGAGTTGGAAGGAAACTTTATAGATGGTATCAGACATATGGGCTAATGTCGGATTTATGACCTTGGAATGGACTGAGTTGGGATGGTTTTTCAAATTTCCATTCCTCTTGTATATAAACTTTTCCTTTATATCCATATGTGTGTCTATAAATTTGTTTCTCTAGTCTACCCAGACTAACACAAGTACTTAGAGAATCAGGCTGCTTATCAAAAACCCTGCAGATTCGATCCACCAGACACACTGTAGAAAAATGATGTGACAGCATGCTTCCTTAAAGAATACAGATTGGAAAATCCTGTAGTCAGTTCTCCATGGTCGCTAATTGACTTACAGGTACCTGGTTCATGATCAAGAAAAGTCTCCAAGACGCCAGGCCTTTTCAATGACTTACAGCTGCACAGGAAGCAAACGAAGGTCATTGTGATGAAGAATTCTTTGGGTTTGTTCAGTCAAGTCAAAGTGAGAACACATTTAGTTAACATTAAAAAGCAAGTATGAATTGTAGGGTGACCACAGGTGACCTGTGATGACCTGTATTTGCATGTACACATAGACACCTACACATACATGCACATATGCATACACATGCATATTAAAGTCCACATATTACTAAAAAATTTAATTTAGCAAAATAATTAAAAACCATGCTGTCCGCATCCCATGACTACTTTGATATGTTACCAGTAAGAATTTTTCTCTACTTTTATAAATAGGGGTATTTGTAACCATGCTCTATAAACAACTTTCTGTCTTGCTTTTCCATATCACTATTTTTGCTTTAGGGTGTTTTAGACAGATTATTTTATTCTCTGCTACTGAACAATTAAGCTCATTCTCTTCTAAAACATTAACTTCTCAAATGTTTTCTATTCTTCATAGTCAAGAGTATTAGACAAAGATAAATGAAGAACCACTGAAGTGAACATCTTCATACATACCATTTGCTCTTAGTGTTCCAAGTAAATCAAAACAAAATACAGAAAGACACAGAGTGAAAGAGGGAGAAAGAGAGAGATTGAGACTATTATTACACAATTATTAGATTTAAAGAATTTAAGGCTCAGCTATTAATTAATAATTACAGACACTGGTGGGACCCTCTCCTCTATGTTGCCTGGGAAATCCTGAAGTGTGGCATAGTGAATTCATGAATCAATCATTCTATTTCATACTGTTGCAGAAATCCATAGACACTAAAATTAATCTATTTGTTGCCACTCTAAATTAATTAAGTAAAGGAGTCTAGAGTTCTGCTTCCTGACTGAATCAAGTTATTTAGGAATGTACGGTAAAGAAAATGAGCTCTTGAAGTATATATTGTCATGTCATCTTGACAATATCTTTTGAAATAAGGATGATAGCCTCACTTCCAGTGTGCTAAGTACAGTTACATAAAACAGAAGTGGGAAACATCTGACCAATGATACCATAACTTCCTTGAATCATCAAACTCAGCTAATATCACACACCTTATCAAACAGAAGCAGTTCCAGGCATCATATTAGGGGTGAGTTATGAAAATGTTTGACCAAATATAGAGGGCTAATTTTTCAGTTGATAATTTTGTATGACCTGAGAATGATTTTATAAATAGCCAAATGATTTTGGAAGAAAAATGCTTTCTTATCCCTGACTTAAAGAGTCCCATAGCTTAGTGGTTCTAAAATGCTGTAATTATTGGTAAAGCCAGTCTTTTAAATTGAAAAATCTAGTTCTCTTTAGATAAATTTGTTTTCTTATCTTTTTATCACCAGTCTTAGTTTACCTCAAGATCCTAAAATCTCACTGCTTTTTATACACTGCATTTTTCATTAAGAATCTAGTATGTTAGGACTGAGCCCCAGTGGCGTAAGTGGTTGAGTGTGGGACTGCGGCCCGCGGGCTTGGCAGTTCAAATCCAGTGGCAGCTCTCAGGAGCAGTGCTGGGTAGCGCCCACGACCACCAGAGGGCAGTGATGCCCCCCCAGAAAAAAGAATCTAGTATGCTGTGCCTGATTAAGAACACCATTAAGAAAGATAGCAATCATGTGGACTGTGGACTTTGTTGCTTCTGAGCTAGGTGACCCCTTGTTTTCCTTCTAGCACTTAAGACCCCAGATGCTTTATCTTTTGAAAGCCAGATACCATAAGCTTTCTTCACCACTTCTGCTGATGCACACATTTGGCTTAAGCGATTGTGTCAGGAAGGTGAGCATCATGGAATGTCAATTTAAAAGAACAAAATGTTCTTGCATTGAGGACGTACTTGGAGGTCCAATGTCCATCTGCTGCCTTACTAGTAACCCATCTTAAAGACTTGAAAGCAATCAAGTGGTCATCTAACTCAGAAGCAACAAAGACCACATGGAAGAAGCACATCAGCCTGTATGAACATGAGGTGTCAAAGAGATCAGTTATCAGGCATCAAAGAACTAAAAATTATACCCTTTTAAATGAGGGGGAGTACAGATTGGGGACCCAAAGACTATCTGTAGGTAAAGCAACTTCCCCTGATAGAAGGGCCGCAGGGAGGAGACAAGCCAGTCAGGGTACAAGGTAGCAACGATGAAACATGCAACTTCCCTCTATTTCTTATTTGCTTCTTCCCTCCTTACTCACTATCATGATCCCAATTCTACTTTACAAATCCAGTTAGATGAAAGGATGCACACTGGGTACAGATAGGAACCAGACACAAGGGGAATTCAGAACAGGTGATCCCTTCAGGACCAGTGGTAAGAGTGGCAACACATAGATGGTGTAGAGAAGGTGGAGTAGAAAGGGGGAACCAATGATAAGAATCTACATATGACCTCCTCCCTGGGACATGAACAACAGGGATGTGGGTAAAGGAAGACATCAGAGTGTGTATGATATGCCAAAATAATAATAATTTAGAAGTTATCAAGGGTTCATGAGGGAGGGGGTAGAGGGGAGAGAGGGGAAAAATGAGGAGCTAATGCCAAGGACTTAAGTAGAAAGAAAATATTTTGAGAATGATGAAAGCAACAAATGTACAAGTGTGCTTAGCACAAAATCAATATACCTATGTATTGTAATGAGTTGCATGAGCCCCCAATAAAATGATTTAAACAACAACAGCAATGAGAAATATAGTAACAAGAAGTAATAGAGATAATGGGGAAATGAAGAAAAAGAAGTAGTAGGAAAATAAGAACAAAGAAATATTCCTATAGTCCAAGGTATTTTCTACTCTGAGTTCCAAAAATCTGTGCTGTTGTTCATTTTCTGTAGAACAATTCAATAATAACCTCTCTTGTTGACATGTTTCAAAACAAAAACACTCCATAATAGATTTGTTCTCAAGCAAATCTTTCACTTACATTTAATAAGACTCTATATGTTCATTCAGAAAAGAGGTTTCTGACATAGCATAAAATTAACTGAATTGCAATTAACTCAAGTTTGCATCAATAAATAATATATTGCATTGAAACTGAAGAAAAGGAAAGACAATAAAAGTTATCTTGTCTGCCTTAAGCCAGTTTTGTTTTCTCTGTGCATGTTTTGTTTTCCCGGCACATACAGCCTATGCAATTTACAACACTATGAGGCAGATGAATTAATATCTTACAGGTGTCTATCTTATTTTTCTTATCCCAACTGAAGAAAGACTGCCTGTATTGGCATAGCACACAAGCCTTTACAGATAAGATACCTAATTTTAGAGGTTTGAGTCCCTGGCTCACTTGTTAAATGATCTAATAGTCTGTGAGTTTCAAAGCTTAAAACTCAAGGTGAAAATTACCTGGAAACACATCCTATCCACAATTGGCATGAGTTGGAGTTCAATGAGGGTATTAAAATAGATCTAACAGCTCTTGAACTTCACAATTGAAGGATATAAAGCTCTCAGAAGACTAAAGAAACAACAACAAAAATAGAACCTGATAGTGGAAGGAAATGGTAGTTTGACAACTTCTACAACAATTGGAGAGATATAAGTGGATTACTTTCAATATTATAGATAGGTCAAGCAGTAGATGTGAACTATTTGCGAAAGCTGGATATCAATGTGGTGGTCTTGAGAATGTCATTGGGTCATTGGAGCCATGCCGGAAACAGGAAGTGAAGTTGGAGAATGCTCCTGCAAGGGGTATTTCTGAGCCCACTGAGAAATTCTAGACAATACAAAAATGAAACCCACTTCTTATTATTAATATTAATGAACAATGATTACCTTGGATTAAGAATGGACCTTGTACGAGATTTCTGTTTTGAAATCAACTGAGATTTCTTAAAAGAATTTAGGCAGAGGGAAGGTGTTCTCAGAGAGACACCCATTCTTGCTTGCCCTGGTGAGTGGGGACTTTTAGATGGTTTCAGGGTTTTAGTAAAATAAAAGTGGGTGGCATTTTTTAGTTGTAGACCTCTCAGCAGATTCATATGCACTACATTTATTTGGCATCTTAAGTATTAGCTGAAGAACAGAAGAGATTCAATAACAATTATGATCATCATAATTTATCATAGAAAATACTGGATGCACTGGCAATGCCTTCTATACAAATTTATGTATATGACCATCACACGGTGTCTCAGTCTAGTTTTCTCAGGAAAAACAGCTGTCGGTTTTCAAGGTGATAGTCTAGAACTGCATCAGAACACATATAGATTACTTCTTTTCAATGCTTTTAAAACTGATGACAATCTTCTGCAAATAGATTCATTACTATTTTTAAATGTTTTGCTAAATTGAAATTTTTCCTTACAAAGGACATCATTCTTGTAAAAGCAATGGGCAAACAAAACAGAGGGAGGCCCCCACTCAGCTGGATTTACACAGTGGCTGCATCAATGGCCTCACACAAAGGTGTGGTGGGAAAGATGGTGCATGAGCCAGGAATGATTCCTTTGGCTGTACACTGTGAGTGGGAAACAAATGCAGAGTATCTAACAACAAGAAATACACGTTTGCTTTGTGTATTTTCCCAGCCATCATTGTATCCATTCTGTATGCTTTATCTATTTTCTTTAATTCAAAAAGTATCTGAAGCAAATAGTACTAGAAGCATTTTACTTCTGAAATGCTCTTCTAATATTTGTAATTTTTTTTATACTTCAGAGCTATAAAACTGATGGCACATATTTAAACACCTATTCTAGTTCAGCGAAGACTTTGATGATCTATTCTTGGGCTACTCTTTAGAATGAAGACGTTTTCTTCAAGGAATTGCCATTATAGAGTTTCTTATTTTAGTTTAACTTATAATCAATGATTGATTTAACAGTCTAGTAAAACATGAAAATATCTGTCTTTTCAATAGGGAGGAGATATAGAAATAGAAGTGTTGTATAAGACTGCCTCATGGTATTCATGAATCTCTATGGCACTGAAGGAAATCATCTATGTTATGGTATTTAAAAATAAAGATTGATAGTTAAGCCTGTTTGATACAGCACATAAGCTTCAGTCAGGAAAAGTATTAACCCTGTCCATGTTATAGGATTGTATGTTCACACTTATTGAATTTTTCTCATTTTTGCTAGCTTAAAAAAACTCTAGCAAATAGTACCACTGGAAAAAACATTCTAGGGAAAAATATCTAGTGGTTTGGCTTTATGAAATAAAGATGCTTCATATTCTGAACACACAGGTCTTTACTAAAAGTTTAAACATATTATTTTGAAGTTTCAATAATACCCATCTTTGACTTTGTTCACCATATCCAATTTCCTCATGTTAATGTGATTAAAATTTTTATGCAGAGTTTTCAGGATTATTGTGAAATATTCTTTCTGGGATTTCCTAAAGATGCCCAAATAATTCTGTAATTTATTGTAACTATGTCAATATGAAATGATGAGGGAAGACAATTTGGGCTCATAAAGCTGGCTTCACGTACTAGAAGACAAACAACAACTCGGATCTCTAACAGTTTCACCATAAACTAGAATTACCCTTAATAAATCAATAAGGGTATTTTGTATTGGACATTATTGGAAATGTTTATTTCTTTTACAATTTTGGTTTATTTATTTATTTTTGGGGGGGCATCACTGCCCTCTGGTGGGAGTGGGAGGCCCAGCCTTGCTTCTGGAGAGCTGCTGTTGGATTTGAACCACCAAGCCAGTGGACCGCAGTCCCGCACTCAACCACTACACCACCAGGGCTCAGCCAGGTTTCTTTATTTTTAAGTTTCACCAACATATAATTTATATAGAACACAGTTCAATATTTTCAGTAATATTCTTAAAAGTAGGGTAAATTTTTCACCATCTCAGGGCTAACTTCATTGGTCTCTTTAATTTATAATTGTAGTTTTCAACAAGTATTTAAGGTCAAATTCAGTGGACATCCTCTGGTCTAGCCGGATTTGTAAGACCTTTCACTATCTGAAAACTGACCATTTTTAAACTAGTGAGGGAAATTTAATTTCATCAAATGAAAACAATCAAATAATGTATCTTTATTAAAGTGAACCACTAGGATAGGATATAAGAATATGTCTTAAATAATAGACAGTAAAATAGCTCCAAAGGTTACATTGGAAAAATTGTGAATTCAGTATCATGAAATATGATAAATTCTGTAAGAGAGCTGTGACAAAGGCACAGACTCATTGCTTTCACCCACCGGTGCATAATGGAACATTATAAGAACAAACTATCATGCAATGAGTCAAAAATGGAAGTAGTGTTTCCATTGGAAATTTGCTATCTAGAAAAAAGAATCCTGAAGGTAGAGAAAGCAAAAACAAACTAAAATGAATGGAGACCTGAGATCATGTACAATCCAGAAAGTTTAAATTGATCAGAATACTGAGTTATTTCTGCTCTCTAACATGGGGTAGCAGTTGACTTGAGAAGCAGGAAATTACCAGAAAGATAAAAATGGGGTCTTCTATACACCTTTTATGCATATTAAAGGGTTTGGACATGATTTGAATATTACATTATTGTTCAGTGACTCACTAAATATATTTGAAAATGGCGTTTGCCTTAGAAACAGAACACTGGTAGGAATACAGAAATGGAGGGTTTAAGTATTTATCAGTTAGGAATAGTAACTAGACTGACCTGTATAGCATAAGGTGTAATATTCTATCTCCTCAAACACACTTTCATATCTTCATGTCTTACAAGTTTACATAAGATTCATATTTTGCTTACCAAAAGTCCAGTGCAGATAGGTTAAATGGCAGTTCTATCTGGAGTAACACAAGGACTTTTACTTCTTTAATTTAATAACTCCGCCATTCTGTAGGAATTTGAATTCCTCTTGTAAATTCTCTTATCGGTAACAGACAAAGTGAATAGAGAGGGTATTAAGGATGACATAATAGGTTTTTACAGTCAGTAACTGAATCTGAACAGGTATCATTTGCCAATGAAACATGGTGATATCCAACTGCAAGAAGGGATGGAATATCACATTTGTATATGTGTATATATATTTCTACTTAACAGATTACATGTTTTGCTGAACACATAAGCATATTCTGCCATGATCTCCCCTTATTATCTTGAGATAGCAATTTTACTTCTCCCCCCTTATATAGAATATATCTAGTCCCTAAAGAGTACAAACAACAATACAGAGTTCCAGTTAGTCAATTCATTGAGTCATATAATCTCTAGTTGACACAGGATCCTTTTTCTGCTGGTTCTGACTGGTTCCTTGCAGTACAATTACCTATGATATAGTTGGCCTCCCACTTCCTTCCATAGTATATCAACTTTTGTTTCTGCTTATTATGTTGTATCACATTTTTTGGTATGTTTAAAAATAGTTAACAATTGCAAGAAGGGAGAACTCTGATTTGAAGTGTTTACTTGTAGTATTTGTTTGTGGGGAACACAACAACTTCTTCCAATCTGTCTCCCGCCAATAAATGCATACTTTGCTGCTTGCTACATGTGGCATATGATTCTACACTTCAAAGTCAACCGAAGTAGGTCAGACGCTAATCTCCCTAAGGATTATCAGCTGTCCAGAGCATTCAGACTGTACAATTTGTCCCATCCAAATTAGGACTCACTCTTTCTGATAAGAATAGTAGTAGATTACTTCCTTGTAGGATCCCAGGGAGGTTAAGCCCACCCAAGGATGATTAAGGTTAGTCTGCCATATTGGGTCTAGGATCCTTCCCTCTTGTCACATGTATATGCCAGTCCTTCCCCTTCCTATTGCATGTACACCTCTAGCTCATCCCCTTCCTGTCACTATACATCCCCTTCCTGTAATATGTATGCCTATCTTATAGCCCCTTCCTGTGACATATGGCTCTCTGTAATCACTGCCATGAAGTAGATTTAAATGATGGTTAGCAATAAACTTGATCCCTCCGGTGCATTCCCCCAGAGCTCTCCAGCCCTCTCTGACTCTAGGAGTCCTGCCTGTGTTGTGAGTTGACCTGACTATTGAGATCATGGCCACTCAGGAGGTGAACATGCTACCATAAAATGTGTCTGACTCCATTATTTCAATCTCTCCATTATTTCTATCATTTTCTATGACTTTAATATTTATCTGTTATTGCTATAAAATTGTGCCTACAAAACCGGTGATGATGTGTTCGGTGCTTGTCCTCTAACATTTGTTCATTTCCAAGAGATAGTCATCTAGGCAAACCAAGGGATACAGTTGATTTAAAGTCAAAAGAGGTGTGTTATATAATTGACATCAGAAGATTAGGTATTTTAATAGGCTAAGGAGAGACCACATGATTAGAGGGTAGAAGTGAGATTAAGAGCAGACCTACAGCAATGTGAGAAAGTTTACTTTTAATCAAAGGGTGATTTTAAATATATTGCTACCAGTCCCGTAGTCAGCCCAGGGATGGACAGACTATCCTAAGAAACTTGTTTGATGTGTCCTAGATTGAAATTGGGGTACTACAGTTGTATTGTAATGCATCATGTCATACCTTAACTGCCATGGTCTGAGGGCCCTAAACCAATATTGTCAACTTTTCTAATCTGCACCTATCCCAGTCATGGTCCCACTCCCATTTCTGTAGTCCCACCTGTAAGTTTGAAGAACTGATCTGCTGCCAACCATGATTTAGGGAATTTCTTTTGGTATCCATGTCCTTTTAAGTAGTCTTACTTCTGTGAGTCCTTGAACACCATTATGACCACCTTTAGATGGTCTCCCTCAACATGTGATTTGCCTTTGTCTTGACTTTTTTTTATAAGACTTAATAAATGTGCTTCTATAATGAAAAGAAAGGGGGGAAAAAAGCAGGCTAGCCAAGTGTGAGTGCCAGGTGTCATTTAGACTGACTAGAAAGGTCATTTCAGAGATCAGCAATGTGATTGATTAAAATGTATATTAAACTTACACCATTTATTTTTTATAAGTGAAAGCATAAGCTTATCAAATAAAAAGAGAAAAATAGTGCATCCTAGCTTTCATAACTATTGAATTTAGGGAATAAAATTTGATTTATTATTTATTAGACTTTCACTCAAAATGCTCAAACTAAAAAGCTATAAATCAACACTATGAACATAATCATTAGTAGTCGAGTCATTAATTAAAATGAACTCAACTGTACTTTGTAAAAATTATCACAGGTTAAAACTCAAAAATTTAAAGCCAGTTATTAAGTGAAACATGGCTCATGGGCATATATAGATCCGCCTGCGTTTTAACTTCAGACAGAGCCATGAGTATACCAGTCATTTACACACTGAAATGCTTCAAGTCTCAAGTCTTGCAAAGTATTAACCTTTGACTCACCTTGAATTCTACTGGTGTGTTTAACAACTTTAAAAATAGATACCAGCACTGCACAAAAGTAAATGTATCAGCTGTGTATTCTGCAACATTCAAATTACTGAATTTCTTAGTTCCCTCTCTTTAAAACACCAAGGAAATCTGAAATGTGGAAAGTGCAACAACTGTACCATCGGAGGCAGGTGGCCAAGCTAACTGTGTACATTTAGTCCTGCAGAGAAAGTTTTGCAACAAAGATTATGGCTTCACCATCCATTCCCAGTCTAAATAGGAGTTTGAATGAATTGTCTTGGAAATTCAGATTCCAGATTAATTTGCAACTGTGGTAGTCATTTTGACTGACAAGATTAGAATTTATCATAAGGTGTTTAGCAGCTGAAATCTATTCGCTATTCTATGCAAGCATGCTGCAATCTTAATGATATGAGAGATTAAATAATGGATGTTGCTTACATTAGGAAATGGGTGCCATTTATATTGTTCTTTCATTTTATACAAAAATAAATCTATCTCTGTTACAGTATGTCACTGAATTAAAGGCAAATATTTTGTTGGAAAGAGAAATGATACAAAAAGCAACCCAAACTTACCCACTGAGTAGCATACACAGACAAATCAAACAATGTCACTACAATGACATGTAAGGTAGGGATATTCCTTATATTTTGTTGAAGCTGTAGATATTGCATCTGTAGCTAAAGAACACACAAGAGCTTTAATTTGCTAAATGAAGTATTGTTTATTTGGCTGGAAAAAAGTACAAATTGCCTTTCA
Source organism: Nesogale talazaci (assembly GCA_004026705.1). Taxonomy (NCBI): domain Eukaryota; kingdom Metazoa; phylum Chordata; class Mammalia; order Afrosoricida; family Tenrecidae; genus Nesogale; species Nesogale talazaci. Next base: position 180,999 of record PVJH01000198.1, read on the forward strand.
AAGGAATTTCCATGATATTTGTGATCTTAGTTTTAATTACTCAGAAACAACTGTTGGAGCCTAGACTGCAAGGTTGCAGAAGTTAATGACAATTGTTGTAGCTACAAAATAAGGACTGCTTGTAGTTCTCACTTTAAACATAGGAACTTATACAATTGCTTCAATAACTCAAGAGAGGTACCAAGCAAATTAGTTGAGCTCTGTGAATTATAAATTTAGGAGAAGTCATGGATACAGACAGCAGATAAATCTAGGGATCACTGATGCTCTTTGAGTCTCCAGACTGAATTTAGTGACTTACCATTTTATGTTAAAAGAATCAGATGAATGATAAATAATTTGGCACATAAAATTATGGAATTTTAGTGTATATTTAGAATGTATAACACTAAATAGAAAAGAGGAGGCCAAAACATGCTTCCATTCAATTTTAAAACTCAATGCCTCAAAACATCCACAATAATAAATTCAGTTTACTGAGCTCCAAATTTCTAAAATATCTCCGCCCTCAGCTTTAAATAATCATAGAGATGAAGATAAAATGGATTAGTTCAACAGCCGATTCATGCTTAATTATTTTTCAACATCTTAGCCCTCTGGCCAAAACTACATATTCAGTGCTATACAATTAAAATCACTGCTCAAAAAGGCACTGTCCTTTGTTCTATAGTCAAATTGAAAAACTATTATACATGTCATAATTTGACTTGGGAAATAAAAAATACAACATCTCCGATATTTATGGACCTAGTGCGTGAAAGGCAGTGTGCTAACGGTTCACTGGGAAGTTCTAATGGCTCTGTGGGTTAGAAATTGTAGTACTAACTGCAACATTAGCAGTACATACCTATCAACAACTCAAAGGGAGAAAGATGAGTTCAAAGACATGAACAGCCTCAGAAAGCCCGAGGCACAATTCTACTCTATCCTCTGAGGTCTCTCTGAGTCTTAATTGACTCAGTGGCAGCAGGCTTGGTTTCTTATTACATTCTCAAGAATCTTATACATTAACTTAAACCAAACTCACTGTTATTGTTAACTGTGATAGGAATAGGAAAGTTGGAAATCAAACAGGTTCCGTAGGTGGGATAGGGCCTGGATGAAAGAAATGACAGACACAATGCGATAGAGTTTTGGAAGCTGAACTGACCTATTAATTGGAAATATCTTTTTAAAACACATAAACACTGACTATACAAGTGAACTACTCCAGATGGGGCTCACAGTGATCTAATTTATGACACGGTGGAACAAGGTGATGGAAAGGTTTAGGATCAACGGTGAGAATTTGGTAAACAAGGCCATGATAACAAAAGAGTTGGGAGCTTGAACCTCTCCCCTGGATCAGTGGAAGAAAGACTTGGTGATAGGCTTCTGGAAAGATTGCTCACTCATTGCCACGGAATTGATTCTGACTGTAGTGATCCCACAGGACTGAGAGGAACCACAGCTGACGGTCGCTGAGACTGTAACTCTTTAAGGGAGTACGAAGTCTCACCATTCTCCCTTGGAGCCACTGACAGGTTCACATGACTGAACTTCAGGTTATCAGCCCAATATTTAGCCCACTGTACCACCAGGTCACCCCTCATAATCACTAAAGTCTAGAAAAACCCCACAAGGCAGTTCTTTTCTGTCACACAAGGTCACTCTGAGTCATAATCATGCCAAATCATCTGGGACAAACAGCAGCATTCACCATTTGTCATCTTCAAAGGGAACATTTGCATCTATATTTTGTTCACAAATGTTGATGAAAGGAGGGAAGTTAAAAAGACAAACACAACTTTAGCAGTCTGGGAAATAAAGGAAAGAGAAGAACATTTACCAGAAGCAAAAATAATTTTCGAAGTTCAGAAAAGGTTACAACATTCTAAAGTGTACAAAAGCTCGGCGAGCATTAACATCACTACCATTATCACAGAATGAAGTACAAGAGTGCACAAGGACTAGAGGTCAGAATTCTGGAGAGAGTAGGCATATATATTCCACTTGGCTGACTTTCCAGCTGAGCAAATGTTTCTCTTGGCTTGAGCACAGCCCTTCATTTATTTTCATTGGGAATCATTTTCCTGGAAGTCACTGTTGCGTGCATGGTGCTTTCCCTGCCTCCTGATCAGCCCAGACAGCCAGAATCACTAAGAGTGCAAATGAGCTCAAAAAGCAAGTTTCTTTTCCAAGATTTTTCCTTGTCAATTTTTGTTTTCCCAATCTAGCCTGTGTATGTTCTTTCCTTGAGGATCCTGAGGCATAAGTCACTGAACTACACTGGATTATCTTTCAGGGTTGAATTTATTACCCCAAAACTCTATATTCCACACTTCCCAAGAATCTTCTTGTGGTAGTTACATAATTGTCCATTTAAGGATTCAGGGTTTAGGGGTAGAGTCTAGCCGGCCAATCAGATCATAACCCTCAGTGTGGACATGGCCTTTTCCTGAGAAATCTGAGAAATCCTAATTTCCTCCTTCCTTGGAGGTGGGAGATATTTTCTTTCTTTGTTGACTCCCTGTGACATATCTCTGAGGAGAAGCCACATGGACCTATCCTGATGCATCCAGAAGCCTGGACCTGGAGAAGCCAGCAGCATTGACATGCTTACGGTGCCACTGGATTTACAAGAATTCCTACCCGCTGAGCTGTGATCTTCCTGCATTCAGCATCATTGCATATGTTTTGTGAGTCCGAAGAGGGATTTATAGATTGCTGTCAGACATATGGGCTAATATTGGGACTTGATCTGGCGTGGAATGTTTTCTCAATGTTCAATTGCTCTTGTATATAAACCACCCCCTTATAAACATGAGTGTCTCCATGGATTTGTTTCTCTAGTCTATGTAGACTAACACACTCCTAGAAAAAATCCTATCTTCTCTGAGATCTGAAAGCTTTTCCCACTCTATTCTTCCTTCCTATAGGTTGAACTTGGAGAGAGCATAGGAAATTTCTAGAGACATGCAGAACACAATTTGAAAATATCTACAGACCCTTGAGGACCAGACACACATATTTTAGAAGGCAAAACAAATATTTTATTATTAAAATATTTTTCTTTAGGAGTGTGGTACAGGAGGTTGGGGGAAAGGTGGGGAAATGGAGATTTAATCACAATGAATACAAGAACAAAGAAAAGGTTCTAAAATTTATTGTGGTAATGATTGTACAACTTTTAAAATAGGATAGAAATATCAAGTACTCATGAAATAAAAATTCTGATAACATATAGGGTGAAATAAACACAAAACTAGTACATTGTACACTAACCGTAGGATGTAATTAGATTTGTAGGTATAAAGAGTGTCTAGAAAGTTTTCCATGCTCAATTGTTTGATAATACTTTACATATATTTTTATACAAACTGTATATGCGAAGGTATCAACATTAGCAAGCTGTGTGCGTCTGTAAAATAGGGATTCACTAAAGCCATGGAAGGTTAGGTCTGGAAGGAATATTGGGATTAGTTCCTCTTATTTATTTAAGAATGAGGGCACTCATTACAAGGGAAGAAGCAACATTTCCACTGTGAAATATGTTACATGAGGCATGTTATATCTCTCTGATGTTAAGATTATCCTCAAATTTAGAAAGCTTTATTTTGATTGAGCACAAACCTGGGTTACATTGGAAGAAGGAAATGCTGACCAGAGAAATTAACTGAATGGAATGATATGGAATTACTTAAATACTTAAAAGAGTATCTGACCCAAACCTGATGCCCAGTGTGTCTTGGGCACAGTTGAAACTGATAGATGAATGATACCAAAGATATTCCAAAGTATCACTGTGGATCATTGTCATACAGTGTGCCTTGTAAGGTTGGATTCTTATAGCAGAGGGAGGTGGGGTGCAGTGGGGACAGGATATTTTAATTAGCAAATCAAAGAAATATGCTTTCTTTTAACCACTTCCTGAGCAAATGTATATTAGTTCCAAAGAGTAAAAATAGCAGGGGAAAAGAATACCAGGAAAAAGAATTACCAGCTATAAATAAGAGAGACTGCTATCAAATTAGTAATATGTCAGACAAATAAAACTGCCCAATGGTATACTTTAACCTCATTTGACCCATTTAGCCAAATAATAGAGGTGAAAGAAGAGGCAGTATGAGGGAATATATTACCCCACAGAGCAATTTCCAGCTCAGAATCAACATCTAATCCTGTTTTACAAACTATCCAATATAAATGTTCTCTTTCAGCATATTGGAGGGTGAAAGCACATGCTAATACCAATAAATTGGATTTGAGTTTGGAAAATTTATGTTTGCATATATAAAAAATATTTGCATACATCCCCAGATGGAGGAGTCAACAGAGCATGAACCTTAGTTATGAGCATAACAGTGTGTACATTACACTGGGAGAAGCAATTTGTGTGTAAAACAATTCAACCGCTGATTATGAGAATGACATACTCTGGGAAGATGTGCTTTTGAAATCAGCAGTAAACAGGAAGATGGGGCCCCCGCTGTTTGCCAGCATGTTTCCACCTGCCTGCTTTCTTCCCACGTAGAGCCACTTCTAAAAATCTAGGGTCTATTTTATGTACTGATTGTCAATCACCTTGGGAAGCACAAAAATCACATAGACTCTTTACAAAGCCTAGCTGTAAGCATCCTACGACTGCGCTGGAGGAACCTTGGTTGCTAAATGGTTACAGGGCTTGGCTGCTAAGCCAAAGATGAATGGGGTTTCTCCTTTGGAAAAGGCGTGGTGCTTTGCTTTTGTAAAGACTACAGCCTGGGAAACCCGTTGGACAGTTCTGCTCTCTCCTAAGGCAGTTCTATGCTTTGCTACAGGCTAGCTATCATCTTGGTGTGAGAAAGAGAACAGTTTGCTTTTGCTGTTTCATAGATGACATCATTGTTAAGGGTCAATGGACTTGGCTATGGTCTTGCCTCTGCCGGGTTTTAGCTATGCGGCATAAAGCAGTTCAGGTTTGCTGTTCTGTTTTTGCTTTGAGGGTGGTTAACTCAGCCATCTAAACTGTAGAATGGGGGCAATGGTATTATTTATGCCATTGATTTCTTGTGAAGCCTCATTAGACAATGTACAGAAAGAACTCATAAAACCGTTTAGCCTCAACCATCATCATTTCCAGTTTTCTCCCAATGGTCAGCACCTTAAGATGTAAGGGATTTCTGAAATGGACTTGTGTGTTCAAATCCTGGTTTTATGTATTACATTGTGATACCACTGCTCTGGCATTTAAAACATGATAAATAATGCAGGCAATTTACTGTGAAGCTGGCTGCCCAGCAGGTGGAATGTTACTCATTACCTAAAGAGGGAGAATGAAGTCAGTATAGAAATAGCACAAAGGGAAGTAATTTGAAGCAGAGATGAAGATTCTTCATGAAAACAGTTGATGTTCAAGTGAAATTACCTGGTACAGCTTTTCTATTTATGTCTTTGAAATTCTCACCAAATGATTGGCTGGGAAGATGCAAATAGGGAAAATAAACAATAATATTGATGATTGGTCAATTTTGCCACAGAAGCAAGTCATTTCACAGCAGGAAAAAAATGCCACTTGGGGAACCAGGGCATAAACCCATGTGAAGTGGTGGAGGCGGCAGAGCCACCACAGGCCACTGTAATGAGATTGTGAGATAGAACAGAGGAGTCAAACTACAACCATGAGGCACAGTGGTAGGTTGCCCAGCCTACAGAAAAAGGCAAAGGCTAAAGGTTCACATGGCCAAGAGGACAAAGGCCAGAGGGAGATCTGTCTGCCAATATGGCTGAGAAGAGGCTCTTGGATAAAAGAAGGTATCCTTAACATTTTGTAACCTATTAAGTTCCTCCTCATAAACCCCATAGTCATAAGTATTGCCCATATGTTCTGTGGAGTCTCAGATCCTAAAATGTAATGAACTATTGAATCCATCAGGGAAAGTAAATACCTTGGGTAGGATAGTGGGTGTCAGAAAAGAGGAGTGGAGGGTAGACGTATGTCTAACCTCTGTCTTAGGTCACTTCTTCTGGAGTTGATGTGGCCTCCAATTTCCTTCTCCTGTGTGCCTTCATAGGATGTCAAACATACCCTCAAGCTATTTCTACTGACTTCCTGAGAGAAACTCCCAGGAAAGTGGACATAAGACACATAGCTTTAAAATCACAATATCAGAGAATGAGCTTTGTTTTCTTTTTCTCCCCAGAATATAACCTTGAGTCTTTCATTTACTTTTTTCCTTGATGCATCCCCCATTCATTCAAATCACATATCCATTTTCAAGAAAGAGAAAAAAAAACACACTACGTAAAAGAGGAAATACCTACATACATTTTTTAAGTCTGAAAGTTTTTAAGTAGAAACAGAATTGTTTCTTTTATTTCTTCAGCACTGTTTCTATACCTCTGTTAAACTATTCATTATAAACATGATAAAGCCATAGTTTTGTGTGTTTAGCATTGACCCCTAAGCACTGGAACCTGTAAGAAATTTCTGTCTTAGATGGCTGCCCAATGAGGTGGCAAAGGTGGCACTTGGAGCATGGGAACAGATAGAAAGAGAAGAACAATGGTAATTCCTAGTAGAATCCTAAGGGACCAACCATAGAGTAGAACCACAAAAATATTTACTCATTGACTTCATGATTTCCAATGTATTTTCAGTAGTATCTAGCAAATTCAAGGTTCTCAGCAGGGAATTAAAACAGCTACTAGAAATGTTTGCGGTGCCTATTGAAATGGCAATAGGAAGTAGAAGGGCTAATGATGAGTAGAAGCCCTAAGATCCTTCTAGTCAGGTGAGTTAAAGCTTACTAGGGAAGATGACCTTGAAGGAAAACCAAATAATGCATGAGTAAAAGAGGAACTTTTAGAGGGATCAAATGGCAATGACTAAGACAAAGGAAAATATATTTCCCAGAAGTCCCATTTTAATTCCCAAGATGGAGAGCTCTAAGGAATTGCAGGTTCCACTACTTACCACTGGATGACACAAGGCACTACAGTAGATTGTCTTTTCCTACAAGTGTATTCTTTTGAGTTGCAAATGTTTTAGAATCACTTATTACATGGAGATGCGCCTTTTGCTAGAATGATTATGCCAACTGTTCCACTAGAAAGGCACTTGATCACTGAAGCTACTGAAAAGCAATCCTGAAATGCCAACTCTAAAGAAGTGTTTTGATAACAAAAGTTGCCTACGGAAGCCAGAATGAAGGCATTTTGGAGCCGCAAGTTGAAAATATTTAGAAGAACCATAGTGAAAGACTATGTTAATAAGCTTTGCAATACTGAAGAGAAACAGGTATTAAAAGTTATGATCAAACACATTTTGACTTAACAAGATACATGAAGTGATTCTTACAGGTTCTGGGTCCACTAGTCAATACAAGTAGACCAGGATCCTAGTAATAACCATAGAGTAAGTTAAACGAACATTATTATTGTAGTGTTTTCATGAATCAGCTCTATGTGTCCTTTGTATAGACGGACTCATTGAAGCAATTCTTAAATTGATGTCTCTCTGGAAAACACACTGGCTCACAGAGGTAGCCCATGGAATTGGAACTTATGTCAACATTCTCTAGCCTTTAATCATGACAGATAATTGCTTTAAGGGTGGAAACAGGTTATGTGTTGATGCAATTGAGTTGTTGATATTATGGGAGTCCTTTAAAGGATTAAAGTGGGGGGTTCTAGTGTGTGGAGAGCACATGATGAGAGTATACATATATAAGTAGCTAGCCATTCCTTTTTCACATATTTAGAAGTAATACCTATTAATCTAAGTGTGTTTTCGTTCCTAGGGAAGACTGGCCAGGACAATAAAAGATACCAATATTGCAGGCCTTTGGAGATTCTTAGCTTGGGCTCACATTACAGGAACTTTCATAAAATCGAGTAAAATTCAGAAGAGAACATGGAATGAGAGATATCACTGCTAATATCCCATGGACCTTAGTAGGAAATAGACTATAAAAAATATTTACTTTTGTTTCTTTGACCTTGGAATCAGTGTGTGAGTCACTTGAGTGTGGATAACATTACAAAGAATGGAAATTTCAGCGCACTCACTGTGTAATTGTACAAAAACCAAGTGAAAAACAGTCAAATTGAACAAGAGAATGCTATGCAGTTTAAAATCAAGAAAGGTATGTCATAGGGCTGTGTCTTTTCATCACTCTTATTCAATCTGTGTGCTGAGCAAGTAATCCAATGAAATGAACTAGATGCTATATAGTATCACATCGGGATTAAAGGAACCTGAATATGCAGATAACAAAACCTAGCTCGCTAAAAACAAGGAGAACGTTCAGAACTTGCTGATGAAGTTCAGAGACTGCAGCCTTCAGTATGAATTGCAATTGAATGCAAAGAAAATCAAAATGGTCACAATAGTTAATATACCAGTAGAGAAAAGAGTAAAGTTATCAAGGGTTTTCTCTTCCTCAGTTTTACAATCAATGTTTATGGAAGCAGTAGTCAAGAAATGAAATGATGTATTGCTTCAATGAAGGATTCTGCACAAGACTTATTTAAAAGGTTATAAAACAAAGATGTTACTTTAATGAATGATGTGGCAATTAGACAATCTACCGTCGACTTGAGGAAGAAATGGAGTCTAGCAGCTTGATGACCTCATTTGGAGATTCAACTGAGATAAGTAGCTCACTGGAGGCCAGATACACTCCACTCTCTGCTACACATTCTTTTTGACAACACACATGGAGCTATGCTGATAGAAGCAGAGTTCTGGAGCTGGAGGTGTCCCAAGGAGACCTCTGCCAGCACTGAGATGCTTCCATAGTCACTGGACCCACAAGACTTTTCACCTTCTGGCCTGTGATCTTTCTGTATTCAGTGTCATTGCATGCATTGCGCGAGTCTGAAGAGGAATTTAGAAACTGGCATGAAACAAATGGGCTAAGGTTGAACCTATGGACTTGATCTGGACTGTACTGGGATGTTTGCTCAATTTACATTTGCCCTTCTATATAAAGCTCTTTTTCATACACATATGAGTATCTTTGGGTTTGTTTCTCTAGTCAACCCAGACTAATACAAATGAACTGTGCGGTGAGATTTTCGATTGCCTCATATGTGTGAAATTTGGATCCTGAATCAGGAAGACTGAAGATTAGATGCATTTGAATACTGGCGTTGGTGAATAATAGCAAATATACGATACACTGCCAGAAGAACAAATGACTCAGAGCAAGCATACCTAGAAGGATATACATGAGAATGGATTGCTAGCCTCCATCTCATATACTTAAGATATATTATCCATAGAAACTAGTTCTTGGAGAAGGATGTGATTCTCAACCACAGGGACTGACACTATAGTTGCAACACTGGGAGGATTATGAGAATGGAGCTAGGGTTGCTTCTGCTAAGTGTGGGGGCGCAGGGGATCAGAACCAACTTGATGACTCCAAACAGCTAACACTTTTGAAACTGGAGCTGAGTTTCGGTGGGTGGGAGTTACCTTGATCTTTATAATATGGGTGATTCTGTATGTATGTAGAATGGGTGAGCTTATGGATAGAACACTAGGCATACTCATACCCTTAAAAACACTTTAAATAATGCTGCTAGGTAACTTGAAGTCCATTGAGGTAGCTACACATTTCTTTGCATTCTAAAATATTAAAGAAAAGGCAAAACCAAGAAATCTGCTGGATTGAGTTTAGTCATCTAAGAAGCTACAAATACACATGCATCTCTTTCTTATACACCATCGTCTAAGGAATCATCATGCCATGTCTAGATTATCCTAACAATGATTGGACAAGTCTCTCAGAATCCCTTTCCCACACCCCAAAATCTGTGCAATTTTAGTAAAAATATTTTTCAAATTCAAATTTGATTGTCCTATTCCATTACGCTCCTCTTCATTACATGACATGCATAGTCTTTAGCATCTTACCTCAGCCATTTAGCTATTCACAACCATTATTATAGTTATTGATTCTTCACAAAGCAACCCGTCATCTTCCATACATCAGTCCTTTCTCTTACCTGCTGTTCAAACCTATGAAAGCACTAAATTGTTTTTATCCCTCATCTCCAGGCCCTTCATATACACTGTTTTCATGCTTCTTAAAGTATTATTCCCATTGACACATAAATAAGAAATACTCATGCGGTGCTTGCTAAAATGTTTCTCTGTGTAATTGATGAGCATAATCTCTATTAAATGCCACTGATCTCCTCAATAGCTATAAGAAGCATGCACTATCATTATTATTTATTTTTGATAAATGAGGATATTGGGGCTCATAGAATTTCAATAAGTTGTTCAAGATCACCAGGTTAATAAGTAGCAAAGGAGGAATTCACTGGCCTGCATTCTGTCTCCATGGTCCACATGCTTAACCAATGCATAGCTCCACCTTCCCCCTTGAGTATCAAATTAAATACTTTCACCAAGCAAATTTTCCAGTGTCCTGTAACTGTCACCATGCGCTGATTTCCCACTTCTGTCATCATGAGCACACATGCCTATTGTTTCTTTGTTTCTCTGTTACATACACTTCTTCTTCAACTCTGTGAGGGTAGACATTGCAATTGTATTTTTCTTTTCCTTTTTAAAAAATCATTTTATTGGGGGCTCAGAAAGTCTTATCAAAATCCATATATCCATCCATTGTGTCAAGGACATTTATACATTTTCAGCCCTCATCATTCTCAAAACATTTACTTTCTACTTGAGCCCTTGGTATCAGCTCCTTATTTTTTCTCCCCCCTCCACCCCATCCATCCTGAATCCTTGCTAATTTCTAAATTAAGACCCTAGATGCTATATCTTTTGATAACTGAGCACCATCAGCTTTCTTCACCACATTTGCTTATGTACACATTTGTCTTCAGCAATTATACTGGGAGGGTAAGCATAATGAAATACCAGTTTAATAGAACAAAGTATTCTTGCATTGAGGGAGTACTTGAATGAAGGTTCAATGTCCATCTGCTACCTTAATACTAAAACCAATCAATATATGCACATAGATCTATTTCCCCATTATCACATATATATATATTTACCTATGTATATGTATGTATTTAGATCTCTATAAATGTCCTTTGCCTCTGAGTTCTTTCCTCTGTTTCCTTTTACTTTCCATTTGTCCCACTATCATGCTCAGCCTTCATTTGGATTTCAGTAATTCCTTGATCAATCCCTGCCAGGACTCTTATACCCTCTTTGCAAATAATTTTGGATCACTTGTTGTTCCCTTGTCTCTGGATTGGTTAAAAACTGTATTTTTCATTGTTCTTTTTCTAGTGGCTAGCACAGTGCCATGTATAGTACACAAATATATCACAAATATTCCATAAAAAACAGCTATTCCTGAAGACTGACACTGTATAGTCCACTAACCAGGAAAACAGTAGTGGCAAATAAAAAGAGCTTGGACAAAGGGTGAGAAGTACTCAGTTTACCAATGCACTATAATTAGGGAGTGATGCTGTAGTTACAGATGAGTCACCCAAGACAGAAAGAGATTCAAAGGCTGACTTGTTATCAGCTGTCTTTAAGTAGAGTCCCCGTCAAAGTGACTCTATGAGACAGAGAACTGGTCCATGGAGTTTCTAAGCCTTTTGATCATTACAGAAGCAAACAGCCACATCTTTCTCCTTTGGAACAGCTCATAAGTTTGACTCTCTAACCTACCAGCCAATAACCACGGGTTTAACTATTGCATATGAGGTCTCCCGCAAGCTACTAAACCAAAATGTCACTGCCATCCAGTCAATGCCAGTCGTAGCCATCCTATAGGACAAGACAAAACCGCTCCAGAGAATGTCTGAAACTGTAACTTTTCAAGAGAGTAGAAAGTCAAGTCCTTTCTATTGCTGATCAGGTGGTGGTTTTGAACTGCAGACCTTGTGGACTGCAGCTCAATGTGTAACCACTACACCACCAGGGATCCTTCAAAGAACAATCAATATGCTCAACATCTGATTGGAGTAAAGGCAATATTGTACACTAGGATATTCCTAAAATTATAGTAAATAAAATAAAGTTACCAATTCACTAAAGCCACATGAAAAAAAAAATCAGAATCTTTGTCCTGGACAGCATTTTCACTATTCTGAGTGAGGTGGATGCCTCACTTCTCATGCTGGTGAAAATACTCAACAGCTGATGGTTTGTGACAGACACTTAAGGGTATAAGTAGATATCTGAGCTGAGAGTTAACTACCTTCCTTCATTGTATTGTCATAAATAAATATGCAAACAAATAAAAATTACCATCAGCCTCTATTTAGGTGCTATCTGCAATAAATATTACTAACACAAATGTAGAGGCTTTGCTGTTGTTGCTTTGTATCTCTGACCTGATTTCTAATCCTTTTTCTGCCCTGGGATTTATGACCTTTCTAAAAAACATGGTAGTGAAAAATTCTATCAATTTTGAGAACACAGAGTTCTGTTATGCTCCTTATTCTCACTCACGGTTTGAGGTTAAGTGGAAATAACTTCTGAGTCTTTAATTCACATTCCTTCGGCTGCTGTGTCATTTGGGGGAGATTTTTTACAATGTTCTTCTTAACTCTAAGTTTTTCCTTTTCCTTCCTTCTTTCTTTTCTTCCCTCCTTTCTTTCATTCTTTCTTGTTTCTAAAACCTGCTAGAAATTGTATAAGCTTCTGAGGGTCAAATGAGCTTAAGTAGGGTTAAGAAAAACATGTTTCCACACTTGCATGTCTTCTTTTTCTTATGGGCTACCACCAACTGAATTTTATTTTTTAATAAAAATGTCATTATTGTTTTAGCACATATACAGTAGAACCCCACACCTCACATCTCAATGCTAATCCATTCTAGAAGGGGCACTGAGATGCAAGGCAGTCCAGTTCTGAGTCAATTTTTCCCATAAGAAATAACTGAAAACAGATTAATCCATTGTCGACCACAAAACATTACACAGAAATTTCAAAGTAAATAAATTCAGCATTAGATAATATAATTTAAATAAGAAACACAACATTTAAAACGTTTTTTAACAACTACACCCTCCCCCATACCTTGAGATTGATGGAAATCTGTGGACATGGATGTGGAGAAGAGGGATGAAGAAAGTGTGCTGGTAACCGCTCCTCAGTTTTTTTCCTTATTTGCCTTTTGCCACTACGACCTGGTAGACTTTCTCTTAAAAACAAAAAAAACCGTCTAATGCGATCTGCTGTTGGTATTTAGTTAACTGTTTTCTAAAGGGGTTTACTATATTATCATCAACAATATTGATAACACAGTTAAACAGTTTCTTGTCATGATTCTTTGCAAAAAACTCTCTTAGGAACCATGTTTTTTTATCTAAAAGCAGTACAAAACGCAATAGAACCTAAGAAAATTCTAGCCAAATGCTTGCAACACAGCCGCAAAAGGTTTAAACAACACGAACAACGCCAACTAACGCTGAGTGACCCAAACACGAGTTGCATATGCTAACAAACATCACGTGCGTCGGGTCGGATTCTGATGGTTTGTTTGAGCTCTGATGCAAAATTTTCTCAGCATTTCGTGTCAAAATTTGATTATGTCGAGTATTGATGTGGATGAGTACCAGGGTTCTATTGTAAAACCATTATGTGTTCTAAAATGAGAAACCATAACAGTTCTGAGAGGTGTCAAGTAAGGAAAACCTACCACAAATCTTACTATCATCACAGGCAATAAGTTAATAGGTACAAGACAGAGAATTAGGTATCATTTTCCCTTATTTTTGAAATAGTAAATGTGTATGTTTGCTCATACTTGTGTATGGTGTGTACCTCCTATGTCAGATATCTTTCAAATACTCTGCCCCAAAAGGCTATTTTCAATAGGTTTTTTTTTTCCCATTAACTGAACCACCTGGGTTTGATGAGTGGGAAACTTCAATAAGAGATTGGATGAGAGGACGCATTCCTCCAGGACCACCTGAAGCAGATCTTTTGTAAATATTTTCCCTCAAGGAAAATCCTTTTTCATAACATGAATTATATCTTCTCTAACAATATATATGTGTGTGTATTGATATTGATATTCTGAGTCCTATCATTGTGGATGTGATCCTACATGGAACTTTTTGTTATATTGATAAGGTCTTCACGATTGGATGAGTCCCAAATCTAATAATTTTTGACTTATACAAAGAGCAGAAGTCACAGAGAGATACCCAAAAATACAGCACGAGAATACTATCAAAGAATGCCATAAAACTGGAAGGATGGTCAAGGGCTGAAAACAGTCACCAGTCACTAGAGGAAAGCCTTAGAGAAAGAATGCATGCGATTGAGACACTAATTTGAACTTTTACCTTTTCAAAGTGGTAGAAGGTAAATTTTCTGTTCTTTAAAGCTACTTAATTATATATATATATATATATTCCCATTTTAACAGCACTACCTAAGAGGCCGGGTCAATGTCTAATTGCTATGAAAATTTCTAAACTTTTCTATTTTTACTTAGTGCATTCTGGTAAACAACTACCTTGTGGGAACAGCCGTGGCCTGCAGATTGCATAGCACTAGAAAATATTGTTAAAGGGTACTTTATCGGCTGCACTTACAAAAGACCACACATTATTACAGAATTAAAAGTATGTAAGTTAGAATTATGTCTTTCTGGTGAAGTGAACCTAATACAAAATGATCATTCAAAGCTTTTGTAGGAATAAATTATTCCCTCAGGAATTTGCTTGATAAGTAATAAACATGGAAAGTCATTGTTTGTTCTCCATTAGGCAGAGGAAAACTAATTTCACAGTTTGTTGTAGCTGAATGTTTGGCATTTGTTATCTTTATTCCTATTCTGTGTTGTGGATATTTAATCTTTCCCTTGGAAAATTACTTTTTTTATTTAATGAGATATTTTTCTCAGTCCATTTGTAAATAAAGCAACCATACTTAAATAATTCAGATTCCTGTGGTTCCCATTTTGCATTTGATTTTCTTCTTGGCTGATCTGCCAGTCTACGTGTCTAGATTCACCTCCCAAATTATCTTGCTGGGAATACTCCACAGGGTCTTTCCTATGGAAACTATATTAAATTTTTAATAATTCTGCAATTTTGGCACCATCATGACTTCCCCAAAGTGCACTTATCTGGAGGACATTCTTCCACGAAGAACATCAGAGAACCACTCTAGTATCAGCATAAATGGTACCAGAGTGATCCCTGGGTCATTAAAGAGATGCCTTTAACTAATTAGAGGACATTTAAATATTCATCTTCAAATTGTACCTCGTCAATATGTTCTGACTTAAATAACAGCATACATAGCAATATGTTCCTGAAATATTTTGTAAATAAAACAGTAAATATTTCTTTCTTCTATGCATTTTCCTGTTGGTCATGCAGTAGAGAGAATTTTACTATAGCATATCTTTATTGAGATTTTCAACCTTCTTTAAGATTTTCTTATAAATACTGTTAAACATTGCTTCCCAATGATCACCAGAACTGTAATTTTTAAATTTATTGAAGAAATTGTGAATTTCTAGGGTCAGTGGGCAGCTAGACTTTATTTTATAAGGCACAATCATCAATATTGTTAACTTTTCCAAATCATCATCTGGATTAATAGAGAATTAAAATGGAACAATGAAAACAATGACTTGGTTAGGTGATAACCAAAAGGGTTAAAAGAAAAATATATAAGGAAATATATATGTCTAAGACTCACCCTCACATCCTATATATCAGAAGTACTGTAGTGTCTGTTGTTTATGAAATGTATTTCATGTTTATACTTGTGGCTTTAATCTTGGTGGTCACAAATGACTTAGCATGAAGCTCAAACAATTCTGCATAGTCATAAGAGTGCTTAAAGTTATTTCAATAAAAGCTAACATTTTTTTTTCCATTCGGCGTTTTATTTGTTGGATGTATGACATCCCTAGAAAAAGAAGCCCAGGATTTTCCCTCCCGTGTGTTTCCGCCTGGCTTCCTCGTGGTCCCTGATGCCGGCGGCAGTCGTCAGCACCATGACACCAAACTGGCGGGACGGGAGCAGGTTATTCTGCCACTTCTCGGGATCTTTGAGCGGCACGTCAAACCGAGGGCCGATCACGCCACACTAGTTTAATCTGCCTGTGAGGTTCACGACAATTTCCCCAGCTCTGTCATCATCAGTGATTTCAAATTCGCCAATGTCACTGTGCTTCATCCTCACAGCGAGAGACCGGACAGTGACTTTGGAGCTTGCCTCTCTTCTCGGCATTATGGATGCTCTTGGGAGCGTCGGCCAGGACCTTCATGTGCACCATGGTGGCGGCTTGGGAAGATGGTGGAAAGAACAAAAAGCTAACTTTTAAACCTTAATGGTATTTTGATAAATTAGGATATATGTTCAAACCGTATATTTTTCACAATTACTCTTATTAATCTAATATTTTAAAAGCTTGAAGAATTTCCCAAAGATCAGATAGTAATACTTAGCTTCACACACATACATACATACACAGACACGCTCATTATAACATTGCTAGTTATCATTTCTTCTGTTCGGAAACCATTAATGACTTGATAAAATCCCAGTGGTTTTCTCAAGATGGAATTTGAAGAAGTTTGATTTGAATTTACTTTTAACATTCACCATTTTCCTCATCATTGTACAGGGTTCTTGACATTTATTAAGCTGTTATCTTTATGAAAGCACTAAAAAGTTTCGCCATTGAGCCAGTTCTGACTCACAGTGACTCCGGGACAGAACAGAACTACCCCTGTGAGTTTCTATGTCCCTAACTCCTTACAGGAATAGAAAGTCTCGTATTTCTCCCAGAAAGTGGATAGTGGTTTCAAACTTCTGACCTTGAGATTAGCAGCTCAACATATAATTCACTATGCCATCGGGTTTCTTACTAATCAAGTTTTATACATGAAAAAATACATACCTTTGAGAAAGGCAGTTGACTTGTGCTGGATCATTCTGAAGCTTTATGGATGGGCTGATAAACAGGACTTTTGCTTTTCTTGACCAGGGGGGAGATGAGAATTGGAAGCTGTTGCACTACAGCCTGATAGCTTCTTTCAATGAAGTTTACAATGCTATAACCTACGAAATCTTTAACTTCATAGTTTGACAGGCGTTGCCTGGGGCACTGTAACTGGCACATTTCCATAACGTATGATGTAACATAATGATAACTATTATTTACATAAAAATAAATTATCTTAATGTAACTTCTAATATGAGAACAGTATCAGGGTAATTGAGGTCCCTGAGCATAGATGATGGGTTAGAGAATGAAACACCAAAAACCTTTTGCTTCATTCAAAGCAATGAACACACACCTGATAAGATGATTTTCATATAATTGTAACTATATACTTATAGTTATTCCAATGATCTTTATTGTCCCTTTAATCATAAAGCAACAAAATGTCAGAGACTACTTGTACTTCGTTGCCTTTGAAGGAAGCCTGCTGCTGCCACCATCTCTAAAAGTACTCTTGTGACTGACTAACACCCACTTGGCCTTGTACACACCTGCATGCTCTGTCACATAGTCTGGATCACTTATTTCTGTGAAGGAAAGGGGGGGGAAGCTTGTTTCTACATCTTTGTTATATTTCTTTGCTTATATATACGAGTAACCAATCCCAGAATTTTCATTTAAAAGTCTGTTTTGGAGAGCCTTTCCAAGCACCATTTACTCTACTTATTATTATCCTAAAATAAATCAGCATACTGAAGTAGATAGTGTGAGTAGGAGACTCTTTGAAGCCATAGGAAGGGTAGACATAATAGATGTAATAATTAAAAAATAGGCATAAGTATCAGAATAGGCATAATAAGTACCGTGAGGTATGATATGTAATCCATAGGACACCAAATCAACTCCTAGACATGAAAAGAATATGGAAAATAAGAGAGTTTGGTGTAGAAGACCACCTAATAGCCTTCATGATCATAGATGAAGGAATGCAATCCAAAGACGAGTACAAAGAAAATATGTATTGTGCGTGATCTCATTTTCTCCTTCCCAATATATTGTTAAAAAAGCCATTTTTAAAAAAAAGTGAGAATAAGAGATTCTGTGGGTGCTATATGTGTAATTCAACTAATCCATGCACAGAGAATCCTAAGGAGAGGTGGTAGTAGGTGTGAAGGAGCAAAGAGAAGATATATAAAGCACCCTTTTCGTCAAGGTAAAGTTTTATCATGGGTAGCAGTACACAGATGCTATATAAAAACATTGGGTCTGTACTTGTCACGTGTGCACTTACCTAACCATGAACAAGATGGAGTTGTGGTAGTGGAGGGGTGCATGGTGAACTGCTCACTTCAGCCATCAGGTCCACATCACCAGCAACTCTGCCGTTGAAAGACGGTTTTGTAACCTACAGGTGCAGTTCTTCTCTGTCCTATAAGGGCCATATTGGCATTGAGTCATAATTGGCTCAATGGTAGGGAGTTTTAGTGAAATATGTACAATAAGGTTTAAGAGAGACCCAAGCCCCAGATGGCCTTTCCTCCTGCAGCAATGTTTTCCCCAAATGTTTTAAGTAAGCCCCACTTGGGCTACACAACCTTGAAATATTATTCCCATGGTTACAAGCAATCCCCAGAGGAGAACTTCTAAGTTAATTCTTCAGAACTACTAATGATCCTTAATTTTATGTGTATGAGACCTCATCTTTGACAAGGGAGACATTTAAACACACACACACAACAACCCCTGGAACTCCCTGAATGACTAATTTCAAATCTATACTTAGAAATGTCATATTTTCTAAAACTCAAAGGGGATTTACTATATTCTGAAGGATCAATTTCTTTGGGGAAAGGACATTTATAGAGAAAACTTAATCCCCTGACATACTACACAAAGACAAAAATCTCTAGAAACCTTATTTATATCTTACAAAGTTGCTGCCTTAGACAGAGTACTGTAGGTGGTCTTAGTTCACCACCATTAATTTTTAATTGTAGACATGTTAAGAAAACTGCTCTAACAATGCAACGGATGCAGAGCTAACACCAGAGACCTTGACAATGAACTGCCAGTCAGTGCATACTTTTCACCTGGATCGCAGATTTCTAAGTCAGCATCCTGGGTAGGTTGGGAGATTTTATGCAGATTTAAAACCAATCTTCAATCCAGCTGTAATCTGCTCCAAAGATAGTTTTAATCTACTTGTGATCATTTCTTATTAATGGAGTACATGGATTTATAGAGTACATGCACATATAGATTTTCTAAGAAATATATTGATGTAATGAACTTAAGATTGCTCTCAGATACCTCCCTAACAGCAGAAACCATCAGGCAGTGATGCTGGAGCATCTTCTAAAAGCTTAAAACATTAAATAGGATTGGAGGATTCAAAAGAATTCCTTTTGCTGCTTGTCATCCTGACACAACTACAGTTACTCAAACCGTGCCTTCAGGGGCTCTTGTCCTTGGCAATGTCAATCTAACATTCTAGTGCTACACTAACACTAACAATCTAGTGCTACAAATAATGCTGAGAAATCCTGTAGACATTCTGTCCTTTAAAGATGCATAAAACAAATTGGTTTAAGAAAGCTTGCGTTTCTGAAGTTTACTACAATTATTTTTTCAATATACAAATTATTATCTGAGGAGAAGCTACAAATTATATCCACATCTGGAAGATTTACAATAAAATTTTGTCAATTTTTTATGTTTAAAAGTATGTACCCCTAACTCTAAATCAAATTGTGAAAGATATTATTAAATTTAATTAATTGGCTACAGCTTTTCATTTTCATTCAACATTAGATTAGAAATCAGCAAACAAACAATCAGATCAGCAAAAATTAAGTGTAAATTAAGTGTTTGTTGTTTATTTTGTGAATAAATCTCTCTTAAATTCATTTCAAGAACTGAATAAGATAAAAATGTGACCTATAAATTCAAGATATTATAATAGAAAAACAAATGAAATGATCAAGGGGAGGGTTCTATTGCATGTTATTTATTATCACTTTGTATAATTTACTATGTGTATGCAAGAAAAGGAGAAAAATTCAAAATACATAATTTATTTTATTCCCATTCACAAAGAATCACTAAAAATATATACATTTAAAACTTGGGACCTCGCACCACATGAGGAATAAAGATTGGAGCAAAGATTCCAGACATTTCAATATATAGTTTCCATAGCTGTTTTTCTTGTTTATTTGTTTGAAATTATTTTATTGGTGACTCTTATAGCTCTTATAACATTCCATACATCAATTGTATCAATTACCTTCTAAACATTTACCATACTTTGTAGTTGGGCCCTTAGTATCAGCTTCTCTTTTTTCCCTTCCTCCCCCATTCTCTCCCTCATGACCTCTTGATAAATTATAAACTATTATTGTTTCTATATCTTACAGCAACTACTGTCTCTCTTCACCCACATTTCTGCTGTTCATTCCTCTGGTGGGAGGTGTGAATGGGGATTATGCATCGATCATTGCAATCAATTACCCCTTCCTTCCCTCTTCCCCCCACAAGCTCTCTACTCCCATTTCTGCTCCTGAGGGGATTAGCTAACATGGATTCCGTGTGTCATGAGCTCTTATTTGGATCAATGTACCTGATCCAGTCTTGCCAGAACTGAAAGGCAGGACTGGGGTCATGATAGTGAGGGGTGAGGAAGGGTCAAAGGACCAGAGGAAAATTGTGTGTTTTATTGGCGCTATATTGCACCCTGGTTGACTTATCCCTTCCAGGTGACCCTTCTGTGAGGGGATGCCCTATTGTATACAGGTGGATTTGAGGTCTCTGCTCTGATGCCCCTTATTCTCAACCATATGTTGTTTTTTGTTTTGGGTTTTCTGGTGCCAATTTCCTGATTCTTTCCACACCTCATGATTGCACAGACTGGTGTGCTTCTTCCATGTGGGCTTGTTGCTTCTCTACTATATGGCCACTGTTTAACTTCGAGTCTTTAAGACTACAGATGCTATATCTTTTGATAGCTGGGCACCGTCATCTTTCTTCACCATATTTGCTCATGCATCCATTTTGTCTTCAGTGATTGTGCTAGGAGGGTAACCATCACAGAATATCAAGTTGTTAGAACAAAGTGTCCTCATGTTCAGGGAGGACTTGTGCAGAAGCCCAAATTTCATCCATTTCTTCAAAGTATTCCAATATAAATATATATAACATAGAAAAATACCTCTATTTATGAATTAATAGATTTACATAAATTCACACCTATGTTTATACCTCTATCCATAGCTTTGCTTCCTGGATCTTTCCTTTGTTTCTTTTTACTTTACTCCTGCCCCACCATCACCCTTGCCTTTCTTCTGCCTCTTAGTGATTCCTCTCAGCTAGATTGTGTTTGCTTCCTCACCATGGGGAGCACTATGTTTCTTGTCATTGTTTTTTTTTACTTCCCTACTTGTTCTCCTGTCTATGATGTTGTTTGTTCACAACTCATTTCCCTACCCCCTCACCACCTCCTCCCATCAGGTCCCTACAGAACACAGATCCCTTGCTTCCCATGCTTATATTGGTAGGCAAAACAACAATAACAGAGATGAAACAAAAGATAAATGAAAGAGAAAAGAGGGGAAAAAACTAGTGGGGAAATAAAAGCCCTACAAGATTCCAGGTATATCTGCTGACCTTTATGACTATCTCCCCAAGAGTTCTGAGGGTTTCCAGGAACTGCCCCTGCTAGCCTGAAGTCTATTGGGGGGACTCCTCAAGTGACCTCATGTTGAGGGAAGATGGAGGGTTGTGGCTTGGCTTTGTTTCCATTGCTGGCCTGTTGTATTCTCTTCTTGGTTCATCCCATGGTGGGGGTGGTTAGACCACACACTCCCCACTGTATGCCCCCAGTATCGTCCTTTGATGTGGTATGCTCCAGGAAGGAGACATCATGTCCCTCTGATGTGGACCCTATGATGCTCTCTTTGGCTTAGCAGTTCCATGCAGGATCTTTATCCTCAAGTTTTGGTGTGCCCATGTGAGCTCTAATCTCTCTCTCTCTCTCTCTCCTTCTTGTTTGCTTCTGTATGGATGTGGCAGGCCAAATCCTTTCCCCAACCTATAGGTTTACTGCTGTTCTCTGTAGCACATATTTCAGCGAGGGGGATGTTCACTTTGGCTTTGATTGGGTCAAGCCCTGTAAATCTCTCTGTTCATAAGCTGCTCCGTGTTGTAGCTCCATCTGTCTTGTCAGCTGCCATATCTCCCAGGGCAGTCTGCAGAGAAAGGGAAGTGTCTTCTACTTTCAAGGAGTAAGTTCCAGAGTTACCAGCATTCTTAGAAGAAGGCCAGGGCCCATGCACAGGTCTCATTGGCTATGATCTGATTGACAGCCACCCCTACATGCTTAATCCTTAAATTGACAATTATATAGCTACCACAGTCCACCCTTTGTTTATCTTACATTTTCACATAATTCTGTAACCATATGTAATTTTCAAACAAGCAATAGTAAAAGCATATCTGTATCTAACAGGATAAAACTAAAATGCATACATTCAACATGTGCCACCCTATTTTAAAAATAACTCATTTCATAAGTGAGCAAAACTAAAATATTCGATGACTAACAATTGCAATTATGTAACATCTACATCTTGATTCTATAATCCAATTATTATGCTCCCCCACTTATGAAAGTTTGTAAGCCAACCACTTAATGCTTTTATACTCGTTTTGGGTATTCAATTTCTATACTGCCCACTTACATCAACCCTGTGCTCTGAGGAAACAATCTTATTCTTTGATGTGAAGCATCTTCATTCCAGTTGGAACCTTATGAACTCCAAATCCATAAGCAAAGTCAAATCATGACAGGCCATCCATAAAGTCAGCAGCAATATGAACCAGTTCACAGGCTCAAATAACTTCTCTTCATCTGATCAGATTCTGGTCAACTCAATGTGGGCTGCCTCTCACAGCCTCACCAGGGTGTCCATTGGTCAGCTTGTCTTACACCATGACCCCACCACAAATTATCAGTAACCGTAGACTGTGTCTACGTGTGTCAAGAACTTCACAGCAGTAAACCTACTCTTGTCTTTTCCTTTAGTTCCTTGTAAACCAGGTCCACAGGTATCAGTGGTCAGACCCAATCTGACCTTTTAATGCTGCATTTATCCTACTTCCACTCAAAAAATGGATCCAGGTCATCACCCAGCAAGCATTTCAGCCTGCCCATGGGCTTCCTTTAATGTTCAGTCCTAGAAAGGATTTTTCTTCATGGTTCCAGATTTCTTCCCTTTTGACAAGAACCACTAGAGTTCAAACATCAGAGCTCCTTTTTCTCCCTCAATATGTCAATCTTGCCCCTAGACTGGTCTTTTGGAATGCATATATCTTGAGTATTCCAAGTAGTGGTTGGTATTTATCTTCTCTTGTCTTCTTTCAGGCATAGCCTACACCCATCTAAAGATCAAATTAATGGTTTGAGGCAAGTGGGCTTACAAGTTCTCTATTTTATACTTTCCAAGATCATTTGTATACATCCTTATACCTACAATAATAAGCATAAGAAATAAGTATAAATAACAGAGAATCAGATCCTAAACTCAATTCTTAAAGCAATTTCAATTCTTATTTAGATTATCTTAATCCTTATCTAAACTATTCTATTGATAAAAAAATATGGGATTAGGACTGAGACCATCAAAACAAATCCAAACTTTCTGTCAGCCATTTTGCCCTCTGTCAGTCATTTTCCTTAAGCGGCATGGTTTCTGAGAAATTCAAATGGCAATTTCTACCCCGGAACTCAAAATATGCATTAACATCACTTTTACAATTTGACAGAGGAATAACCAAAGAATACAACAAAACAAAATAATCAAAGCTTTAACTTTGCATAGTCTTTCTAGAAAAAAAAAAAACCAGTAAACTGCTCTGGCTGGCCCATAAATGAAAGACTACTATAAGACAGACATCAAACAAATATCTACTCTCTAATTTTATGATTTATTTTTCCAGTTCCCCACTCCCAAGGTACCATTGTGATAGAGAGGTTTATTGTGCCCAAATGGACAATGAACACATGTGGCATTAACTAAAGGGCAGAAAGATAAATGGATTGGCAAGCTTCGCCCTTCTTGTCTTTTGCTCTTTCATCATCAGACCAGTATATGACTGCCATGCTTGTTCTGTGCCTCTATTGACAAGCTACACTACTTGTGGGACATCTAACCTGTGGACTGTGTCACTGTAAGTTGAGGTTCCTTCAACAACCACTTCATCACACTACTGGAATATACATCTCTTGAGCTAGGGACTGTCGGATCCTGTCATCTGGCAGACTCTTGGTGACCTGCCTTGCTGTTTGCTGCCTGTGGCCAGACAGCATGAGTTTCTCTACAGAATACTACCTGGAGGAACTCAAACTTGAAGGACTGCCAGTGTCTTAGCTGTCTCATGGAAATAAGTTGCACTGAGCCATTTGTACTGCTTTATAGATTGTTTGTTCTTAATGGGTATATGTATATATATAAACTATATAAAAAATTATTAGTGTCCTGTTTTTGTTTCTCTAGAGAACTCTGTTTAACATAATGGCCCTGATATTTTGAGGTTTTACTTCTGCATCTGTGATCCACTTTGAGTTTTTTCTTGTGCGTGTTGTGTGGTAAGACTCTGGTTTCATTTTTCTACAAGTGGATATCTATTGTTTACAGCACCACTTGTTAAAGAGGGCAGCCACCTCCCATTTGATGATTTGGGGGCCCTTGTCAAAGATTGGTTGTCTATATTCTGATGGTTTTATTTTTGCAGTTTCTTTTCTTTTCCATTGTTCTGAGTATCTGTCATTATTCCAATACAACACACTTTTGACCAATGTGGTTGTATAGTAGGTGTATAGTAGGTGTATAGTATCTGTACATATTTTGTCATCATTTTTTTTCAAAGCATTTTCTTTCTACTTGATCCCCTGGCATTACATCCTCATTTTCCCCCCTCCTTCCCCATATTCCCTTAATAATTTATAAGTTGTTCTTTTTTTCCTGTCTTACACCAACTGCTGTCTCATTCACCAATTTATCTGCTGTCTGTCCCCCTGGGATGGGGGCCATATGTCAATCATTGTGATTGGTTCCTCCTTACTCCCCCACTTCCATACCCTCCTAGTATCTTGAGAAGTTCTTCGCTAATTTTGGGCTTCCTCCCTCTCCATATGAGATTGGGGGTCAGTTTTTCCAATTATTTGAATAAGGTTGTTGGCATTTGAATCAGGATAATGTTAAACTTATAAAGGGCCTTCACTATGATTGATACCTTCATTATATTGAGTCTTTCAATACAGGAGCATAGTGTATTCTTCCATTTATGGAGGTCTCTTTTGGTTTCCTGTAGTAGGGTTCTATAGTTTTCCTTGTAATAGTCTTTTGGTTTTGTGATATATATATAGATATAGATATATAGATAGATGATAGATAGATAGATAGATAGATAGATAGATAGATAGATATTTTAGTTTGTTCATGGCTACGGTGAAGAAAACTGCCTTCTTGATCTTCTTGATTTGATGCCTGTGTTAGTCTTGATAGACTAGAGAAACAAATCCATAGACACTAATATGTATACAAAAGAAAATTTTGTATGAAATGTAATTGTACATTAAGAAAGCATCACAGCCCAGTCCATATTGTCAATATGTCTGATATTAGCCCATATGTCCAATATCAGTTGATAAAGTCCTCTTTAGACTCACAAAACGCATCCAATGATGCTGAATGCTGATGATCTCGGTATTCTTCTGACACTTTGATTATCTTGTTTGATTATTTTCCCTGTTTGCTGAAGTCTGTCTGATTGTGCTTGAAATTTTTATTATGAGTCTCTTCTTTCACATCATAAGTGAGGTCCTCTATCTTGTTTTTTCTTCTGTTACCTCATCCATTAGTTCTTGCATTTCCCTTTGATGCATGGACTTTCATCCTATGCATCATGGACTTAATCTCTTCGATCATTGTGTACTTATTCTGTCTTGCTTTCCTCATTTTGTATTATCCCATGCAGATTCTGAAGATTTCTTTTTGTTGCAGATATATATCTGTTTCTTCTATGAGCATTGTTAGATTTAGGATTTCTTCCACTGTTATGCTTTGTTTTGCTTGGGTTCTCATAGAGAGCTTTGAGGTATGCTGCTCTCTGTGCCACTTTGGAAGAACTGGGATCCATGTTCTCCAGAAACCAAGGATCTCTGTGGCCTTTCTTTGCGTTACTCTAAGAGTGGATTCAGGGATCACCTGTGGCCTCCTATGGCAGTGAGCTGTGCTGTGTGTAGACAAAATGCTATTGCAATTTAAAGGCCAGAGGCAATATGTGTGTAGAGGGGGAGGTGGTGGTGGCTCAGAGAGTGTGCTGAGGTCAGCGCCTATAGATATGCAGGCTGGGGTGGTCTGCAGTATGGACATGGGTCTGGTCTGAACTATGTGGCCACAATTTGCAGTCTTTTAAAGACACTCGGTGGAGTTCCAAACTGGTAGAGCAGCGGTTCTCAACCTGTGGGTCATGCCCCCTTGGGGGATCACACAGACCTTTCACAGCGGTTGCCTAAGACCATCAGAAAATAAATATTTCCTGATGGTCTTAGAAACTGAGACAGTGCTCTTCTATCCATCTCCAAATGGGTCCACTGACATGCAGATACACGCACATATGACTACCCGGTGTGAAGACTGTTACCCATTATATACCATGCTTCAAAACAAAATTTGATATATTTTTAATTAGAAATCAATATTTCACAATACATAATGACATATTGTCTTTTATTAATCATTATGTTTGAATTATGTTCAGTTTGTGACAATGAAAAGGAATCATGCATTTCAGATATTTACATTATGATGCATAACAGTAGCAAAATTACAGTCATGAAGTAGCCATGAGAATGATCTTATTGTTGGGGGTCACCACAACATGAGGAACTGTAGGAAATCATTGTGGCATTAGGGGGGTTGAGAGCCACTCTGGTAGAGCCAGGTTTGGGCTGGGCTGTTATTTTCAGCATCTGACTTTTCCTGTTTTGCCTTGGTAAATCCAAGGCTCTGCTCTCAGTATCATAGTTCTCCCTGTCTTGTTATGCTAATAGACCAGGACCAGGTTTCTGGTGACTTACATTCAAAGTTACACAAAGGAACACAGCCTGGATTATAAATATGTATGACTTGTGATGTGCCCAGGTATCAGGGCTATGCTGTGGTGTTCCCCAGGGAAGGGGGATAATATATGCCGACTGGTTTGGGGCGAAATGGATCTAAATTCTTCCTCAGTTTCACTCCTGTATCACTTCTGGCTTACCCAGACAGCTATGTCACTGGTAAAAATCCCAGTAGACCCTCAATGGCTGAAAATCAGTGACTAATTATCTATCATCCTTTCTGGCAGGCATAGGTTTTGGAAGTAGGGGAAAGAGGATTCTTTTATGCAGTCACTAGGTCCTTGACTAGGAAAGGAGAATATAAGAGCAGGGTGGAGAGCAAAGAGGAGAACTCCAGTCTGAGGTTTTGTGGTTAGTTCCTGAATTATGGCAACCTTTATACAGCAGCCTGAGAAAATTACAGCATGCTGCAAGTCTCATATTTTGAGTGTAGGAAGGGGTGGCAGTTGCCTTCTGACTGGACTTGGTGAGGGATTAGCAGAGCCCATGGGCACAGTGAACTTAAGAGTATTTCCCAGGGTTCTTGAATTGCTCCACAGGCAAAAATCTCAGGGAGAGGTCTGAACCAGATCCTACCATACAGAATTTTTTTTAGTCCCAAGCCTCCCAATAATGGTCTCCTTACCTCTTAATTTTCTGATCTCACAAAGGATCACCAGGTGGGTGAGTCTACCTAGGTGTCATCTTGACTCCTCCCCTGTTTTTCTTGTTTTACCACACCAATGTGTCAAATTAAACTACAGTGAGGAAAAATAATGATATTGCTTTTCCAAAGCAAATAGTAGTGTTTGAGTTGCTCATAAATGAGAAAAAATATTGAATTTCCATGTTCATTAGCAGGAAGGATGTCTTCTTTTCCATGGTCACAAAAGAGATCTATATAAAGGAAGGTAAAAGAAGAAAACTAGACAGTGGTTAACATGCAAATATTGTTAATTTATAAAGACTGAGTATGTCAATTCCTGTTCAATCAATGAGAGGCTGCAATGGTTCATTGTGAACCACTGGATGGTCATGCCAGGTATGGTGGTCATGTGCTTATGTTAATTTCATGATTGAGATGTAGGGGTGGTGTCTAGCCTGTTAATCTGGAGATAGCCATTGAGTAGCCAATGAGGTCTCTGTGTGGGCATGACTTTCTCCTGATACGTCTGTGAAGTCTCACAATATTTCCCTCGTGAAGATGAGAATCTATCTCTTCAGTTGTTGGGAGTTAGTCTCAGAGACAAGGAATTACGGACAAGACAAGATGGCAGTGTCCAAGCTGCTGCAGGAGCTGGAGGAGAAGTCACATGGCTTTTCCCTGATGGAGCCAGACCTCTGAAGCTGGAGAGGCCACGTGGGGACCCCTGCCAGTGATGAGATGCTTTTACCACCACTGGATGCTGCTGATGGATCCTGAGCCCTAGAAGTGAGGAGCCATGGGGAGATCCCTGCCAGCACTGGGATCCTGCACCCACTGACCTGTGACTTCATGAGTCAGAAGGAGACATTATAGACTGGTATTGGGCACATGGGCTAATATCGGACTTATGACTTTGGACTGGGTTGGGATGTTTTCTCAGTGTTCCATTCCTCTTGTATATAAGCCTTTTCCTCATAGCCATGTGCGTGTCTATGAAATTTGTTCCTCTAGTCTACCTGGACTGACACACCAGGCACAGCAGACAAACCCTGCATGAATGGAAAGCAGCTGTAATAACAAGTAGAGTCTAAAGTGGTGGAAAATAGTATTCTTCAAACCCTAAAGAAGTTTCTGTTTTTGAAGTAATATTTTCTTATAGAATTTGGTACAAAAGTTTGGAATTGTTCAATGGAGGTGAAGAAGGAATGCACATACATTTCTGTGAAAACTGGGTATACAAAAGAGAAGTCACTACTGAAGCCTGTGTCTGAGGGAACAGATATCCAAATTTTAATTAGTGGTAAAAAATTGGCACTCTGAGCTGTGGAAAAGTTGGAAAAATTGGCACTCTGAGCTGTGGAAAAGTTGGATTACACCCTTGCTGTCTCCTCTGATGAGACATTGGTTAAGTACTCAGTACCCTTGAATCTCAACGTCCTCAACTTAAAATTGACTACTGCAATTATAGAGAAATAATATAGAGAGAACCATAGAAGTCTTAAATGCTATTTTACCTATTATATGTTTATTGGAAGACACAAGACTAGGACATTCTACAGCCAGGAGAAAATATTGTTTACCAGTTCATATTATGGTAAGCCAACTCTTGCTACAGCAAGACAAATTCAGATTTCTCTTGACAGCCAAATATAAGTACTATGGCTTATTTGCTGTCTGTCATAGCATATATTTTCTGTTTTCCCAACCAGATATTTTGCTGTCATTTTTAGGTGCTGCCAAGTGGTCTGACTCACAGTAACCCTACAAAAATAGAAGGAAACACCGTCTAGTTCTAGCCATGCTCGCAATTTTTAATATGCTTCAGCTCATGGTGGAAGTCAGAGGCTCATTTCATCTTGTCAAGATATTTCCTCTTTTTCACTTCCTCGCTATCTACCATTTTTACCATTAAGGAACTTTCTGACCGTAGTTTTTACAAGACCGATTGTACTTTCAATATTCTTTACCATCATCATTCAAACTCATTTTTTCCTTTCATCATTTTTATTGAATGTACAACTTTCATATGCATAAGAGGCAACTGAAAAGACCATGGCTTGTGTCAAGGTCAACGTAGTCTTCAAAGTAATATCCATGCTGTTCAATAATTTAAAGAGCTTGGGTGAAGCAGATTAACGCAATGCAACTAGTATTTTGATCTTTTCACTGTTATTTCTATGGAAATTGATCATGGATGACAGCAAGACAAAATCATTGCAAAGTTTTCTCCATTTATCATGATGTTACCTATTGGTACAATTGTGAAGATTGGGTTTCTTTAATGGAGCTTGTAATCCATACCAAAGACTGAAATCCTTGATCTTTATCAGCAAGTGCTTAAATCCTCCTCACTTTCAGTAAACAAAGTGGTGTCATCTGCATATCTCGGATTATTAATAAACTTTCTTCTAATTCTGTGCCATTCTCTTCATATAATCCAGCTTCTCTGATTA
Organism: Nesogale talazaci; assembly: GCA_004026705.1. Classification (NCBI taxonomy): domain Eukaryota; kingdom Metazoa; phylum Chordata; class Mammalia; order Afrosoricida; family Tenrecidae; genus Nesogale; species Nesogale talazaci. Next base: position 211,143 of record PVJH01000198.1, read on the forward strand.
TTTTCTTACTATAGAATATTAAAAATATAATGAGACAATACAACTCTAAAACACTTTTTCTGGTTTCATACTATGCAGAATTCCCTTGTTATGTTTGCAAAACTGCCTCTTGATTCATGAACAGATTCTGCACAAGGAAATGTTCTGAATTCCCATTCTTCTCAATACAGCACCAGTAAACACCTTTATGTCAAAGTAAAAATCTCTTCTTTCAGCCAAGATCCTTATGACATCAGCAATGAGGTTCCAGGTTCTCTTCAGAATTCTGATTGAACCACTGACTGCTTCCTATCCGTGCACTGCTGTAACTGTTGTTGGACAATCTTCAGCAAACATTTACTTGGAAGTGATATTACTATATATATTCAGGTATAAACCTAATTCTTCAGCACATTTTTTAATGTAGTTTTTGTGGTAAAATTAGGTGCCTCAGCAGATATTTGGGTTGGCTTACACCCATCAAGTATATATGGTGATACTATTGTTCGGTATTTATGCATTCTGTTAGATCACCTTCTTTGGAATGGGTTCAAATATGGATCTCTTTCAGGCAGGTGGTCAAGTCTTGCAGATTTCAAGGCATAGATGAGTAAGTGAAACATTTCAGTTGGTTTTCCATCAATTCCTGGAGCCTTGTTTTTGAATAATTATTTCAGTGCAGCTTGGACATCATGATTCATTACCATTGGTCCTTGCTCATAGTTTGCCTCTTGAAATGGCTGAAAGTTGACTAGTTCTTTTTATTACCCTGCCTCTGTGAGTTCATTCCATCTTCTTTTAAAGTTTCTTGCATATTTCAACATTTTACCTAAGAATATTCATAATGAAGAAAGTAAATGATCATTAAAAGATAGATAAAAAAAACAAAGTGGAATTAGATGAGAATCTGAAATTAATTCTTAATAGTAGAGTAGATAAGGTAAGTGAAATAAATGATAAAGTCAAAAAACCAAACAGAAAATTTCAAAGGGAAATGTTAGAAGAGAAAGCAAAATGTCAAATGAAATGCGCAAAGAGGTAGAGTGAGAAAACCAGACAGAACTCTGCAGCGTATCCTAAATTGAAAGAACTAGAGAAAAATCCAAGCCTCAAGTTTATAATATGGAAATATTCTTTTTTACGATAGATTTTATTAGGTGCTTTTACAACATTTAATAAATCATCCATATTAAGCTTATTTGTACACATGTTGCCACATTCAACTATATTATGTACTTGAACCCCTCCAGCATAAGCTCCTCTTTGCCTCTATCCTCTAGTTCTTTATTTTTTTTAATTCTAAATCCCCATATTTCCCCTCCCCTCTCCTCTTCCCCCATAAACTTCCAATAACTTACAAATAGTTATTACCTCTTCATATCTTACACTGTCTAATGTGTCACTTCACTAACCCCCCCACACTCCAGAGAGAAGGTCACATGTAGATCCGAGAAATTTGTTCCCCCTTTCTACTTCATCATCCCTCCACCCTCCCAGTGTGAATATTCTATGGGAAAAAATTTCATTTTTTCTTTTTGTTTCATATTTCCATTCTCATAATAATATCAGGGAAAGTGGGAAGCATTTTTATTCTAATGGCATCAGGCCCGGTTTTACTTGTTACAAGAAGCGGACATTTTAGACGTTGCCCAATCAGAGAAAGCATTACATCATAGTTTTACAGGGTGATTTGTGATCATTCATCCTAATAGAATGCTGGAACGGGATGTGTGAAGCACATGCTTGCCATAATTTTTAAGTATGAAGAGAAAAATTTAGGATAGGGTCAGAGCATTTGCTGAAGTATTTAAACTTTTTGGGGGGCATCACTGCCCACTGGTGGGAGTTGGAGGCCCAGCCTTGATCCTGGAGAGCTGCTGCTGGATTTGAACCGCCAAGCCCATGGGCTGCAGTCCCGCACTCAACCGCTATGCCACCAGGACTCAGCCTGGGAAATACTTACATTATTAATGAGAATATGTGATAATATAATATAGTGTTTTGTGTATCAATGGTTCTCTTAAGACATGAGGTGTACCTCCAAAGAACTGTGCACTATAATTGAAGGGAGCAAAAACAATAACAACAAAATTATGAGCAAAAAAGTTCCATGCAATACTGTAAGTTAATTAAGGAAGTGTCATGTTTCATACAAATTTACAAATATAAAATTAGTTCTAAAATTCAAAGCCCATAGAAAAGACCATGAGGTGTTAGTTTATCAGCAAACTCTCATATTTACTTAATTGATTTACATAGATCTCTAAAAATGAGAAAATAGGAAATTGATTAAGACAAATACAACATAAGTCTGATCAGCTGCTTCCTGTTTCCCATTCCATTAGTAATTGTACTCAAATTCCTATGTTAGTCCCAGCTTCCTGTTGTTTTTCAAGGACTAACTCTGAATTAATTTAATATTTAATGGTTCCAATTGTGTGGTAAACTGAATGGCTATGTGATTTACTTAAAATATATTGTCCTTTATTTTCTGCTCTGAGTATTATGAGTTGACCCAAAGAAATTGTTTGAAATTAAAATGACAAGTAACAAATCAATGACATGTACTCCTGACTAATTAAATGAAGCTTCTATTATATATGGCCATTGCCCTTTAATAGCCATAATAATATCTGCATAATACCAATAACCTGCTACTATGCATTAAAAGTGTCCAAGTCACTGCAATTAAAGGAGAGGACCTAATAACCAGAATATTTAGTGAGTGATATTCCAGCGCCAGAAGTCATTTTAAATTAAAACCATCATCATCTATTCTTGAGAACAGTGTGCTCAGTATTCTAGCTATTTAAAATATGAATATCTTTTAATTTATTTTATTTCCACCAGTCTTGTGTACCAGTTCATTGCAGGATAGAAGCCACCAATGTGTTATGTAGCTTTTCTTCCACATCTTCAAGCTGTTCTCTCCAAAAAATAATAGCAGTTTTGTTGTCATTGAACTTAGGAGAAAAGTATACACTCTGAATCTGATTTTCCTCCATATAAGACAGTTAAAACCCTTTTAATGCAAATTATTTTAGTAACTTCAATAAGGGTTTTGTGTGTGTGTGTGTTGTTTTTCTCCCCATATTGCAGGATTGAACAGTTGTTCCCTTTTCTTTATGAGTGCATATGGACCAAGCCTATTGTAGCTCATCTATTTCATATAATTTTCTAAGTGCAGCCAAGAGTAAGGAACTGCACTTACAAGCTTTGTTCCTTGGATATTTCTTGGTGCTATTGAATAAAACAGCACATGTTCTTCCTTCTAGACTATTGAAAGCAGCAAGTTTTTTTTTTTCAGATGTTTTGCTACTGAATAACATGAGCCATCATTTTTTCAGTAGGCCACTGTTGTGTTGTTTAGGTTTTCTTCTGGTAAGACTATATTTCTACCAGCTTCATTTCAAACATGCTTTTAGGTCATGCTGGGATAACGGCTCTAACAGTTCAGTGGGCGACCACAATGAAACTGTTTGCCTGCATCATTCTCTCTTCCTCCATAGCACATCAAGTTCATTCATGGCTCTTCTTTAAACGTTATGAAGAGTAAACCAGAATCTACCAGGTCACACTTGCACCAACATCTTAGATGGTAAGATTTCTTTGGAGTTCTCAACAGAACACGAGGGATTGGGAATTGACATTGCTCGTGACACCTGTTGCTTCTGCTCATGTCCATTAATCAGCACTAATCACTTGACCCCACTGAAGGGCTGAGCTAGTTAGAGCAATGCATAGCTTTTCATTGAGAAGTGACTACCTACCACACTAGAGATAAAACATTTTGACCAATGGTCTGGTAATTTACATGTGGGTTTCATCATATCGTTTTAACCTTAATTAGTTTTAGTTACTTCGATACTTTACTAAAGGTTTATTCTTTAAGTTTTCTTATAGACCCCTTATCCATAATAGTGATTTAGTCCCTCATCAGTGAGAGCCCAAACCTCATCAGTCTGACAACTTTTAAAAAAGGTTTTGATGACTAAAGCTATATAAGTATGGAATTAATAATGTATGAAATGTTCAGACTACACAGATAAAGAAAATATGGGACAATAGTTTCTAAGTCTTTAAAATGACAACAGCTAGAATAACTCTTATGCTTTGAAATATTAACAGAAAGAAATGCACGTTGAGAGTGGTCACTGATGTTTCATGTTAATAATAGATAACAATGTCTTTTTAAAAAGTTATAAACTTTTACCTGTCAATTTAATGCATTGAAGTAAAAAATTAAAGCTATCTCTGCCCTCACAATTCATTCATAATTAATTATTGTGACATACATTATAATCATGAACATGCTGCCAAAGAATACAGATCGGCTTTAAATATTGTTCTGAACCTGAGAAACAAATTTTATTCTGTAAAGAAAAGGCATTCAAGATGTTTCCATCCCAAGTTAGAAGATGACTTTGAATATCTTGTTCAAGTTCAATAGCTCAGCTATAGACATGTGAGGAACACCATCAAAGGTTTAATATGCAGCAGGTTTGAAGAATGATATATTCAGAATTATCAACTATTCCAGTTGTGGCAGTCACCAAATCTGGTGTCAATTTGAGGATTATGTGTGTAAAGGTGAAGTCTAGTCTGTCGATCTGGAAATAGTCAATGAGACCTCTGTGTGGACATGGCCTTCCCCTCTCAGAATTCTGGTAAATCTGGTACTTTAGAGATTTTCTACTGAACACTCGCTGCCTGAGATACTCAACTGAGAAGTCTTACTCTCTGTGAGACATCCCAGAAGAGAAGCCAACTGGAGCTACCCTGATGGAGGCAGATTACCTAGACCTAGAGAAGGCACATGGAGACTCCTGCCAGCACTAAGATGCTTACACCACCACTGGATCCAAAGACTTTCTACTCACTGGCTTTTGGTCATTCTGCATTTGGCATCATTGCACATGTTCCGTGAGTCTGAAGACTACTTTACACATCGGTATCAGACGTAAGGACTAATATCAGACTTATGAACTCGATCTGGTCTGGGCTAGAAGGTTTTCTCAATGTGCATTTCCACTTGTATATTAACCTCTTCCTTACATACATAGGTGTGTTTATGGATTTGTTTCTCTAGCTTACCCCAGACTAATACACCATTTAATGTTTATATATGAAGTTCATGTATGTATACTAGTTTTTTAATGAATTCAGATATGATGGAATTTATTTCAATCTAAATAATATAAAATGATATAGTATTTCTTTGACAATTCAAAAGCCATTTAAGGGTCTAACAGATTCCTCATTGTTAACATTGACTGTCATTGTTCTGGCTGGACAAAGATAAGACTTTCTTTCCTGTAAGGATTTACAAGCTTAGAAACACATAGGGGGTTAATCAACTCTGCTTTCATGGGCTGCTATGTTTCAGAACCCACTACTCAGTAATAGAGGATGGGTACCATTATTCTGCAGATTTCTGTGAAAACAAGTTAAGAGATAATCCCAGTTAGTAAGAGGTGTAGTTGATTTTGGAATAATCCAGGGCACAGATTTCATTCTGGGTCTGCCTCTCATTTGCGATACATCTTTAAGTAATTTATTCTTATTGACAGATTTTCCTTATCATTGAAACTGTTATCTATTTTGTGAGGTTAGTAGACATAATTGTGCAGTCTAACAGAAAAGTCAGTGGTTCAAACTCACTAGTTCCTTCATGGGAGAAAGATGTGGCAATCTGCTTCCAGAAAATATTGACACCCTTGAAAATCCATTGGGTGAATTCTACTTCATCCTACTAGTCCCTGTGAGTCAGAATCAATTTGGCAGGAGTGAGTTCATAAGATTATTCGGAATATTCTTTGATGAGTAATTGCAATGCATACAGTAGAGTATCATTTAGTTTATTCATTTTGTGTGTGTGATTTATTTCCTTGGTACTATTTTATTTGTAACTTCCTTAATTAATTTACCCAAGATATTTTCCTTGTGCCCAGAAGTAAGTAGTAAGACTAAAGAGATTAAATTATGTGAATCTGTTGAAAACAATGACAGTCATGTTTGGGATGAAATCTGCATTTCATGGACTTATCTAAATGCATTCCTCACTTGAGACAATAGAAAACATTTTGACTCTATGCTTTTTTTTTTTACATATTTGCTGCTCGAGGTCACCCATTCAATGACTACTCCAGTTTTTTGTCTCAATTTTCTCCACCTAAAGATTTACTCATCTTTAAAGACATCTTCCAATATCTAGTACTGAGTTGTACATTCTGGACTGTTGAATGCATGCAGTATTCAAGCAAAAATGCCCAGGTAAGAAACAGCCAGATGATTAAGGAAAGGTCCTGGCCTTAGGAAAAGATATAATATGGTAGATAGTACTACAAATAATTTCAATGTAATGTACAGAATGTTACCTGGGAGTTATTTGAACTTCTAAAGCAGCTTGCTCATATTTCTTTTATGGCAAAATCTATTTGTATACAATCCTGTTTCTTTCTGGTAAAAGAGTAACAGTTATCTCTACTCACAGTGCATGGAACCCAGGAATAGGAATGGGAATAGAGATACAAAAGGGTAGGGGAAAGGGAGGGAGATGTGGGGAGAGAGGGAGGCACTGATTGCAATGAATGTCATATAACCAGTCAGGGGGAAGAACAATAGAAACCAGAGGGAAAGGGCTTAAAGTCAAAGTTCCACACCCAAACTGGTAACATCAAGAACCAAGGGGAAATACCAAGCACAGTCTTGGTGCACAGATTGTGAAATTGAAACACAATGACTTAAAAGAAGCTCCAAAATCAAGATTTATTTTACGGTGATACTTCCTTCAAAATGAATACACCTTCAAATAGCATCGTTATTTATCATAAGTCATAGCCATCCTGGGAGTTAACCCCAACATTACACATAAGTAGCATTGTCATTCAAATAAATATATTCAGAACCACCTCTTCCTAAGGTTCCTTCCTTTTAAAAGAGGAAATGACAATGTTTACTTCTTAAAAAAAACACTACTATTAAAGGCATTTGAAAGGGATGTTAATAAATACAACCATTCCTTCTCTCCAGATTACCATTGAATATAAAGGAAACAGTAACATAAGTAATTAATTCTTTCTCTTCCTTTCCTAATAATACTACTGAAATTAAAGCAAAGGAAAATGGTTTTAGGAAATCTCTTGGCTTAAAATGCTTCACGAACTCCAAGTAACATGCACACATGGGGACTATTCAGCTTCTGTCCAAATTATTTAATTGTATCTTGGGGCCTTAGTGTATTAAAAACCGTAACAAGGAGGTGGAGATGTATCATAAAATCTGTATTTTTAAAAAATCTCTAGCTTAGAGTAAATGAAGGGATCTGAGAATCAATTACACTTGGGTATGTAATTTGAATAAATGAAAATGCCAAAAATGATTGAAGCTTTTATATTCAGGAAAATAGAATGAGTCTGATAGTGGGTGACTGCATTATAATAATATGAATACAAAAGGAGAAATAAAAATATAGGAGAAAGAGAAGTAAAATAGTAGTTATATTCATGCTGTAAATGTTTTGAAGTGTAGAATTGGTGTATTGATGCAAGGAAAATGATATGAATGGAAAATCAGGGGTGTCTTCAGAAGAGGAATGTAAAAACCTACCTAAATTTTTCTGAGATAAAGCTGAATTGTCTTAGAAATGAAAATACAGTAGCCACTTTACAAGAAGACATATTTACATATTAGCATCTTCACTATAGTTTACTTGAAAATTGACAATAATGCATTGTATTATCAAACTAATGGGCCAGCACATAGCAAAACTGAAGAATAATTATCCTCAACATGGTGTATTTACTTATAATTTATATTTTCCAAATTTTCCAGTAAGTCATCATTGTCAGGATTTTACACATAGACACACATGGATATATTTACACATACTTTTATTGAAATGTGTGTTTAATTATATTTTCACGCATTTTCTTGCTGATCACAACAGGATACCTCTAATGCAAGGTTGTTTTTAAGAATTAAATGGAACTGCATATTTAAAGTACTGAGAAGAACACATAAAAATTGAGAAGACATCAAAAAAAAAAAAAGAAAGTTAGGGAGTTAATTTAAACACCATTGTGTTAGTCTGGGTTGACTAGAGAAACAAAATTCATAGACACTCATATGACAGAGTTTTATATAAAAGGTAAGTGTACATTAAGACAGCATTCCAACCATGTGTGTCCAAGCCTATCAATCTGACATTAATTCATACGCCAGACACTCATCTACACATGCAATGATGCTGAATGCAGAAGCTGAATTGGTGAGCATGTAAGCATCTCAACCCTGACAGGGGTCTCCATGGGGCTTGGCTGCAGCAAGGCAGGTCCATGTGGCTTCTTCTCAAGGATATTTCACAGGAAGTGAGCTTGTCAGCTAAGGCAAAGAACTAGCTAAGGCATACTACCAGTCGCATACTAGTCTGACTATCAGAGAACAAGAGACAAGACAGGCAAGACTCACTGAGCCATTTCTGACTCTGCCCTTCAATTAAACTACCCTTCAATTAATCCCACATGTATTCATTGGTCAGGATGGCACAATAAATTTTAAGTATCACAACCCTCCAGGGCATTTATGATTGAGTCTTAACAAATGAAAGATGATTACTATATTTGTGCCTCGTTTAAATGAAAGCTAATGCCAAAGTGAAATTCTGAGTAATGATCTTGCTGTCACTGTGTAATAAAAGAGGGTATGGGTCTTATCTCCACAGAAGTTGGAGCAGGCATGCAGATCTTACTATGAAGCACCCAACCGTGAAGACAGAGTGGTCACATGGAAGAAGGCATGAAAAGAGATTGCTATAGGGCCAGCCACATCCAGACCTGGAAGTAGGGGTTGCAGAGAACAGGCTGGGGGAGGGACCAGAATGCCACACCCACATGGAGACAGGTGGATACAGAGGATGACACAGAGAGATGGTCTGGTCCCCACGATGACCAGAGCCCTTCTGATGATGCCCAGAAAACTACAACCTTGCAGAAACCTACGCCATGGTGGGGGTGGGAGGGCAGAGCAAAAAACAACAGAACCTACTCCCTACTGATGTCTGGGTATGACAGTGGAATGGGAGGAAGGCAAAAGGAAACAGAGGAAGAAACTAGAAGGCAAAGGGCACTTACAGAGGTCTAAACACAGATATGTACATATGTAAACATAAGCACATAGTAGAAGGAGGGAACAATCCTGATACATATATTTATATTTTTAATATTAAGATAGAAGCTGGACCTTGGTCCCCTACCCAGGCGTTCTCCCTCAAGTCAAGAACATTTTGTTCTACTAATTTGGCATTTCAGAATGCTCACTGTCCCAATGTGATCACTTGAGTCAAATAGGTTCATAAGCAAATGTGGTGAAGAAAACCCATGGTGCCCAGCTACCAAAGGACATGGAGTCTGGGGTCTCAAAGCCTGAAGATAAACAAATGGCCATCTATCTGAGAGGAATCCAAGCCAACAGGGAAGAAGTGGCCACGAGATGTCAAAAGGACCAGGCCTCAGGCATCAAACAGGAAAAATTTTATCACTGTGAGTGATCTTGCATTAGACAACCACTGAGGACATGCGGGGATTGAGCAAGAGTGGTAAAGATGGCTGATGGTACCCGGCTATCAAAAGATGTGACATCCAAGGACTTAAAAGTTTGAGGGTGAACAAATGGTTATATGGCCCAGGAACAACAAAGCCCACTTTAAAAGATGCACACCAGCCTGCACGAACATGAGATATGGAAAGACCCAGATATCAGGCTTCAAAGAACAAAAATCATGTACTGTGTGCCCACCCTCGTGACAAGATCATGGAAAGCAGAAGGGAGCCGATGCAGACAGAGAGGAGAAATCTGATGGCACCCAACTACCAAATGATAAAGCACCTGGGATCGCGAAGACTTGAGGTTAATGGATGGACATCTAGCCCAGAAGCAGCAAAGCCCACATGGAAGAAAAACACTAGCATGTGTGATCATGGGGGGCTGAAGGGAGCAGATATCAAACATCAAAGAACAAGAACCATGTCACTACGAATGGGGGGAGAGCGGAGTGGGGACCCAAGGCCCACCTGTGGGTAATTGGGCACTCTCACACAGGGGAGTCTTGGGGAGGTGACAGGCTAGTGGGGCTCAGTGGGGTGACAATGAAGCATACAACTTTCCTCTAGTACCTGAAGACTTCCTCTCTCCAACAGTCACGGTCCCAGTTCTACACTACTGTGGAGATGAGAAATGGAAATGTGGGGAACCCGGGACGGATGAACCCCATGGGACCAGTAGTGGGAATGAAACTGCTGAATGGGTGGAGGGAAGGAGGGGTGGAGAGTGGAGCCAACTTCAGGGATCTACATATAACCCTCTACAGGGGGGACAGACAATGGGGAAGGGGGCAAGGTGAGACATCGAGCAGTGTAAGTTATGACAAAACAATAATTTATGGAGTATTGAGAGTTGATGGGAGAGTGGGGAGCAAGGATGGAGGGGAAGGGATGGGGGACTGAGGTCAGAGGCTCATATGGAAAGGTGGAGGTTCAGAAAGCGATGACAGCTGCAGGCATGTGAAGAAGCGTGGCACAATATATGTATTTATATATTATGAGAAATGATGTATGAAACTCCAATAAAATGATTAAACATGAAAAAATATATGCAAATAGCTATAGTTTATAATTTAACAGGGGTTCATGAAGGAGGAAGGGTGGGGAGAGAGGGAATAAAAGAGGGGGGGTCATATCAAGGGCTCAAACAGAGAGTAAATGTTTAGAAAATGAGGATAGCAACATATGTATAAATATGCTTGATACAATTGATGTATGGATTGTGATAAGAGCTGCCAGAGCCCCCAGTCAAATGATCTTTAAATAAACTAAACTAAAAAGCAAAAAAAAAGTTAAAAAAAGAAAGTATATCAAACATTTCCTGATATGAACTGGATAAAGATATATTAATTTTACTGTTATACAAAGACATTTGCACAGAATAGCATCATTAGTAATATTCTGCTAAAAATATACTTGAACTCAATAGCATCTGAAATATTTTGCCCAGGGAAAAGGTAAGCAGAAGCAATCTCAACATTATAACTGTAGCTTCAAACCAGTAAGTAAGTAAAGTGCCTTTGGAAATAATACTCATGGAAGCAGAGTTCTTGACACATTTTTCATATTAGAGACAGAACTTTTTACCATTTTCTTTTAATCTGAGGATCCCAAAACAATCACAAACAAATAATTCCATGTAAGTAGGCAAACAAAACCAAAAAGTCTACTCATGTCCATCCAGTCAATTCTGACTCATAGCAACGCTATCGGACAGGCTATACCCACCGCCATGGGTTTCTGTGACAATAATTCTTTGCTGGATTGGACAGTCTCCTCTTTATCACATGGAAGAGCTACTGAATTTGCAGTTAGCAGCCCAAAGCATAACTACTACACTAGCAAAGGCTCCAAGCAAAGACACACAGTGTTAACGTTGGTTGAACACACAGAAAATTGTGCCCATAGATTCTATGGCGTAGTTCAGAAATACAAGAAGTGGAAATAATCAGGATTTTCTGCCAAGAAACCAGAATATTTGGACAACATGCTGCAATTTACAAGGGATTACAGGTGATAATTCACTAGGGCTCAATACAGCAGCTTCTCGGATGGAAGTCTGTTTTTTTCTCTAATGCCCAGGCGTTTCATAAAGATGCACAGATAGCATGATAATTATACTTTTTGGTTTGGGCTTAATGTATAATCTATGGATTTAATGCTCACTGTGTGTTTTTCATGTTAATTAAATATATTTCTTTAAAGTTAAAATCCTCATCAAATGGCAGGAAGAAGGGGATGGAACAGAATGACAAATTCATTTGATTTAATACAGTAGACATTGCTGGTAGTCCTAGACAGTTATTTTCATGTTGTATCATGCAAAACATATTCTTTGCATTGTTTTTACCACTGATGGTCAGATTAATCATCATAATACTGAGTAATTAAAAATTACACTTTCTTTCAAAATAAACTTGTGAGTATCCCTGGATGTACACAGAGACATAATTAAGCAAGACAGGCAATAATGCCCATTGTTATGTGGCTTTCATGCTAGAAAAGGCAGATGGGCAAGACAAACGTGTACAGGACATTGAACTGTAATCTGTGATAAATAAAAGAGAAAGTGGAGATGAGAAGATGCAGAGACTTTAGGAAGGCTCACTGTCATTTAAGTAAGAATCAGCCTTATAAATAGATATTAGAGAGAAAAGCATTACGGCAAGTAGAAATATCAAGTTCTAAGGTCTGTCCAAAGAGCCATGGTGGCATGATAGGTTACTCTAAGGACTCCGAACTATAAGGTCAGCCATTCAAATCCACTAGCAGCTCCATGGGGGAGGGTTGAGGATTTCTGCTCCCATAAAGATTTACAGGCTCAGAAACCCGCAAGGCCTGCATCAGAATTGACTTGTTAGCAATGAATATGTTTTTCCATCTCTGTTTTAGAGGGTGGTCCATCCCACTATAAAAAAATTTGAAGAGAGATGGAAATAAATGTCATAGTATCTCTTCTGATATTCAGTGTCTACCATCATTGCTAGCACCATCATTTTAATAAACACTGTTTAAAAATAGGCCATTTTAAGTTCCATGAGTCACAACTGCTTAACCTGCAAATGATTTGGGGGCAAGTACAGGGTGAGGTAGCATGTTCTGTTGTACATACGGTCTCTTAGATGGGGAATCTGATTTGATGACAACAAACGGCAACAGCAAAGCAAAACAAACAAAAAGGTTATGAATAAATCTTTTAATAAAAAATTACATTGACCTCACTTCAAATATTATACACTCAGAGAGTCCTCAATAATCTCATCTATAAGAATGTTAGTTCTTCCTTGTTTTGATCTCCCATAAGGCTTTCCCTCATGAACATTTATGCCAACTAGAATTAAATGTGTTTATCAAATGCTTAATAATCCCAGCGATTCACCCCATCCTCCAGTTGGTTCTGACTTATAGCAACCTAGTGGCTGGCAAATATTACCCACACAGTAATATTTACAGAAGCAATGAGTATGAGTAGATAATGCTGATGCTCTCCTGGTCTACTGGATATTTACATCTCCTCTTCTAAATTAGAAGTCAACAAACTGGAATCCAGATTTATGGAGAAAGCAAAAATCATTTCAGAGGAATTTCTCATAGTCATAATTTATGGGTCTGCACCCAACTTGATTCTTATCTTGTAACACTAAGCTTCCATCCACAGATGTTTTTAATGGATAAAATGAGAATGCATGGTGATGAGTGGTTTGTTAGGACCCTTAACACAACAGATCTCACTTTGACATTGTTGCTTACGATATCGCTCATGTATATTTTCCCCCTAATAACTTAATTAACTCTTAACTTCTCTCCTAGATCCATGTATTTAAAATTAAAATAAAATCATAATTTTGCTCAACATCCCTTCAGATTTTTGTTTTGTGTGTTTTGCTAAATTCAGATATCTAAAAGAATTAAAAGAATTTAAAATGTGATATCTTGCTGTCCACTTGAATCTTCTCTACTCTGGCTACTGTACAAACATATATATGTGTGTGTGTATAAATTTGATATACATATACACACATACATATGTTCACTTATGTTTCATTGATTATAAAAATGTATTTACTGCATGGTTGATCACAAACTATGGATAACATTGAGAAGAATTGAATTGTAGACCACTTCACTATTTCATTGTGTTCATACAGAACTATACACAAAACTAGAGACAGTAGTTCTAACAGAACAATAGAATACTACATGGCTTAAAGTGTAATGTCAAAAAAATAAATAAAGGGCTGAGCCCCGGTGGCGTAGTGGTTGTGCGCGGGACTGTGGCCCACTGGGATGGAGGTTCAATTCAGCTCCATGGAGCAAAGGCTGGGTCTCCTACTCCCACCACCTGAGGGCAGTGATGCCCAAACAAAAAAAATTAAATAAAAATAACAAACAAACAAACAATAGGGGCTGAGCCCCAGTGGTGTAAGTGGTTGAGTACGGGACTGTGGCCTGTGGGCTTGGTGTACAAATCCAGCGGTGGCTCTCAGGAGTAGCACTGGGTAGCTCCCATGACCACCAGAGAGCCATGATGCCCCCCCCAAAAAAAGTATAATGTCAGCGTTGTATCCTTTCACATATGTGTACTGTGTAAATAATCTGAGACTCAAAAAGCTGGATTCAATGAAGAAGAACATTGCATCATTATTGGAGAAAGGCTTATAAACAATTTGCAATATACAGATAGCACAATCTTGTTTTTGAGAGTGAGGAAGATTTGAAACATTTGCTAATGAAGACCAAGGATTATGGTCTTCAATATAGATTACGACTCAATGTAAAGGGTAAAAAAATCCTCACAACTAAATCAATAAATAACATCATGATAAACTGAGTAAAGGTTGAAGTTGCCAAAGATTTCATTTTGCTTGGATCCAAAACCGATGCTCATGGAAGTAAAAGTCAACAAATCAAATGTTTTATTGTGTTGGCCAAATCTGTCACTTTGAGGACTCAAGTGCACTTGACTCAAGTCATGATATTTTCAATCGCCTTAAATGTATATGAAAGTTGGGCAGTGAGTAAGAACGACCAAACAAGAATTGAAACATTTGGATTCTGGTGTTGGTGAAGAATATTGAGTACCAAAATAGTACTGTGGACTACAAAAATAATGAACAAATCTGACTTGGAAGTGCAAACAAAATGCTTATTAGATACAAGGATAAGGTTGACCCCCAGTGGCTTAGTGGTTGAGTGCGAGACTGCGGCCCATGGGCTTGGCGGTTCAAATCCAGCAGCTGCTCTCCAGGAGCAAGGCTGGGTAGCTCCCACGACCACCAGAGGGCAGTGATGCCCCCCTCCCCCAAAAAAAAACAAAAAAGAAAAAGAAACAAGGATAATGAGACTTTATCTTTTATATCACGGGCATGTTATGAGAAGAGACCAGTCCTCCTTGGTAAAGCAGAAATTCTGCTAGAAGAGGGAGATCCTCAGTAAGATGGATTGACAAGAGTAGTTACAATGGGGTCAACCATAATGATTGTGAACATGATAAAGGATCAGGCCACATTTCCCTCTGTTGTTCATAAGGTTATTATGATTTAGAACTGACTGAACAGCACCTTACAAGAAGAAAAATATTCTCAAGTCCATATTGGGGAGGAGAAGCAAAATTAATTCTTCTTCTATGAGCATCTTCTTTCAGCCACAAAATTAATTATTGCCATAAAAAGGGAATTTGTCACAACATTAAAAAGGGTGAATATTTAAATAAGTGACTATTTAAAGATGGGGTATTTCAGGACTGCAAATTCTAATTCTTACAGATCAATGCCCAAATGCCAACATGGATATATCAGGATATAAGAGAAAGAGGAAAGCAGAGTTTGGCAGAGTTTCCTTAGGGTCATTATGTCTCATATCAATGTCTAACAACACACTGAAGGTTGTGGCAGTTACATAATTTCCTGTCAACTTGAGCAAAGGGGTCTAGCCTATCGATCAAGCCATAGCAAATGGTGCCTCTGTGTTTGGCAAGGCCTTCTTCTAAGGATCCTGGGAATTGATGTCTTCCTTCTTTGAGGTAGGACACACATTCTCCCTGCGAGACATTTCTGTTGGCAAGGCACATGAAGCCATGCTGATGGAGCCAGAGCCCTGGAGCTGACGGAGATACATGGAGACCCGAGCTAGTGCTGAGATGCTTCCACTGTCACTGGACCCATAAGACTTTCCACCAATTTGCCTGTGGTCTTCCTGCATTTGGTGTCATTGCATGGGTTGCCTGAGTCTGAAGAGGAATTTATAGATTGGTATTGGATATATGGGCTAATATGTGACCTAGGGACTTGATCTGGACTGGAATTGGATCTTTTCATAATATACAATTACTCTTAGCTATAAAACTGCCTCTTACATATGAGTGTCAGTGAATTTGTTTCTCTGGTCTACCAACACACAGGTGTTGCATTTTGAGCACTTTACCATTGTATTTTTAAAAATCTTGAAATTTAACTTTTTTTATGTAGCTCTGATTTAAAAAAATGAAATATAGAGTACACATATGATTCTGAGACAGCTTATCTGAGAATCTAATGCTTCTTTTCACCTAATTCCCTGATTTATGTGAGTTATTGCAATGTCTAGTGCATCTTTTATATGGTGTACTCATTAGTAGCCCTTGCTGTGCAATGATCAAGCACTCAGCTTCTAATTCAAGTTAATGGTTCAAGCCTAGTACTAGTTGGTGGGAGAAAATATGGAAATCTGCTTTTGTTTACAGTCTGGAAAACTTCTGGACAGGTCTACTTTGTCTCAAATAGCTGCAAAGATTGGGATTCACTCTGTAGCAAGGGTTTTACTTTGGTATAGTCTATTGTTCTGGTAGAATATATTATGAAGATTAAAATACAAATGTAATCTATCTTAAGAATGATTCATAACTAGGAGCCCACATCTGCATAAATTAAAGCTCAAAATCATTTCATACATATTTTATATAGAAGCTACATATTCTCAACAAAATTAAGTCCATTTAACACAATGAATAAATCATCCCTGGTTTTGTCATTTTGACCTATAGATGAATGTCGAAGTGTTTGTAACAAAGTAATGATTTAGTTGTGCATTTTTCTTACCCATTTTCTGGTTATTTATTTATTTATTTATTTTTATCTTATTTGCAAAATGAAGACTGGGATGTGTTTTCAATGGATCTTGGGCCAACTATCTCAATGTGCTGGCATTAAATTTGAAAAACTATAACAGGAAACCATATTTGCTACTTAGGCCTTACAAGTTTCCATGACCCTTTCTTGAAGAAATAGCCATGTCTTTTCTGAATCGGACCACCCTGACTCTAGGTGTCATATTTGCGAAGAGTGAGCCCGTCCTCTGCCTCTCAGGGCTGACACATGAATTGACCTTTCAAGGTAGAACAGTAGCATTCCTGTAGTCGAATCAAGAACTGTCACTGATACCCAGCTGGGTATATGAACCAAGCCATCTTCTTTTCGATGGGACTATTAGAAATAAGAAATTCGGTTTCCTTTCATGTTACATCACATAGATTCAAACTGTCCGTGCCTATCTTGGGGGAAAATATGAGAATGGAGGCAATAAAGGCAAACGCAGGGCACGCAGAGAAATGCTGATGTCCAGGAGTCTTTCTGTGTTCCAGTGACATTGCCAGTATCGCTGATTCTCTAACAGTCTACGCATACTCCCATCTCAAGGCCATTGCTGTTGCCTCTGTGGGTGCTCCTATCCCACCAGAAAATCCATACGGTTATTCTGTCACGTCTACTATGTCTTGAATGAAATATAAACCTCTCAGAAAGGTCCATACCTCCCTTACCTTTCCTTCCATGTTTTTCTCCACAACACTTCCATAGTAAATCATAGTTTTTATTTTTTCTCATTGAAAAGGAATCTTGCTGATGATATGTTTCACACAACAAATCTTTTTCACCTGGTAGAATGCAAATTACTTTAGTCAGGAATTATCTTTGTTGCCTGCTGCCGCAAACTAGCATCTATAAATAAGCCAGTGTATAATTATGCTTTTAACTTTTTGCCTAACTAATTAATTTTATAATTACAATGAGTCCCTGAAATACCTGGATTTCTCACTTCTTGAACTAACTAGTATTCTTTTATTCTTGAGCTGATTTTGATTAACAAG
Organism: Nesogale talazaci; assembly: GCA_004026705.1. Taxonomy (NCBI): domain Eukaryota; kingdom Metazoa; phylum Chordata; class Mammalia; order Afrosoricida; family Tenrecidae; genus Nesogale; species Nesogale talazaci. The sequence continues at coordinate 228,843 of PVJH01000198.1, forward strand.
TTATAACATTTTGATAAGTCATTCGCAAGACGCATGACTACTTTTAAATTTAAGGCTATTTTACTTCTTTGGTTGAAAGCAATCAAGTTGTGATATAAGAACCTTTTGTTCTTTTCTTTTGTCCAAAATATATTTGCCTTTAATAAATCACAGGAAGCATTTATGTTCTAAAGCAAACAATGAAATGATCATGCAATGGCAAACAGATGAGTGAATTATGGTTTAGCCATAATAGGTAGAAAGTTTAACTGTCACAGGCATAGAAAATTCAATATAAAGTGGAAGACTAAATGTACTGAGGAAAAAAGAACAAGACTAAGTTAAATACGAGTAAATACAGTGAATGCTAATGAAGAGAGAGTGTGTGTGTGTGTCTTATCTTCTCGTGTGGAGGATTAAATTATAAGAATATATTATATGGAGGTGACTTGCACATGCATGTGCACACATACATGCTTATGGCAAAATAGTAATCCCTTGAATTATCATCAAAATAGGCCAATCCTCTCTCTTTGGGGGTAAATTGACCTTTTATCACTGCAAATTTACTTACTAAATCACTCACTGGTGTGTATGACTGAAATTCATATACTTCATGTGCTTGTGTCTAGAGGCCGACACATTCTTATATTTATGCATCTCCTCTTTGTTTGAGGATATCAGTCATGCAGAGGTCGGAACTCAACCTAATCACCTGATCATTAGTAATTAAATCTTTAATATCATTTTCAAATAATATCAGATTTCAAAATATTGGAGATTATGTCTGCAGGCTATCTCAATGTGGAACATAATTCAACCCACATCAACACATTCTCATTTTGATCATCTTCATAATATTGTTTCAAAAGTGATCAAATATTGAAAGGGATCTATGTATCTAGGCATGTTGTACAGGGATTGGCTTGTGGACCAAATCCAGCTTTCTTTCATAAATATATATATATATGTTTATATATTATATATTATAAATATATATATTTATATATATATTGGGGGGGCATCACTGCCCTCAGGTGGTGGGAGTAGGAAGCCCAGCCTTTGCTCCATGGAGCTGGAATCGAACTTCCATCCCAGTGGGCCGCAGTCCCGCGCACAACCACTATGCCACTGGGGCTCAGCCCCATAATATATTTTTATTGGGATACAATCACACTCATTTTAATTTATGTAAGCCCCATGGCTATTTTTGAACTCTAATGTCAGATTTAAGTAGTTACAACAGAGACTGAATGAATAACAAAACAAATTATTTGCTATCTGACCAAAAAAATGTCCATAAGTATGAATACATATTTTCTTATACCAAGTTAGAGTTGTAGGGAGACAAAGGCTATAATATTCTGGAAACTAATTAAAAAAGGAGTCAGTCAGATAATTGTTGACTTAATTCACACACACACACACACATATATATATATATATATATATATATATATATATATTCATGTGGCAAATGGGCTGGCAATGGATGGATACACCTGGGTGTGTTCACACTATGTACTGGAAAGTCTCATGGTTCTGTAGGATTGCCTTATATGCATGATTGAGCTACGGCAATAGGAATCCCTCTTCATATGAGTTAGATAACCTTACTTAAATCTGTCTTATACATTATATGATGCATCAAGTATCATTTGTAAAGAGGGATATTTTGCTTTTTAAAAAGAACTAATTAATTTGACATCTTATTACAGAATGGCAAGAAGTGAATTTATAATTCTCATATTCTTATATTATTTTATTACTCTTCTGAGACTCCATAGATAATTTTCAAAATAGTTATCAATCTATACATATTGTCGCCCTGCAGAATAGAATGTTTTGAGCAAACACTTAAATCAGTAATTATTTGTACAATGATTTGTGAATATTCAAAGTGAATTAAGTAGAAGCTGTCTTAAATAATTATAAATTAGGTTCCTGCATGTCTATAATTAGATACATGAAAAATCTGGTAAATCACTTGAAAACAATTTTTTTTACTTTATATATCACCACTGCCAGGGAGGACGAGGGAAAGAGACAGAGATGGAGAGTCTCATTCACATGGAAGGGTGTGCTATTTCAAGTTGTCCTCTTGACTACAGACATCCACTCAACTAGCTTATTGCCTTCTTGGGAGGTTCAACTCTGTTCAGGAATTGGGATGTCATTTTCAAAGAGATTTGTAAAGAACTGTATATGCCCGAATGAAATTAAGTAAAGAACTGCATGGTGGTAGAATGAAGTAAAAATCTATTGATAGCATTACATAACTCTACATGCCATTACATATCACATAGAGACATATGCATTTTGGTCTGAAGGGTCTATGACGTCTTCCATTCCTAAATTCAACCAAAAAGGCCATACCAAAAAGAGTTATGCAGAAATGGACCTGGCATGTGTCTTCACTATCCAGTGTTTGGAATCATGTTGTAAATTTGAGTTAGGGACGTGAGGGCGAGATAATCTTTCTGACTGCCTGTTTTATCTGGATGACTGGTTTTGAGGTTTTAAACCAGACGTGAAATAATAAGAACATACATGACTATACAGGATTATTTTAATAAGTTTGTCATCCTACAAATATAGTGGAAATTCAAAATGATTAAGTGTTTTTCTTTCAGATTGAGTATTTGATTTTGGTATCACACAAAGAAGGTTTCAGTTATTTCTGTGTCTTAACATTTTGTATATTATTGAGTTATCTAAGATTTCAGGGGAATTTTCAAGATGTGGGCAGCTCTATAATATTTGAAATGAACACTTTAAGTGTGCAGTGCAAGAGCCTGTCTATGTCTTAAACATGTTATACTTTGAAGGAAAAAGCCAAAGGGAACTGTAATTTTTGAGGAAATTTAAGTGAGCAAGAAAAGGATAAGCTAAGAAAATAATACCCTGAGACTTGGCATATATGCATCCTCATGGCACTCCAGTTCTTTGGAATTGCCTCCACTCCCTTCACCCTCTGGCCCAGTGGTACTGGAATTAAGACGCTCATATTGTAAATAAAGTAATGCCTAGTAGCACTTTCTGTTTATTCACATCTTCTCTCTTTCTTTAAGAGAAAAAACAAGACTATTTCTGGACCAGTATTGCAGTTATATAGTGCCATTTCTTATTATTAAAAAAATTAGCAAAAAATCATCAGTGTCTTTATAACTTAACACCATTCTAAACAGGAACACGTTTATTATAATTATTATTGGTCTGTAATTTTAATTCCTGAAATATTCATCAGTGTTTTTCTTTTTTCCCAATGATTTTATTGGGGGCTCTTACAGCTCTTACAACATCCCATACATCATTTGTATCAAGCATATTTGTACACCTGTTGCCATCTTCATTTCCAAAATATTTTCTACTTGAACCCTTGGTATAAGCTCCCCTTCCCCCCTCCTTTTTTTATAAATGATTTTATTGGGGGCTCATAAACTCCCACCACAATCAATACATACGTCAATTGTATGCAGACCACATTTGCACACTTGCTGCCATCATCACTCTTGAAACATCCTCCCTCCATCTAGCTCAGAAGCAACAAAGCCCACATGGAAGCTGCACACCAGCCTGGGTGACCATGAGGTGTTGAAGGGATTTGGCATCAGGTATCAAAGAAGTAAAAAATATATCATTATAAATGAGGGGGGTGGTGCAGACTGGGGACCCAAAGACAATCAATGGGTAAAGCGAAATCCCCTTATAGAGGGATCACAGGGAAGTGACGAGCCAGTCAAGGTACAGAGTAGTAACAATGAAATATGCAACTTTCCTCTGGTTCTCAAATGCTTTCTCCCACCCACTCTCATGATCTCAATTCTACTTTACAAATCCAACTAGACCAGGGGATGTACACTGGAACCCAAAACATGGGGAATTCAGAATATTATTATTATTATTATTTAATGGAAGTTCACACAGGCCACAGCTCCATGATATCTCCTGGGGGTGTGGTCCATTGATATCTCTGAAGAAATGCTGTGGAGAACAAGCTCACTTTCTTTCTGCTTGCCAGACACCTGGATATGATTTTTAGAATTTGGACCAGAGGGAACCTTGTGTCATTTTAACTAAGTGAGCTCTCCATGGACTGCTTTGTTCTCTACCTTGGAGTCACTAGACCAGAGGTTCTCAATCTGTGGCTCACAACCCCTTTGGAGGGGGGTGGGCATTGGACAACTCTTTCAAAGGGTTCAGCTGACTCATAGCAGTAGCAAAATTCAGTTATGAAGTAGCAACGAAAATAATTTTATGACTGGGGGGGGGGGCAGTTCACCACAACACGAGGTGAAAGAGTCACAACCTTAGGAAGGTTAAGAACCATTGCATTAGACTGTCTGTACAAGCCTGTGATCTTTCGGGCCCTGCTTCATTTTCCTGGTTCTTCAGTTGGCAGCTGTGTGAATCAGGCAGGAAGGATCTCCGACAGCACGCAACCCAGGGACAGGGGTTGGACTGGGCTTGCCCGTTTTGTGATCCATCTCAGTGGGTCCTTTCTTGGTATAGACATCTTTCTTGATAGAAATGCCTTTCTTATACATAGATAAATGCCAGTTGTTGCATTATTCTGGAAATTATAGCATCAACACCGTTATTTCATGTGGAAAATATTAAATCCAGCTGTTTGCTTCACTGCTACATCAATTGCACGTGCAGCACTTCTTCCACTGACTAACCACTTATATCTAGATTCACTTTTACAACGAGGAGTTAAATCAGCCTTAGAGGTTCAAGGTTCAAGGCTGTGAATTGGCAGAGCACTACACGGCACCGTCCTATCTAACCAGCTGGCTAAAATGTAGGAGTATCCTTTATTCTCTCAGGATGTCAGTCTTAGGGTTTCACCAACTCTCCTCACTTGCATGCTGCTGACATTATACTTACAATCATGATGTTTTACATAAAAAAGATAAAATTAAAGTATTCCTAGGCAAAAGGCCTAGGAAAATGTTCCATGAGAAACACCTGTCCTCATAAGGGAACGAGCTTCTCTTCTTCATGCACAGACATGTTGCACTAACCAGTCACGCTGGGACTCCAAATCCAGAAACTTTATTGAGGCCACTCAATGCATTCATGGGAAGTTGAGCTCTACTGACAGCACGAGGTTGTCTTTCTGACCTGCCCCTGCATCTCCTGAGTCACCTCATTAGCACAAAATCCCATAATTGACCTGGAGGACATAGAGAGAACAAAGGCACCTCAATTACTCAGGAAATTTTCCTAGTTTTTGGTTATCTCTCAGGAACCAAATAAACACACCAAATCACTCTGTGTCAGGAGCTCTCAACCTTCCTGATGCTGCAACTCTTTCATACAGTTTCTCATGTGTGCTGCATAAAATTGTTTTTGTTGCTACTTCATAACTCTAATGCTGCTACTGTCATGATTCTGGCGACCCCTATGAAAAGGTTGTTCAACCCCCAAAGGGGTCACGACCCACAGGTTGAGTCTAGAAAAAGCTATGTAACTCCCCACAAAGCTTTCCTCCACCAAAGAAGTTTTTTTAGGAGAAAATTTAGATTTTTCTAATTTTAAAACCTTACTTTTATTTCACCTTTAAAAGTTGTAAGTACTTGGATACATATTTATTTGGCCATTTTTGCAAATATTAGAGTACAATAGGTAAGTTATCACTACACACACATGTATCCATGTGCATTGTCAGAGAATTATAGGTCTCCACAAAATAGCCATGTGTCATAACTCTGGAATTATTCACTCTCACAATAAATGTAGACATATATCTAATTTCTCTTCATCCTAACAATTTTCATACAATGTGGCAACCCTTTCAGTTTTCTTAGTCATCAAATATTACAAATGAACAACTTCGAATGCTTCAAAGGATGGTTTGGGGAACTCATTTCTTTGCTGATTTTCAGAAACTTAAGCACTGAGAATTTTCTCAAATGATAGCCACATCATTTGCATATTCTTCTATAATAAATTTTCTACCTCATGAATATAATACACACATAATATAGGGCAGTACAAATTCAGATCTGTAAAGCATATAAATTAATACAAAAAAAAAAGGGAGCAAGGGAATTGAAAGGCAGTTGAATGCTAAGGTCACTGAGAAAGACAGCAGGTGACCCAAGTCTGCTATCTTCGACTAGTGAACTCCCTCTGTCAGTTTCATTTGATTTGTTTTGTGTCATCATCATTGCTACATCTCCAAGTCTGTTCAACAACTTGGAAAAGTTCTAAACTGAGGGATTAATACATAATTTGGGCTTTCTAACGACTCTCAGTTCAAGTAGTACACATGTATCTTCCTCTGTATTCTTTTTTGGGGGGGCACCACTGCCCTCTGGTGGTCTTGGGAGCTACCCAGATTTGCTCCTGGAAAGGTGCTTCTGGATTTGAACCGCCAATCCCGTGGGCCGCAGGGCCGCACTCATTCACTACGCCACCGGGGCTCAGCCCTGTCTGTATTCTTATATACGAACCCAAAGGTCGGAAAATTTCTTCTGTAAATAGTCTATGAATATTTAATGAAGACGGTACATATGCTACGCTTTGTGGACTACATGATCTCCCATTGCCTTACCCAAATGTACCATCTTAGCTCAAAATTAACCATAAGTAAAACATAAGCCAATGGAATTGCCTGTATTTCAAGAGGATCCCTAGTACCAAATGGGTTAAGCACTGGACTGCTTATTGAAAGGATGACATTCAATTTAATCCATTCAAAGAAAGATGAGGGACTCTCGTCCACAAAGGTTTTCTGAGACAGAGTAGGGTAGAGACTGGATTCCTATCTCTACATTCTGATTTATGCTGACTCTGGCAGAAATTATCTCAGTAATATATGTTAATCTTTACCATACTTCCAGTTTTTGTTATTAGTAAAACTGGAATTAATTTAAACCTTTATTTCTCTATAATGTAAGTAGTGTTACAGTTTCTTCCATCAGTTTTACCTACTGACGAATCAGTCCCAAGAACAACAACAGTTAGAATACCCCGAACCTGAGAAAATGATTATCTAAGGTGGACACTCACACAAAAGTCTTATTACATAATATGTACCCTCTTCTTAACCTCTTTTAATTACATCAACCACTGTCTTTAAAATCTCCCCTTTTCTTTTGCTGAGAAAGATGTGGTTTGCATTACTCAAAGCTCCGTGGTCACCCATTTGCTAGGCTCTTTCTCCTTTAAGGGACTCTCTTAAGCAAATAAGCTTGGTGGCCTAACAAGGTATGCTTAGTGAGCAAGGAAAATGACCTTCAAGTAGGGAGACAATAAGGTAACATTATAACTTTGGAAACAGTTTGGGACAGTTCTACATGGTCCTGTACAATTACTATCAGTTAGAATCAACTTGATGATAATGGATTTGTTTTTGGTTAATCATGTAAAACTTTAGTTATAGTGCTCTCTGAACATCACATTTTCCCAAATGCCTCATAATATTATTCTTTTGATTTTGTCCAACCATTTAAAAACATGAGAACATTGTTTGTAGGCTATATGAAAACAGCTGGTGGGGTAATTTGATCCATGGTTCATGTCTTTACTTCCTATGTGTATTTACTTATCTCTTCTACTTAATGACAATATTTCCCACAAGGAGAATTCTCTACTGCTGGAAGAACCATTCAAAATGAGTTCATTTTACTGTCAACAGACCTATATTAACACATTCAACAAATCTGAAAATATTTTTTGGTACTAAATTGAGTCATAATTAATTAGAAAAAAATTATATGTGCATATTTCCCATGACCTATTCATTTTCATATAAAATGAAAATATAATGTGATCCTCTGGTTCACAAAATACACTATAATCACAATTGGTTTCACCTAGGGAAAGACAGGCTACCATCAGGCTAAACAACCCAGTGTGTCCACTTGAAATTTGGGTGAGCCTGTATGTATTAATACACACAGTCCATTGGCTATCATGTTTTGCATGTATGGAGTCATTCAAAATAATAGTTATTGAACCCTTACTATGCGGCAAGCTACCTGCTAATAGCAAAAAAAGGTATTTGCATTGCAAATGCACATTTTTTGGAGAAGAGGCATTTAAAAGGCATCCGTTCCACAGACTGTAAATGAATAAACAAATTAAACAGCAAAAATATGTAATGAACACAAAGAGCTCTTGACAGAGAAAGATAACAAGATAGAAGGACCTTTAGCCAGCATGCTTTGTTGAATTATCTCAAAGGACAGGGCAATCAAGGTGAGATCTTACATTCACCTGTATAATCGAGAGGGATTTTTACGTATGTGTTCACATATTGCTTGCTGTCCCCAGCAATGAAAACGCAGGGTAGCTAGCGCTGCGAACAACATAGGTGATACCCATGTCTCCAACCCACCTGAGTAAGACATAGTCAGCCTATTAGCTAGCATAGGCTTTCCCGTGGACTCTAGAACATCTTAACACGATTGCCTCTGCTGAGTCCTGATACTCTTCTAACCTAAGCAACACATCATTACACTAAATGGATAAATGCATTAAGTAACTTAGCATCTAGTCACAGACTCAAGTAACTTAGCATAGTTAGGCCAGGACTAAGGGGGCCTGTGTAATTTTTAAAAGGCAACTTTCAATTTTCTAGAAGGAAGCTTCAAAAAGTTGATGGAAATATCCATTACCGTTTCATCTATTTGTCCACAGACTTTTTGAGGCTCCTGGTGTATTTTCTCTCCATTGGTTTCTAAAAGAGAAGCTACTCCATAATGTTCTGTAGTATATGTTACACTCTACTTAAATTTGTTCCTCTTGTCAAGTAGAGTGCTACATCTATTGCTCTTATTCATTTGCTGTGCTTACTATTGAGGTTATGAACCAAACCAAATCATATTCCCTGCCAGTAAGTAGGTTCAAACTGACAGCAAACCTATAGAAAGACAGACCGGGCAGGCTTGTCCTGTCATCTTCCTCTTAGGGAGAAGGGCTGGTGACATTTTTACCTTTATGTGAGCAGGCAAGCGCATAGGCACTGCACCATCATGGCTCCTTATCCGTGTTACATAGGATTTTTATTATAGCTGCCAATACTACATAGTAGCCATCATCCTCAAAATTACTACAAATGAATCTTCATGCAACCCAAACGTCGAATTGTTTTTATTATTTGTTTGCATGCTTCATTGATTCTACCTGCAGTGGCAAATCTATGAATGTTGGTTAACTCTCCCCAGGTTACTATTTAAAGTTGTAGTTTTATCTATTTTGTTACTCCCTGGTTTGAATACACATTGATTTTAAACAGGTTCACAGCTTCTTGCAATTCTTCTGGCTTACCATGCTTGATGCTTAGTATAACAATATTGATTTCCTAACCAAACATTTTAACTTCACTGTGTGAATATATTGAGCAGTAGCCTTCTGAACATATGTTCCTATTATTTCCTTTAGATAGTAGGCAATGGAAAATCAGTACAACACCAGACTCTCCATCTGTAATTTATGAATATGATGCACTTGATACAAAATTGGAGCAAGCAGTAGCAACACACATCTGACAGCATCTCAAGATGAGCTAAAGGCTGAGCAGCATGAAAGAAAGACATAGTTCTGGGTACTGATTCCAACCAGTTCATTTGGCTCCACCCCCAGCTGAGAATTTGCATTTCTACCCCAGATGTACTGAACCAGAACATACATTTTAACAAATCCCTAAGCCATGGGACACTGTGAAAATGGAGATGTTGACAGAGACTATCTGGGGGGAAAAGCAAATTCTCAGCAGGGAGGTTCCAACCCTGGATGATCCAGTTCAAAGTTCTAATTCTGGAACAAGATAAATTACAGTGTAGCCTCTTTTCAATGGCACGGTCACCCCCTGTACATGGAAAGCCATAGGGCATTCAATCTTTGTGGTATATTGCAATCTGCTTCCTCCCAGGGCATTTCCATTGAGAATTTCATGGAAGAATTTCAGCACTGAAAATATCTGTTTTGCTGAGGTCTCTCCTGAGAGGCAACAATGAATGAAAGATTTAAATTTATTTTAAAATTATGATTATTTTGAATGTCAGCTGTGGACATATTAAAAATGTAACCCCCCCCCAAGATTCATTACATAACACAATGAAAATGTAGTGCTGCTAATGTTCTTCTTTTCTGATAGCTCACAGCAGTCACATTTGAAAGATCTTAGAAAATATAAGTTGCTACACACTACATGTATTTAAAGGATATTTGTTTTGGAGGTAGCACGGACAACTTTTCAACAGTTTGAAAAATATATTATTGCTGCCTTTACCATCACTGACTTTGGCAATACAGACATATCATGGTAAATCAAAAAGTATTTGTATAAGAGTGGAGGGGGAAGGTGAGGGGGTTCAGTTCATACATGAATGGGTCTATTCCAAACAAAACCTGTTTAAACATGTTTCTGTGACCTGTGGAATGAAGATGTTCTCTCAATGATACCCAGGATACACATCTTCTCAGGGTGCCTTGAAAAAAAAGCTCAGTGCAAACTGTGGCTTCCAAGAGGATCAACTGAGTCAGTTACATTCAAGGTAGAAAGATTAGTGTAGGTTATGGCAAGTGCTTCTAGATGTTCCAAAGGGGTAATTTTGATAGATTGTCTTGAAAGACATGGGACAGTATGAGATTTCATTATGAAAACATTTGAAGAAAATCTGAAACAATTAAGATTGTTGTTCGGAAGAATTTTCTTACTCATGACAAATGTTCCTATGAACCTTAGAATGAAGCAAGGATTGTTCTATGAGAATTTGATTGGCAATTTTACCATGTGCACCCTATAGATTTTGTCACAGCGTTTGAGACTTCTTCCCCCTCCCAGATATCCTCCAAAAGTTAAAAATAAAACAAAATACATGATTTGCATTCTTCAGTGGATAATCAAACTGCTATGTGAGCATGATATAAATTTAAAACTGGAAAGTTCTTCCCCCAAAGGTTAGAGATGGAAACACTGCCATCATGAGTTAATAGACTGAGATGGAAGATATATTGAGAAACAGTAGTTCTATATTCTAGAATTTTTATTTAATAAATGTTTTGATGATCTGTAGCAATGCCTTTTAACCTACCCTCTTATAGTTTGTGAAAGAATGAGTGATTCCTAAATATATGTTTTACAGCTCCATAAACAGATCTTTCATAAATTACAGCAGAGGAAAGGGACATTATGGAACCCCAGGACTCAGGGGAGTGGAGGAAGGGCCCAACATAAAGACACAGGAAGTAGTTTTGGAGTTGGCCACCCATTTGTAAATAATATCAGTCTCAAAACCTATAAAGAGTGAGCCCACACATCAACCATCTCTGGTATCCAGTCAGGAATAGAATTGGCCTGCCTTCTCGTTACTCCCACTCTTCCTTCCAATTGCCCTTTGATGAGATTGATCCCACCTCCCAAGGATCCTTCAAAGAGTTTTATTTTAGCAGATTGTAATTGTATGACAAATAGTAAAGCATGCTGGGACTTGAGTTGTAGTCGATTAATATGACCTTTCTCACCATAATTCCTTGTATATATTATAATTCCTGACTCTAAGCCTTCAGCTATAGCCCTATTTAGGAAATCATTCTCTATTGTACTAACGATGGGTAGGATGAAGGTGGCATTAAGAGGACTTTAACCTGAGGATCTCTGGTGAGGTAGTGGTTATATGTTGCACTGTTAGCCTCAAGATCAGCAGTTCAAAACCACTTTCAACTCCATCAGAGGAGCAGACACAGAAACACACTGGTGGTCTCTATGGGTCATATTGCACTGCATGGCAGGATGTAAGTTTTGGTTTCAGCAGACGGTGTGAACCGAGTCAGCATCTTTTCCTTGGGGACATCTTTAAACTCAACCTTAGTAGATATTCGGTGCCCTGCGGGGGTCCACGTGGTCAGTGATTCGAAAGCACCACTCACTACATGGGGAAAAGATGAGAGTTCTTATTCCCCTGAAGAACTATAGTCTCAGAAACCCAGGGGGTAGTTCTGCCCTCTGTAAGGGTCCCTGTGAGTCAGAATCAGCTGAACGATAATGGGATTTTGCTTTTTTTTTTTTCAGTAGATGTGAATTAAGTCACACCCTGTAGTTTCCTCATGAGCATCTTGATAGTCCCATTTTTTAGAGGGTGTGGTTTAAGATACCATCCTTATGATACATAGTCACACTTCTAAACTGGAATTGAACCCACCTCTGGAGAACGCCTTCCAGCAAAACAATAGGCAGGCCTGTAAAGTGAGAAATAATACTTGTGAGGAAAGTGCTTCTCAGAACAATCAACTATGTGAAGCCAAAGGGGGAGTATTGTCTCCCAAACAATGTTCAGACAGTGGGAATCACCTTAACGAAAACCAAACCAAAACCAAATTCACTGCCCTCAAGTCAATGGGGAGTCATATGGAAGGGACCCTGTAGTGGGTTTCCAAGATTCTACAGGACTGCAGAAAGCCCAGTCTTCCTCTTGTGGAGCTGCTTCTGGTTTCAAACTGTCAACCATGCAGATACCACCCCCCCCCCCAACACCTAACCATTATATCACCAGGGCTTCAGTGGAAATTGCAAACCCTGGGATGAAGTAAAAAGAGGGGGTTTCAACTAGTATCAGGAGACAAGATGTTCATTAATTATTTAATTGGAAGTTAGTGTGCTCTGTAGACTTTCACCCACACCATAATAAACAAATAAATGGGGAAAAGGGGATGCAATCTGTTGTTTTTCTTAGATGGAGGTCTATATGGGTGCATCATGGACAGTTCAAACCTATATCACCTCACCTGATGCCATAGCTTTATATTCTGACTGAGCACTGGTTGAAGCAAGAAGACCTGCTATGGTTTTGAAACATTTCCTTGCTGCTGTTCTGAAGCCTGTGTTTGATTCCTCCTGCCTGACCTTTGGATTTGGGACTGAACCTTACGACCACCCCATAAGACAGTTCCTCAGAGTTTTGTGAGTTTTGAGGAGACTTTTCCTTGAGTGATACATCTCAGGGACTTGAGGGAATACACTCAGGGGAGTAATTCGGGACAAATAGAGCAGGACAGTACCTTAGAAGAGTTGGACACTTGGGGCATCTTTAATCTCCAGCCCTTTAGGTCTCCAAAACAAAACAACACAAAAGAAACTAAATCAAAATTGCGACTGAGAGTCAATCTGACTCTTCCTAAAAGAAATCACTAGCACAGGATCTAGCCCTAGAAGGAATTTCATGTGCTTGACTCTTTGCTATTGCTTCTTGCCATTGTTGTCAAATAATGGTCTGTGGCAAGGGAAAAATACTTAATAATTCAGTGATGTAGTACACATTTTGGTGAATTCACATGGGCAAAAGATAAAATACTTTGCAAATACAAAAACGAAGCTCCCCCTCCTGTTAACATTCTTTTACTGAACATTCAACTCTTGGATTCATCGTATTTTGATTTTTCGGTGAGTTCACAAGATGGGTCTCAATGGGATTTTGTCAAGTAGACAGTGCTATGGAGAGACACTGAGCTCTGTCTCCTCCTCTCCTTCCTGTTTGCTACAGCCCTTCTTCAAGTACCCTTGGGGTGCACGGCTGCTCGTTGTCTTCAAATACCAGTGTGGGATTTACCACTTCAGCAGAACCAACGCCTGATTTTTTATTATTTTTTTCAGTTCAGTGAACTGGTTGTTGAAACAACACTTGTTCTCTCTAGGTTGTGTGGATCCCAACTTCTACAGCGAAAGAACAGCTAAGGATAAAAACACATAGCTGATAATGCTCAGATAAAATTGGAGAATATTGCAAGTGAGGACACCAAGCGTGACTCAATATGGTAATATGTTAGACAGCAGTTTTATTGGTTTTTGGTCAGGCATTATTTAATATTTTCATTAATATTTTAAAATCAGGACTATACCTTGCTTACTCTCTTTTCACATTTACGTGCTCGATGGCATATTCCAAGTGACACAGTAATATGCATTCATCCATACATATACAAATTAGAACCATACTTGTAATAGTTATATATTCATTTCACAAAACACACTATACATTTGATGAAATACTACCTTGATACCCCTTGTGTTTGTTACTTCAGTAAACAAACATGATGCACAGAGGACCTGTGCCCAACAACCAGAGGGTGATGCGCTGTCATTAATTTCAGTTTTGTGTTGTGCCTGAAATTCACCAGAAGTAATATGAATGAATTAGTTATTCAGTTCCTAAAAGTGTTTCAAGAGCTAAAAAATGTCAGGAAAATTGCTGTCAGTTCAGCAGAAGTGGAAGAGATATGTTCCAAGATGAGAAGGCACCACTTTCTAATATATCAAACACAATTACTGTGGCCCATTTGTACTCCCTCTAAACTAAAGGAAGGGGATCCCAACTTCTACAGTGAAAGAAGAGTAAAGACAAACACATAGCTGGTGATGCTCACATAAAAGTGGAGAATATTGCAAGTGAGGATGCCACATGACTCAACATGGATATAGGTTAGGCAGCAGTTTTATTGGCTTTTTTTTTGGTCGGGTATTATTTAATATTTTCATTAATATTTTAAAAGCCTTCCTATAACATAATCTAGCATTGTGTACCTCATTTATTGTTCTTATTTCAGTATTGATTTATGAGATGATAAACTGTCTTTTGGTATATATTTAATACTTAAAACCTGTCACTAGGGCAGCAAACAGTTGCTAACTTAGTTGAATCCTACCACTGCTAAGAACGGAGCATGGAAGCACCCGAATTTCGAAGGACACAGAGAGTAGAGTCAACAAACAAACCCTTGCGACTGAACTGACTCCCACTCGCAGTGAGCTCCTTTGTCACAGTAGGACTGCACCCCACCGGTGTTCAGTGGCCGCTTTTTCAAAGACAGATCAGCAGGACCCTTTTCTGGGGTGCCTCTGGGTGAACCTTTCAGAAACAAAAGTGAAGTGTATCTACCACTCAAGGCTTCTACAGAGCTAAGGGCCCATTGTTACGTACTTACTAATATACTGATCACAACTTCTTCTGCCATGAGTAAGCACTTGATTTACTAGATGAAAGATGGGCAGTTTCAACTCCACCCAAAGGTGATCTTATGAGGGAAGGCTGTCACCTCGGAGAACCTGGAGCAATTCTTCTCTGCACACATGAGTTACCCTCGATCACAAACAATTCAACAGCAGCTAGCAAGAGCCTCATATCCAGAGTCAGACGAATGAAAGTTCCCCAGTGTGTTTATCTTAGGACCCTTGCTCATTCTTTTTTTTTTTCTTTTTTTGTTTTTTGGGCCTCACTGCCCTCTGGTGGTGGGAGCAGGAGGCCCAGCCTTTGCTCCTGTGGAGCTAGAATTGCACCTCCATCCCAGTGGGCCGCAGTCCCGCGCACAACCACAACACCACCGGGAATCAGCTTCCTTGCTCATTCTTAAAGCATAAGGAATCCACCTATCTTTTATTTATAGAGTTGACATCATTTTCATGTTTATACTTCTACAAATTAAAGTTGAGAGTCTACATATTTAATTATTAATTTATATAATTATTAATGAATTTTAAATGACAGTGTCAGGATTGTATGTTAAAACCTATTTGAAGGCAAATAATCATACTTTCCCAGATACACACATGCAAAAACACTTGTGGTAGAGTAACGATCCACACTACGATTCAAATAAAACAGATTGATTGAAATTAAAGAGGGAGAGACTGATGTCCACAATGTGAACATCAGAATTTCAAACTCTGGGACAAAAATATAAGATGAGAGCAGAGAACCAGAAATATGCTACTTGATTATTAATCATACACATTAGCTCATCTTAATACATGCCCTGCTGGGGTGGGAACTCCCAGTGCGTAACATCCTCTGGCAGGAACTAATAAGGTCTGGCTTCCTGTGGCAGAAGCTTTTAAGAAGGTACTTCCTGGAGTGGGTCATTTCAGTATAATTATCAGATATTCCCTTCTAAAAAAGGAGCCAAAATCAAACCAAATCCAAAGTGGTGTCACTTCCAACTGATAAAAACCTACATAGAGTTTCTATGACTGTCAATCTAGAAAGGCACTGGCAACCTTTTCTTTCTTCCATGAAACACTTGTTGGATTTGAACTGCTGACCTTGTGATTAGAAGTCTAATACCTAATCCAGAGCCATGGTGCTTCTTTACTAAGAAACAGCTGCTCAAATTTTCCCCTTTACGCTTGGAAGAGATTTGGGTAAGGATCAGCTCCTACTTCTAGCCTCAGAAACATAGTTTTTGTATCACTAATTTTAACACACAACCACTTGTCTGTGATGACTTGGATGCTACTCTTATCCTTGAAGCGAGGTCAATGGCAATTCGAAGGTCAGCAGGCCACCCCAAAGGAACAGGAGTTTCCAGACTAAAAACTATGAAGAAGGAATTGGTTGCCCACTTCAAAAGAAGTAGCCTCTCAAACCCTTATACAGAACATCTAAACATTGTCAGATGTTTCAGGTCTTATAAAAGGAAGCAGACATGCCCGAGATAATATCGGAGGATGGGATCCGAAAGAACTCAAAATGTGATTGAGGGAACTGCTTTCTCAAAGTGGAGTTGACCAGGGTGACATGAATTGAGTAAAACCTGCAGGAATAAATCTTTGGGGATCTTCATTTGCTGCTGGGGCATAACTGAAAATGAGGAGAAACAGCTGCAAAAATATAATAATCAGAACTTGAAGTGTATGAAGAATGAATCTAGGAAAAATGAATGTCATAAAAAAATCAAACGGGAAATATAAAGAACAATTTACTAGGCACTGGTGAGCTGATACTGGACTGGAATAGAGCATTTTATATCAAAATATTGTATGGTTTACTCTACCAGGATTGACATAATCAACAGGAATGGTTTTGTATTTATTGTCCATAAAGGCCATGCAAGATTATCCTGAAGTACAATGCTCACTGTGATAGGATTATATCTATCTTTCTTCAAGGAAATCAAATCAATGTAATTATTATTCAAATTTATGTACTAACCATGAAAGCTAGTGATAAATATACTGAAGAATTCTCTCAAAATCTGCAGCCAAAAATTGATCAGATGTGCAATCACACAGGATTGATAATTCTTGGCAGTCAGAATGCAAATGTTGGAAATGAAGCAGAAGAAGCAGTAGATGGAAAATACAGTCTCCACGATAGAAACAAATGTGAGGATCACACGATAGAATTTTCCCAGACCCATGACTTCGGCATCACAGGGGATCTTTTCAGCACTATAAAAGGCCACAGTATATGTGGATGCAGACAACATGACATTCTTATTAGAAGATCTAAAAACTTTGTGACTCTTGCCTCAAAAGATTCCAGAATCCTGAGAGTTCAAGGGGCCAAGATGCCAAGGAGTGAGGAAGCAAACATGGAAAAACAAGAAACAGGGAAAGCAGAGTGCCCTGGTAGGTTTCAAAGAATCAGATCTGTATCGGAATACATTCTGAAGTGTGTGGCTATGGAGCCAGGGACATTGCCCTATGCTGAGAGGGGGAGAGGAGGTCATGCCCAAAAGGAGAAAACCAGGACTTGTCGAGGCTGAGGAGTTGAGGTCACACAGAATTGCACTGGAAGACAGAGGCTGGTGAAGCTGAGGGAGAAGAGCGGGCGCTGGGAGGTGGAGCAGAGAGCCCCCCGCCAAGGATCTGCAGTCTGGCCATGCATTAGACCCTCGGGGGCAGGAACATTGCCTGGAAGGTCTTAGAGAGGAGAAGATTATTTTAAACTCTACATCTCTCATGTAAATTGCTTTGCTGGGTTTGGGACCTGTTTGGTGCACATTATCCTTTCTTTACAGAGAATGGCTATTATTAGAGTACAAGTTGCACACAAAATGGGAATCAAACTCTAAACCTTGAGTCAGCCACTTCAAATTTTACCAAGTTTTCATTTTCTTGCAGACTATTTATAACTTCCTATTGTCTAGTGCTTTTGTACACACCTAGAGATATTGCTATACATACACCCATATTCAATCTCTCTAGCAAGTCTGTCCTTGCTAACACACTCGAATTTTCTGATAAGTTCTCTGAAGTCTTTCTTCTCCTCAGGCAAAGCATCCACAATGCTTTTAACACTTGTGGATGAAGCTTGGGTGTAAAAGGAATTAAAGCAAGTAGAAAGTCTCTATATCTCTAGTCTTGAAACCTCTTACGTAAGTTTGAATTCTCAAAGAGAATGAAAGATCTTCACTGCTCTCCTTGGTAACACCCTTAGCAGAACCCTTTTGTCAATGGTTCATTTGTTGGATGAGTTACTTCACTGTTTGGCTTTTCCTCCAAAATAGTAGTAGTCATGTCAAAGGGCATGGAAGATTGTTATTTTGCAGGGAGGTGGCATTGGTCGGGTGTTTGCTTCATTCTTCTTAACAGAATCTGTCGGTGCTTATTTGACATTATTTTCTTCAGTGCCTACTTCTCTATTTGAAAAGCAGTAAGTACTTAGCAAAGTGATTGTGTTAGATGAATCATGTATCATTGTGTTCATTTTGAATAAAAACTTCTGTATGTTCCTTTTAATCTATACAAGGACACAATAGATAGGGTTGGTCATAAAGACATACAAAATATTTTTGTTAAAAATGTCAAATACATTGGTTAAATGAGTCAAGAGAGTATGTTGCATTAAAATAATCAGTTTGACTTAATTTCACTTCCAGATGATACTCATTCTACTATAATAATAAGATAATGACATATAATAGTCACAGACTGGTTTTTTTAAATAAATGCATTTCTAAATAAGGGTTTGTTAAGAAATTCAAATTTTAAAATCAAATCCCATTTTTATTCAACTTTCATCAAACTATTTAAAATGGATCCTTCAGCAAATATGCTATTTATCAATCTGTGAAGGGAACACATCTCTTAACAAAAAATGGAATTCATATTGAACTCTTTATGTATGACACATACTGTAAATAAAGCACTCCATGTTTGTAAAGTTTCTGCTAAAAATGATGGCCCAATTGCTTAAATTAAAAGTGAGAAACATTGACCTGTCATATTTAAGTAGAACATGATTATCTTAAAAAGTTCTGTACTTTGATGACACTGTATAGCATTTTCAGAAGAAATCAAGGGATTTCACATGTTTTCTAGGCAGCTTTGGAAGAAGGCTTTTGAATTTATGTGACAGAGATGTAACGCGCCTCAGTTCTCAGGTTAGCGGAAACCACTTAGACTAACCTCCCCTGAAACGCTACTCATCTGGGCCTGGGGGTGATTCCTACTCACAGTGACCTTTATATTACAGCGCTGAGATTTTGGTTGTTTGGAGTCTCCACATAAACTGAACAACAGACTATTCTTACACAGCTCCACTATGTGGGCTTACCTGTCTACCTTTAGTTTAGAAGGTTAGCACAAACCATTAGAGTCTATTTTATTATTTCTGTGTTTATACAAATAATTGATGTCAGTTATTGCAAAAACAATCTAAAAGAGTCTCAAGAGTTGTTATCATATCTTCAGAGTATATTGTAATCGGTTAAATAAAATGAATTTAAAGATAATCCATCAACAATGTTCCTGGAAACAAATTCTCCAGTGACTACATATCATCTCTTTTAACTGTAGATGCATGAATGATTCATACTCTAACTGCAAAACATACCTGTATTACTGGTATAAATATGCCATCATGACACACCCACAACTTAATTTGATAATGATGAAGAAAAACTAGTAATATTTAATTAATACCAAGGAGAGTACAAACTCAAAATAACTTCACTGATGAACAGGCAATAAAATTTCTTACAGAAAAATGTTGAAATCCAATTTGTCTGTAATAACTTCCCAATGTTATCTAACATTTCTAGAAGCTCAGTTTCTTAGTAGAATTAATAATTTGAATTTTCATGTAATTATAATATTCTAAATTTAATTTATTAGTATAATTTGTACTATGTCTTAATAACTCCTGTACTCATTCTTGATTGTCATTAACAATCAGCCTAAGAAGTCGTGTAAATTGTATTGCACTATTTCCTATAAGTTTGAGGTCCTCAAACAATACCTCAGACCATAAAATCAGCCCTAGATATTGGGTCAAGGACCTCTTATGCCAGGCAGTAAGAATCTCACCAACAAGTGCTGAAATGATTTCTTGATTCAAAATCTCTAAACCTTTAGGAGAAGTGTAATCAGAATATTCCTTAGAAGTGAAGGCAGTACTTCATCTCAGGGATTTTGGACATGACATCAGAATCAGTTCATGGACAATGATACAATGCTTGCTAAATCAAGGGCCATGGAAAATGTAGAAGATGCTGAACAAGATCATATGTTAATAACTATTATGATATTTACTAAATATTAATTAGAAAATGTTATTGAATGAATTATTAAGAAAGCAATCAGTCTATGGAAGTTAATTTTGAAGGGAAGTAGATTTAAGTTTGAATACAGGTTTAACAACTTGTCTGAGAAAAAAATTAATTGGCTCTTCTGGCCTTCAGGGTCTGTTTCCTTACAGGGAACATGTGGGTTTGTGCATATCCTGGGTTTTGTACTTTTTTTATAACTATACAAGATATGTGACTAGTTCAGAACATATCAGGCTCTTTTTCTGTGCCCCCTCTTTCACAGAAGGATGAGCAAAGTAAGCCTATGAAAGAAAGCTGTGATGTGAGGAGAGTACGATGTATGATGACTGAAATATTACTACAGTGGGAATAAAAAAATCTTTAGTATACTCATGTGGGTCTTGAGCTATTAAGTGTCTTTGGGGGAACAAATAATGAAATTAGCAAATGAATGCCAAATCCATTTAAAAGAGAACTGGGAGTACTAGAGAGTTGTTGACTTTAGGTACCCTGGCTTGGGCCTGACTCCCAGTGACTCCACGTAGGGCAGAACAAAATGCCACTCGCTCCTGCACCGTTATCATGACCATGGTTAGGTTAGATTCCACTGTTGCTGCCACTGTGCCAGCCCATCTTGTTGACAGTCTTCTTCTGTTCCCGTGGCTTCTATTTTATCAAGCACAATGTCCTTCTGCAGAGAAGGCTTCCTCCTGATGATATGAATGAAGTACATGAGATGAAGTCTAACCAGCTTTGATTCTCAGGAGCATTCTAGATGCCTTCTTCCAAGATAAAATCTTTCAGTCATATTTTTGACTTAAATTAAAAAATAGATATTTGGGCAGAAAATTCACATATCATACAATTTAATCATCCAATCTTATTGAATGATAGAGAAGCGTTGTTCAATCATAACCACAAGAAATTTCAGAACATTTTCTACTTTTACTCATTGTTAGCTCCCCATTTTCTCTCACCACCCCTGCCATTCCCTAGGTTTAATTCAGTTATGGTCTACAGAGATTTATCTACTCTGGATAACATATATATGTGTATGTATGTATGTATATAATCATAAAAAAACACGAACCAAAGTCACCACAACCACAGCAAAACAAAACAGAAACTTCTCAATCAAAAAGAAAGCAGAACACAAAAACTGAAATAACTTTAAAATGGAGCAAAAGAAAGATCAAATGATAAGGTGTTTAATTTTAACCAAGCTATATCAGCCATAATCAACTTTACAATGCTCTCTATCTTATAGCAAGGCTATTCACAACCATGGACTATGTTCAGAGGAGACTCAGCAGAGGCTTAATCCATGACTGAATCCCACACATGAAGTTAGGCTTCCACTGTCATCCATAGGAGTGGTGATGATTTAGTGGTTGTGATGTGGGCTGCGGTTCGTATGATCGGCACTTTGAAACCACCGGCAGCTGGACAGGAGACAGATTGGACTTCAGCTTTCAGTAAAAGTTAGTCTCAGAGACCAACAGACCCTGGCTATGAATCCGCAGTGACTTGATGTTAGGGAGGGTTTTTGTTTGCTGGTTTATTGTCCTCCATAGCCTTCTGCAGACCAGATGTCCACAATTGTGGCTCTGATACTGTTCCCTCCTTTAGATTTGTGCTTTATGACCTTAGATCCCAGAAGCTAGTGTGCTCCTGCCATGTGGAGTTAGTGGATGCCTCACTTAAGTGAATGCCGGTTCTAAGACAAGCCTTTATGGTCCCAGACGTTACTCTTTTTGGTGGTGGGGGCCATCTGGTTTCTTTACTCCATTTTGCTGTAGCACTCATATCTATAGTGCTCACTTCACGCAGATGAGAACTGAATAGAACCATGTCATGACAACTAATTGTTCTTAGAGTGGGGCTACAATTAAGTGGGAGCTCAAAAGCCATTCACACTGATACAGTTTATTTATGTCTCTGGTTCATTTTCTAAAACCCAACCAACTCATTGTCGTTCAAGAGATGTAGAACCATAGGAAGCTTATGGTAGAACTTCTGCTGGGGGCCTTCAGAGACCAGAAATCTGTCAGAGTAGAAAGCCCTGTCTTCGTCTCTAGGAGAAGCTGGTAGTTTCAAAATGCTGACCTTGCAGTTTACAGCTCAATGCCTAACTACTATGCTACCAGGGTTCTTCTGGTTTAATTCAGAGACACAATTATCCTTTTATCACAGAAAATATTATAAATTATCCCCTTGGGAACTAGGGCAATACTATTGACAGCATCATTAAATTAGCCAGAGGTATAGAATTTAAAAGAACATCGATAAAAAGAAATTATACATTTCCAGGCCGGCTGAATGCAATACATGAGCTTTTGAATTGTACAGATGAAACTCTTACATGACTGGGCACTAGTAAAACAATGGACATTATTGATAAGAGGTCCATTCATTATTATAGCAGTCTGTTCGATATTCAAGATTCAAATGTGTCAGGGTTTCCTCAGTCTTCCTTCGTCACTGCCCAGATTTCCTGTGTGTAGGAGGCAATTGAGAATATCATTTGGGTCAGCAGTGCCTGAGCCTCAAAATACATCTCTGTTTTGAACACATGAAAGAAGTCTTTTGTAGTATATTTGCTGGGTTCCCAGCATTGTTTTCTCTCTCTTCTTTTCTTGGTTAAATTTTCATTGTGATTTCAGTGAATGTTCATATTTTGACTTCTTGACTACTACTTCCACAGGCATTGATTGTGGGTCTCAGTAAAATTAAATCCTTAATAACTTCTAAAACTTCTCCATTAAATTGGATGTTACTTATTTTTCCAATTGTGGAATAATGGATTACGTGCCAGGCGGCTAACCAAAAGGTCAGATGTCCCAATACACCAGCCACCCCATGGAGAAAGAGGAGGCTCTTTCCTCCTGGAAAGGGTTAAAGTTGTAAAGAGTTACAGTTGGAATCGCAGAAGAGCAGTTCTACCCCATTCCACAGGGTCGCTGTGAGTTTGAATAGACTCTGCAGGAATGAATTTGTTCATTTTTATGTGCAGTATAGTCCATACTGAAGGCTTTTAAGCTTCACCAGTAAATGCTTCAGTTTCTCTTCATCTCAGCAAGCAAGGTTGCATCATCTGAAAATTGTAGTTTGTTAAGGAGTCTTCCTATAATCCTGATAGCATGTTCATTTTCACATGTTCTAGATTCTCACATCACAGGCTCAGCACCTGGATTGAATAACCATGGTGTATGGAGACAACACTGACATGCACTTTTCCTTATTTTCTTTTTTTTTTAATTTTAATTTTAGGCATCACTGCCCCCTGGTAGTGGGAGTAGGAGACCCAGCCTTTGCTCCTGTGGAGCTGGAATTGAACCTAAATCCCAGTAGGCTGCAGTCCCACGCACAACCACTACGCCACCGGGGCTCAGCCCACACTTTTCCTTATTTTAAACCATGCAGAACCCCTTTGTTCTGTTAGGACTACCACGCCTTCGCCCATGTACAGTTGACAGATGAGGGTCCTAACTAAAAACAGCTTTTGCCTTGGATATAAATGTGTGAGAAGCTCTTATATTTTTATTAAATAAAAAATTAAACGTGTACATCTCATGGAATATCTAAGTAACTAGCACTGAGATCAGGAAGTGCAACATGACCTGTGCATGTGATAGCCTGCTTATGCTTCCTTCCCCATATTGCTACAATGCTTGTGCATTTTAATGTTTTAGGTCCATTCTGTATACAGATCAGTTTATGGCATGTTGATTAAGTTTGCGTTGTCAGGTTTGTATTGTCCAGGCATTGTAACTCTTTTTAGGTATTTTATTTTCTTGATCTATCAGTTACATATTGGATCATGCATTGGGATACTAATCACAAACTCAGGCTTTCAGCAGTTGTTCAGTGGGAGAAAGGTAAGGCTTTCTTCTCCTGTAATGATGTACAGTCTCTGAAACAATGGGCATTAGTGATAGGTTATCCATTCATTATTTTAGCAGTGTGATATATGTTCAAGATTCAAATGTGTCAGGTTTTCCTGATACCGGGATGAACACCTTCCTTTGTCTTGGTTCATCAGCCCCAGCAGCTACACGAGTCAAGTAAAACCTCCAACAAAATCTGACCCAAAAATCTGAACCATCCTGGACTTAGCTGCTTCTATAACTTGTGATCCACTTCCTTGATATAAATCCTTTCTTTCTATAAATATAAGCATCCCTGGATTTCTCTAGAGAACCCACTATAACAGTAGTAAGGTAACCTTCAAAAACCTGTAAAGGAAAAAAGCAAAACAAAAAACCAAAAATCATCCTCTAGAGTCATTTGCTGGGCTAGTTAAATTCAAGTAAGTCCAGTTAGCTCAAAAGGTTTAGCATTTCTTAGGACTCCAAAGCAGTAGATAACTACATGGATTTTCTGGAAAGACATAGGACAAGGATGGTTGCGAAAAGTTATAAAGAAAATTGAAATCTAAATTGGTTAGAATAAAAGACTGAAAAGGGGATATCCAGGAAACCATGCTTGGTCTTACACCAATCCCACAATTGTTACATCAGAGCTCATTGTTGTAGCCCCTGTCTCACAGAATCTCCTTGAGAGTCCTCTTCTGTTCTTTCTGTCATCTCACAGCCCAGTAGGTCTGGTCATGAGTCAATCTATTCTTGAGATGTTCTTGAACTTCAGGTAGGATATATTTTAGCTTGTATTTTGGCCTCTCGTGGACTTGTTTAAATTGTCTTCAGCTTGAACTTACATATGAGCAATTGATGATATGTTCCACAGTCAGTCATTGAACTACTTTTGGATTCTGCTACTGAGATTCTCTATAATCTCTTCTCACAGATGTAATCAATTTAATATCTGTGTATTCTCTCTGGATAACCTAAGTGAATAGTCTCCATTTACATTGTTAAGCAAAGGTTTTAGCAACCAAGAACTCATTCATCTTGCAAGATTCTACCATGGGATCTCCAATTATAGCATATTTTCCAACTATGATTTCCTTTATATTTCCAACTTTGCCTTTCTGATCACACATAATGATAATTTGGTTACACCTTTTATCCAACTCAGACCAAACAAGCTAGTACGAAGAGCACATAAATTAACTAACATTAATAAAACTACTATAACATTTTGTCCAAAACTCATCTCTAAACCAAAGACAAATTCACTATCATGGAGTCCATTGTGATTGATTTCAGTTCTGTCAAGTGGAATCATCCCAGTATCAGGAAAACCTGACTGCTGAGTCAAATGCAGTTAAGTTTGACCAGGAGTGTGGTAAGTTACTGCTAGCACCATGGTTGACCCAGTGACCAACCTGATGCAGGATCTGGAGCAGCCAGAAGAAAGGAAATCTTTCCCCCAGAGTCTGCTGAAATAGCTGTAGGTCCCACTCCTCAGGGCATCCCTTTCCATCATATCAAGGCTGTGATCTGCTTAACAGAGAACCCTCCACCCCAATTTACCCACAACTTGGAGACACACAGAAGACCCCAATGTGGAGCTGCTTTCATGAGTTAACATAACATCCTAGATGAATCTTGCTCCTACTGACCTGACCCAGAACCTAATTATGCCAGTACCTTAAAGATACTAAGTTCAAGGCATTACTGAGAGCACTTACATACAGTCATCTGCTGGTTGCAGAAACATATCTAAGTATATTTTTTGGAATAAACCCCCCTTTTCCCACATATTTTTTAATCCCCCTCATATATATAAAATGGAGCCTTAGCACCAGTACTGACTAACCCTTATTATGTCATCCTGATATTTATGGACAGTCGTCTGACATCACATAGAGTGAATAGGAAATGACCTACTTGTATCTTTTAAGTATTTAACAAAACTTTAAAATACTACAAAATTAATATACCCTGCCGCATGTGATGTTTTTCATCTCTCTGGATGATGTCTTTCTTTGATGTGAGAACACTGAGTCTGAGGAAACTGCCATGTATTTCAGCCGGTTTAGCACAGTCCTTAGCTTTGCAGACTCCATAGACAACTTGCTTTGATTCGAATCCGGGCTCCATCATTTAGCAAACTCTACTTCCTCATCTATGACAAAAAGACAGTCACGGTACATCCTTTTTAAAGTCATTGGCAGACTTAAATAAATGACTCTCTCTTGTGCTATAGAATACTGCATTATCCAAAATGAATAAGGAAACCCATTGCTTTGTGTTGATCCTGACACACAGGACCCAATCAGATAGGAGAGAAAAGCTCAGTTTTCTTTCTAATATTGTAATTCTTAGGGAAGCGAATACCACATCCGGCACCCATACTCAAGCCCTAACCTTTCTGTTAGCAGACGAGCATTTTCCATGGTGCCCTCAGAACTCCTTCCCGGGGACACAAACACAGAAAACACTTTATAAGTGTCTGCTGCTTTTGTTATACACTGTTTTACTTGACCGTGAGTAGCTTTTAAAACAAAATGATTATAGCTGGCAAGCAGCAGGTTACTCAAAAGAAGAAGAAGAAGGAGGAGGAGGAGGAGGAGGAGGAGGAGGAGGAGGAGGAGGACATATAAGAGACTTGGTATTGAATGATTCTAGAATTAAGATAAACTAGCAGAATGCTCCCTGCAAATTAGAAAGTAAAGTAAAAAAATGTTAAAGGATCACAGAAAACAAGATGAAAAGCCAAAATTGGACCATGAGAGAGAAATGTCATAATGCTGTTCTGAGGTAATAATTTTACCAAATTTGACAGGAATGGGTATGAACCAAAGAATGGATTCACATTATATAAATACATTCTGGAAAGTGGGTTTTGCTGGGACTCACGGCAAAATAACAGAAGCATGTGCAATCTCAAGAAGACAGATTCCAAAACAGTGGCCTCTTATAATTTCTTTGATATTTTTGTGAGCATGTAGCTGTAATTATGATGTGAAACGTGAGTATGGTATGTTGCTTTGCAAACAAATGCTCTAATTTGACATTGAAATTCAGGAATTAATTTATATCTGATGCAATATTAATACCCCAGTGCTTTTCACTTTGATATTCATTAAGAACATGGTTCTGTTGTGAGAAACCATGCATTAACAGTGTGACTTGGAAAAAATAATGCTTTTCTTTATTCAAAACGAAATATTCTTTTAAAAAAAGTTTCAGTAACAAAAACACTATCTTTAGTGGATTGCTATGGAGTTTCAGTGAGAAAAATCATGCAAAGTGCATGATGGAATGCTTGGAAAAGACTTTGGTCATCTATTCTTCTCTTTCATTGGGTGAGACAAAATGTGATTTAGATGTGTTTTTTTTTAAATGCATTGGTTCCAGAGTTAATTTTCCATTGTTGAAATCATCTCGGTTTTGACAAAATGGGAAATTAGACAAAGATACTTAAGAGAGAGTATATTTTGTTGGTCACTCATTTCCACTTCTCTCTCTGGAGTGGGCTGGGAAGAGTTACACTTCCCTCCTCAGGCAGGTTAGGCTTGATCTTGAATATGAGTCAATAGGTGCACTATCAAGGCAAACATTCATATTGATTCTCATGTGATTTCTAGAGTTCTTTCTTTCTGTTTCTCTCAGGAATGGATCTGTCCTTCAGCTACATACTACAATGAAGATGGTGCAGAATACAGTAAAAGTAGCTTGAGTGGGAACTGACCTTTTGTTTCCTGTTCTGATGAATTCAATAGATTTGTCCATCAGTGTTTGGGTGACGGACAATTAAAATGAATTACTCTCTGCCTTAAAATTAATCAATCTCGGGCTGAGCCCCGGTGGCATAGTGATTGAGTGTGGGACTGCGGCCCATGGGGTTGGCGGTTCAAATCCAGCAGCAGTTCTCCAGGAGCAAGGCTGGGTAGCTCCCACGACCACCAGAAAGCAGTAATGCCCCCCACCCAAAATAATCAATCTCTCCTTGAAACATTTTCTTCACATGGCTATCAAAAAATTACCATGCAACTATCAATTCTGAATTTCCTAAGCCCAAGTCATTATTTCACAGTGGTTACTGTGACATATCTGACTTTTAAAATGTTTTAATTCTCAGGTAAATTGCTTGAGAGGCTCTACTTAAAGTAGATAATGAACTGGATCTTACTAAATGAAGATTTTATACCAGGACTTAATTAAAAAAAAAACATTTTGTTGGTCTTTTGTATCCTTATTAGTAAAATTAAAGGAATCATAATTATTTCATGTTGTTATTGCAAGATATTAATAAGTGTTATATGCATAAATGACAAATATAGTCCCTGCAAACAGTAATCATTCAAAACTTATTGCTTCACTTTCCACTGCACATACTGATAGCTTCTGTGTAGGACTACCTTTTAAAGTTGCTCTTGGACTTTTCCCAAATAGACCCAATTGCCACGAACTTCATTCTGACTCACAGTGACCACATGAGGATTCCTGACATTATAAGTCTTTGCGGGACCAGACATCATCATCTTTCTCCCCCTTATCCACTTGTGGGTTTGAAACAGCTGACCCAACAGTTAGCAGCCTAAGAATCCAAAATACCACCTGAGTTCCTTAAAGCAGGCTCTAGAGCCTCATAAAAGAGTATTTTAGAAAATGTACATTTCAGCAAAATGTACACATTTTCAGGATCCCATGAGGAGCCCAGATTTCTTCAGATACATATTCTTCCCAGATTTGAAAACTGAAATCCTCCAAACTGGACTAACAGGTTACAGCATGATAAACGGACACAAGCTCGATGCTGTCAAGGATTTAGTCTTGCTGGCGTCCAAGGTCAATGTTCACGGAAGCAGCAGTCAAGAGATGGAACACTCTGCATGGCATTAGGTAAACTTGCTACTCAAGACCTCTTCAGAGTATTGAAAAGCAAGGGTGTTAACTTGAGGACCAAGGTTCCATATACTGCTAAAAAGACAAAGTGATCTGTCTTGGATGAAGTAAGGCTAGAGGGCTTCTTAGAAGCAAGGATGGCACGACTTACATATTTGGACATCCTGTCAGGAGAGAAGTACCTGGTGAAAGGCACCATGCTTGGTAAAGTGGAGAGGCAGTGTAAAAGACGGCGACCCTCAAAGAAGAGACCCACCCTTCTGGATATAATGTGTGTAAAAAGGAGTGGTGAGAAAGGGGAGGGTCTTCAAGGAGACAGATGGGCACAGTGGCTACAACAATGGGCTCAGGCATGAGAATAATTGTGAGGATTGCACAGGACCGTGCCATGTTTCTTTCCGTTACCCATATGGGTTGGACCTGACTCAGTGGCACATAACACCATTGTTGCTTGGTGCTACCAGACAGGTTATGTCTTACATTGACTCTGTGTACGAGAGGATGAAATCCACTGCTAGGAGCTGTGTCACCCCTACCACTGTTGTTGTTGTTGTTGCTAGGGGTCAGCTCTAACCCATAGCAATCCTAGCACAACACAATGAAGTGCTGCAAAGTCCTGCTCCACCTCACAATTGCTCCTGTGCCTGATTCCATTGTTGGAGCTCCTGTGTCAAGGAATCTCCTTGAGAGCCTTCCTCTTTTTCACTACCCATTCATTTTAACAAACATGATATCCTTCTCCAAGGACTCTTATTTTCTGACAATATGTCTAACATATGTCAGATAAAGTCTTGCCATCTTTGCTTCTAAGGAACATTCTGGATTTGCTACTTCCAGTACAGATCTGTATGTCCTTTTAGCAGTTCATTGTACTTTAAATATGATTCTCCAGGACCAGAATTCTAAGGCATCGATACTTTCATGGTCTTCTTTATTCCTTGTCCAACTTTCACATGCATATGATGCCAGAGAAAATATCATGACCTGAGTTAGGCATACTATAGTCCTCAAAGTAACATCCTTGCTCTTCAATACTCTAAACCATCAAGGCTGGTTCTCAACCAGCCTAATGCTGCCACCCTTTAATGCAACTCCTCGTGTTGTGATGATCCCCAATCATAAACTTATCTTTGTTGCTACTTCATAACAGCAATTTTGCAAAGGGGTCTCAACTCACAGGTTGAGAACTGTTACTCTAAAGAGATTTTGTGCAACATATTTACCTGATGGAATATGTCTTTTGACTCTTGACTACTTGAGTATTCATGATGGCTCCAAGTAAGAAAAAATCCTTAACAGCTTCAAACTTTTCCCCTTTTATTAGGATGCTAAGCATTGATCCTTTTTTGAGGATTTGGGCTTTCCTTACATTAAGTTGTAATCCATTTTGAAGGCTACAATCTTTGATCTTCCTCAGCAAGTACTTCAATTCCTCCTCATGTTCAGCAAGCAAGTTAGTATCATCTACACATATCTGGCTGTTAATAAGCTTTTCTTCAATCCTCACACACATTATTCTTCACAGATTCAAGTTTATCTGGTTATAATCTTAGCATACGGATCAAAAGAGCATGGTGAAAGGACACAAATCTGTCCCAAACCTTTCCTGTTTTTAAGCCACATGACTCCCTTGTTCTGTTTACATAACTGTCTCTTGATCCATGTACATATTCTGAATGAACCCAATGAAGTTATCCAGAATTGCCTTTCTTCTCAAGGCGACCCAGAGTTCATTATCGTCCACAAGTTGAAGTTTTTGTCTAGTTAGTGAACCACAATTAACATCTTTCTGGCATTCTTTGCTTTGAGTCAAGATCCATCTAACACTAGTCATGATATATTTGTTTTATGTTCTCTTCTGAATCTGGCTTGAACTTCTGGAATTTCCCTGTTAGTGTGTTGCAGCAATTGTTGTGGGATGAGTTTAAGCCAAATTGTATTGTTTGCAATATCAATGATGCCATTCTATAGTTCAAGCATTCTTTTGGGTCACTGTTCTTAGGAATGGGCATAACCATGGGTCTCTTCCAGTCAATCAGCCAGGCAAGCTGTCTCCCAAATTTCCTGGCATACAAGAGTGAGTGATTCTGGTGTTTTCTCAAATTTCTGAAACCTTTCAATGGGTATTCATTCAATTCTTTGAGCTAATGCATTCAGCATAGCTTGAACTTCTCCCTTTAGCGCAATTGACTCATGTTCATATGCTGACTCCTGAATTGGTGTGTTGTTGACAAGTTCTCTCTTTGTATCCTTTCCATTTTATCTTGATGTTTCCTTCATTGTTCAGTATTTTGATTCAAAATCTTTTTCTTGCTGTAAATATTTTAAATTTTCTGTTTGAGGCTTGAATTTTTTTCTTGCATTCTTTCAGGTTCTTATATGCTGAGTGTGTTTCCACTGTAGGCTTTTCATTCTAGGTCCTTGCAAGTTTTATTATACTTGGCTTCTTCCTGAGGTGCTTTTTGAAATGTTCTATTGAGCTACTTGGCTTCATCCTTCCTTCCCTTTGCTTAAATGGTTCTATGATTAAGAGTAAGTTTCAGAATTTCTTCTGCCACCCACTTTGACCTTTTTGCTTTCTTGTCTTTAATGACCTTTTTCTCCTTCGTGAATGATGCTAATCAGGTCTTCAGTCATTGGTGTCCAATATGTCAAGTCTGTTCTTGGGATGTTCTCAGAATTCAGGAAGGATAGACATGGGCTCCTTGTTTTCATTTTCTTCAGCTTTATTCTGAACTTATCTATGGAAAATTGCCTTTCTGTTTGACAGACCTCCCCTGGTCTTATTTTAGCAGCTGGTATTGAGCTTCTCCAACCTGTCTTCTCACAGAGGTAGTCAACCTGATGTTTACATATTCCATTTGAAGAACTCCATGTGTACAGTAGCCTTTTGTGTTGTTGAAAAAGGTATATGCAGGTGCTAAGCCCCGGTGGTGTAAGTTGGTGAGTGCGGGACTGTGGCCTGTGGACTTGATGGTTCAAATCCAGCAGCAGCTCTCAGGAGCGGCACTGGGTGGTGCCCATGACCACCACAGGCAGTGATGCCCCCTCCCCACCCCAAAAAAGAAAAAGGTATATGCTATGAACAAATTGTTGGTTTTGACAAATCCTACCTTGCAATCTCCAGATACATTTTTTATCACAAAGTCCATATTTTATAAATACTGTTCTTTGCTCTTTGTTTCCAAATTTGCTTGCTAATCACCAATAAATGCACATGTCTCTGTCGCATCTCTGATCAATTTCCAATGTAAGTTCTTGGTAAAGTTCTTCAATTTTTTTTCATTCTTAGCTTTTGTGGATGGTCCAAGAATGTAAATAATAGTTATATTGATTGGCCTTCCTTGGTAGAAGATATATATAGTCTGTGCACTAATAGGATTGCACTTCATGTTGATTTAACAAGATTCTTTCTGAAAATTAATGCCACACCATTTCTCTTGATCATGTTACTCCTGGCATAATACAGCATATGGTTTTCTGAGTCAAAATGGAAAATGCCAGTCAAATTCATCTCACTAATGCCTAGAATGTTAATCTTCATATGTTCCCATTCATTGTTGACCACTGTCAATTTTCGTAAGTTCATACTTTGCACTTTTCAAGTTCGAATCACTTGAAGATTTTTGCAGCTGCCTCTATTTACGTTGATTTATGCTACATCAGCAAATTAATATCCTGAAGACTCTACCACCAAAGAGTTTACCTGAACCATGTCACCAGGGAAGACTCCCATCCAAGAAATCAAGGAACCAGCTTCTCTTTAGTCATATCCCCAGTATCCTTGAACCTGAGGGGTCCATCTGCTGGCAATATCTGAATGTTCTACTCCCTTTGTTGACTTTCAGCATTTGAAAATTCTTTGAAGCTATGCATAGGGTTTCTATGCACAAATCTTCTTCCTCTGATGTGGGGGAATCAAGCCTTTCTTCATTATCAGTTCTTAGTCTGGAAACTCTGCTAAATCCTGTCCACTTTGGGTGGCCCTGGTGGCTTTTGAGATACCAGTGACATAGCTTCTAGTATCACAGCAACACACAAGCCACCACAGTGCAACAAGCTGACAGATGAGTGGTGATCCCCACCATTAGATCTAAGATAAATTTATGTTGCATATTTTATGCCCCCACCATTAGCTGGCATAAATTAGGAAACAGAGATTTATCTTAAATGCTTAGATTAAAAATAAAGATGACATGACTACCAAAAGAGACAGATTAGATTGTGTTAGCAAATTGATTCCTTGGTAGACTGAATTTCCTTGTATATTTCTTGTAGTCTTAGTCACTATCATATCAGGATTTACAGAGGTGTTGGTGCTTTCATTTGGGAAACCTTCCTATTTTTATTAAATACATTTCTACAATCTACTATTTGGTTGGTACTTAGCTAGTGTAATTGTCTCTTAAATCCATGCATGCAGAATAAATATTACTTTGTAATAAGAATCTCACTTTTAGTCTTAATAACACCTTATGAATATAATGGGTTTTGAAAATTTTCCAAAAGAGGTAGGGGTCATGATAATTATTAAACACTACATATTTAACTTGTTATTGAGTTCTGCAGTGATTGGTTTTCTGTGAGCAGTATCAGGGTGTTACTTCTAAAAGATTCTGACTTAGTGGTAAGAGACATTCAACTCTATTCCAATCTGTGATCCAGTGTCCTACGATTGGTAGCTCCAACTTTGCAGTCTGTGCAGTCATGGTTTCCACATGTCAACTGTATATGCTAACCAACCTAGTCAAGGATCATAGTCCCTTTTAGAATATGTTCATTCTTAACAGCTATACATCTGTACAGTTGTTCATGTGATAAAGTGTTGGATTTGCCAATTTACATGTATTGATTCGATGAATGCCGAGGTCTACTATGTTCATGTAAATAGGCTAGGCAAAGGAATAGATATGGTGCAAAATTGATCAATTCTGTTTGACTGTGTCAATGACAGCCCTTGAGCATGGAAGATCCTTGATCTTCACATAGAGTGAGGCCTGTTCAGAAACTTGAAGAGAAAATAATTTTCAGGAATGGAAGCCACATGTAAAAACAGACAGTAGAAAGAAAGTGTGGTGCTTTGAGGGGATAGTTCAGTATGATTAACATATATAGATTGCGCATTTTTAAGTTAATAGCTAGAACCAGCTAAGAAAAAGACTGGTACTAGTTAATACATAAACTAGAGGCTATTTGTGAAGGATCCCTGGTGGGTGTATTTAGTAGTTGGGCAGTTTTAACTCATGAGACATTCAATGGGAGAAAGATAAAGCTTCTGCTCCTATACATATTTTGTAGCCTTGTATACCCAAAGGTGAAGTTCTGGTCTGTCCTATGGTGTCACTATGAGTCATAATTGACTGGATGGCAATGATTTCTGTTTTCAAAGTTGTATAAATAGCTGAGCCCCCGTGGCGTAGGGGTTGTGCACGGGACTGCAGCCCACTGGGATGGAGGTTCAATTCCGGCTCCCAGGAGCAAAGGCTGGGCCTCCTACTCCCACCACCTGAGGGTAGTGACGCCTATAAAAAAAGTTCACAATAAAGTTGCATAAATAATTACATTTTTATGATTTTTGCAAAATGGAGCAATTGAATGGGTCTAAAATATTTTGGGTTTTGAATAGATGTCTCTATCAAAGTTCAAAGAGACAGTGGAAGGAGAAGGATGGACAAATAGAACATTAGTTCCATAATCCAGAAGGAATTACATGGCCGCACTAGGCTTAGAGGAGGAGAGGAGAAGAAACGGAATGAGAAAACCCACAGACTGTGTTAGTGACACTTAATGATTCCATGAAGCTTTGGTCTAACATGAAAAAGAAGAGGCAAGAGTAGTGGACTCTTGAACTGCATGACATGATGGATCGAGGGGGATATTCAGTACAACAAAAAATATAGTAGTAAAAACTTACTGGGATTTGTTTTCTTTCTTGGTTCTCTCAATGATATATCGTTTGCAAAGATGAGCACTAATGATTCCTTCCTTTCCTGAAAATTTCTATTGTTTCTTCAACTTAGATACAGAATTCATTTCTCTACTCTTGAATCTAAGCTAGACACATGGCTTGTTTAAAGTTATGGAATATGACATAAGTGAAAACAAATTGATGAAGTACAGTGGTTCTTGTTCTATTAGAAGCTTGAACCATTACATAAAGTTGTGAGCCAGTTTACTGAACAGAGAGCATACAGAGAGAGAACCTTCAATGATAGGAAATCATAGAAAGAAATAAAGGCTAACTGGCTTCTTTCCATTCCACCCACTCTAACAAAGGTAAGAGACTAGTGAGTGAAATGGTCTGGCATATTCAGCCTCCAGTTAAATGCCCTCAGGCAACATCGCCTTTAACATGATAACCTGCCTCATGGACTTTGCCAAAAGTGAAAACTCATGAGCAAATAGCTGTGATTTTAGATAGTTTTCAGATAGTCCATTTGTATGCAACAATTGATAACTGATATTGATGATCTTTTTATCCTACCCTTTTCTAGCTCGCTGCTTGTCTTGCCTTTGCTTGTGTTGGGAAAACAACAGAGGCATGGGGGAAGAAAACCTGGTAACAGATGCCAATCACAATGTCACAAGAAGTCCCATTCCTTGCTTAGAATATAGTTCTGTGCAGTGGTTTTCATCCTATGATCTCTAAGACCAAGCATGAAAATATAAAACAGCACGCCTCCTCTGAAGAAGCTCACCAACAGCAAGTCTTTAATGTGCTGCAAAATCTGAATTGTCATAAGAAATGTCAAGGCATTCTAATCTATGAAGGATACTTTCATGAATTTGACGTAAAGGAAGTTACCAGTAGCCCTCCCTGGGATGATGAGGCAGGGTCTGGGCTGTCGGGTGGCTGCATAATTTAAAACCAATGGAAAGGACTACGGACAGCAAAATAGAACGTTTCTGCTTTATCCCACATATGCTATTTGGATAAATAAATGCCTTAAATTCTCCTCTGTTACAATGACAAGGAGCCATGGTGACACTATAGCAAAGCTTTCATTTGTTAACCATAAAATTTGGGGCTCAAACTTACCAGCTGCTCTGCAGGAGTAAGATAAGTCTGTCTGTTCCTTAAAAGATTTACAGTTTCAGAAACTCTGCATAAAGTAGCAATGAGTCATAATCAACTCTATTGCAATAGGCATTGTTTATTAGGGAGTGACAACTCCAGGTCCCTGATTGCACACTGGTTGGGGAACTGGGATGCTAACCAAAGATTATCATTCAAAGTCACAGCTGTTCCACTGGAGAAAGATGTGGCAGTTTGCTTTCATAAAAATTTACAGCTTTAGGGCTGAGCCCCGGTGGCATATGAGGTTGAGTGAGGGACTGTGGTCCATGGACTTGACGGTTCAAATCCAGTGGTGCCTCTCAGTAGCGGCACTGGGTGGCGCCCATGACCTCAAGAGGCAGTGATGCCCCAAAACAAAAATAAAACAAAACAAAAAAAAATTTTTACAGCTTTAGTGTGACAAAAAGAAATTAAAAGGAAATAGAAGAAAAAACTGGGTGGGAGGAGAGAGTAAAGGGCATTGATAGAGGTCTAAATACAGGCATGCACATAGGTGAATATATTTATATAGGATGATGGGGAAATAGATCAACTTGCATATACTTATAGAGTTTGTATTAGGACAGCAGATGGGCAGATGGGCATTGCACCTCCACTCAAATACTTCCTTGAGTGCAAGAACATTTTATTCAATTAAATTGGTGTTTCCTGATGCTCACCTTCCTGACACAATCACTGAAGACAAATGTGCAAATAAGCACATGTGGTGAAGAAAGCAGATGGTGCCCAGCTATCAAAAGATGTAGCACCTGGGGTCTTAAAGACTTGAAGGTAAGCAAATGGCTATCTAGCTCAGAAGCAACAAAGCCCACATGGCAGAAGCACACCAGCTTGTGGGACCACGAGGTGTAAAAAGGATCAGTTATCAGGCTTCAAGAACTAAAAATCATTACATTGCGTGCTCACCTTCCTGATATGATCGCTGACAACAAATGTGTGCATAAGTAATGTGGTGAAGAAAGCTGATGGTGCCTGGCTATGAAATGATATAGTGTCTGGTGTCTTAAAGGCTTGAAAGTAAATAAGGGACCATCTAGCAGGGAAGCAACAAAGCCCACATGGAAGAAGCATACCAGCCTATGTGATCAAGAGGTGCCAAAGAGATCAGGTGTCAGGCATTATAGAAATAAAAATTATATCATTATAAATGAGGAGAAGTACAGATTGCGGACCCAAAGCCCATCAACTGGTGAAGAGACATCCCCTTACAGAGGGATTGCAGGGAGGAAATGAGCCAGTCAAGGTACAGTGTAGTAACAATGCAATATGCAACTATCCGCTAGCTCTCAAATGCTTCCTCCCATTTACTATCATGATCCCAATTCTACCTTACAAATCCAGCTAGACCAGGGGATGTACACTGGAACAGGAAATATGGGGAATTCAGGATAGATGATCCCTTCAGGACCAGTGGTGGGAGTAGTAAAGCCAGGAGGGTGGAGGAAAGCGGAGTGGAAGAAGACAATCAATTGC
This sequence comes from Nesogale talazaci, assembly GCA_004026705.1. NCBI lineage: Eukaryota > Metazoa > Chordata > Mammalia > Afrosoricida > Tenrecidae > Nesogale > Nesogale talazaci. Next base: position 266,388 of record PVJH01000198.1, read on the forward strand.
AGGGATCTCCATATGACCTCCTCTCTGGAGTATGGAGAGCGGGGAAGTGAGTGAAGGGACACATCAGATAGAGTACGACAAGACAAAATGATGACAATTTGTAAGTTACCAAGGGTTCATTGGGGAAGGGGAGTGGGGAGGGAAGGGAAATATGGGGCAATGATACTGGGGGCCTAAGTGAAGGGAGGGTGTTTCAAGAGTGATGATGGCAAAAAGTGTGCAAATGTGGTCTACAAAGAATCAATGTATGTATTGATCATGATGTATAAGCCCCAATAAAATGATTTATAACAAAAAAGGAGGGGGAAAGAGGCGCTTATACCAAAGGCTCAAGTAGAAAATATTTGGGATATGAAGACGTCAACATATATACAAATATGCTTGATACAAATGGTGTATGGAATGTTATAAGAGCTGTAACAGTACCCAATATAACCATTGGAAAAAATTTTTAAAAATTTTAAAAGAGAAAAAAAAAAAGAAAAGGCAACAAAATAAAAAAAACTCATATTTACAATAAAAATGACCTATTTTCTTCCAAAAACATATTTATGGCTTTGCCAAACCTATGTGGAAACACTCTAGGGATGTTCTGCTCTGCCCTGTATTATTGTTTGAATTGGAATCCTGTCAATAGCAATGGGATTGGTTTGGGTGCTAAAATTACACAATGGCAAATTGTAGAACTTGTCCCTATAGGTGGGTGACTGGTAGATGGTTTTCATATTATTAAAATTACATGTAAATAGCATACAAATCATGAGCATCAAGTCAATTCTGACCCACGGTGACCCCATAAGACAGGTAAAGCAGCGAGACTGCCCGTCTGGGTTTCTGAGACTACAAACAGTTTAAGGGAGTAGACTATCTCATCATTCCTCCGCTGAGTGGATGGTGGTTTCAAGCTGCTGACTTCAAGGTTAGAAGCGCAAAGCAAAACTGCTATTCCATTATGGACTTAAATATGAATAATCCCAATTTTAAAACTAAGAAGGTCTAATGAGCAAATATGTTGGGACTGACTTATTTTTCCAACATTTTTCACATTTTATATTTTTTGTAACTAATCTATACGTGCTCAGTAGAACTGCACCTTAGGGTGTCGGGACTCTACAGTAACAGTAATAGCAGCCCTTTGTAGAAAAAAAAAGGTGGTTTTAACAGGATTACTGTCTTCTTTAAATGTGACTCCAATTCATAAAATGTTCCTTAATGTGTTTAACGGCCACATAAAGGTCAGAGCGGCTTCTTTTCATGATGAAGGAAGAAGACAAAAGGCTACTGGAATCTACCTGGGTAGCTTTTCCAAAATGGACTCCTTTAAACCCATATATCCCGCATCCTCTGTGAGCGGCATCCTCTCACTGCCATGGAGTCTACACTGACTCTCAGCTGCCCCCTGTGGGTTTCTGAGACTGGAGACCACTCTTTCTTTCACCGAGCTACTAGTGTTTTTGAAATTGCCAACCATGCAGATCGCAGCTCAACTTCTAATCACGATACCATCAGGCTTCCTTTGAGAGGTATATTAATAAAGCTCAGGAGGCCAAGGGACCCAGGGGTTAAGTGTGTGGCTGCTAATGGAAAGGGTGGTGGTTGAAAGTCACCAGCCACTCCATCACAGAAAGATGTGCAAGGCAGCTTCCTGCAATGACTTCCAGTCTTGGAAACCCTTTGGAGGTAGTTTGATTCTCTCCTATCCTCAAACTGTGCAGTTACCAGCCCAACACAGCATTGCCGCCACCACCACCACCACCACTATCAACATCACCACCAGGAGGGCTCCTAAGATTACTATAATTCAGATAGAAATGACTTGTTGACTGTTGATTTGCTTTTTGTTCTGTTTTATGGTTTGTTTGTTTCTATTGTAATAAAGGATGAAGGTCAAAGAGAAGGGGTTGCTCATTTCTTATTTTATAAATTATTTCTGTTATCTTACTTCTGTTAGGTTATTGCCAGAAAATGTTATGCAGTTTTACCTCCTTAGGTTTCTGGTGATTTGATTAAAAACTTGTCTAGCTTAATATTTTAAGAAGAAGGACTTTATCTTTTTTACTTTGTTATTCTTTTTATGGTTGGTATGTTTTTAAATGTTTTTCTGTTTTTTAAATCCAGGATAGGAAAAGCCATAAAGATAATAAGGAAAGATTGGTGGGAAATGGGAAGCTCAGAATTATGCGTGCAAGATAAAAGAAAGCATTCAAAAACTGTGTGTGATGATGATTGTACAACTCTACTTGATATGACTGAGCTACTGAATTGTATGATCTGTGAATTGCATGCCGATAAAACTGTTGCGAGGAGGGGGTGGTATTTCTTCTCTTGCTAGCACTCTCTCCTGCAGCTTCAGATTTGTCTTTGCCCACTTCCAAGAATTTTTTCTACCTTATTTTAAACGGAATCCATCATATTCTACTTTGTCTTTTTCAACTCAGTTTCCACAACATATATTACCTTTCCGCCTCTAGTAATCTTTGAAATAAGCCCTGTTTCCTCACAGTAAAACTATTTGTAAAACATATAACAAAGTAAGATCGAGACAAACGAACTTTCTAATACATTTCCAAATCTCCATGTACTCATTTGACCCACACAATCAGGTGTATTATTTCTACAGCGCACAGACTACACAGTAACCTAGAGTAAAGAGGATGAAGAGAAAGACAAGAATTTGTGTGATGAGGTAATAGTGCTTATTGGTTAAGCACTCCACTTCTCACTGAAAGATTGGGGATTGGAACCCATCTTTTCCACAAGAGAAAAACCTTGCCGACGCTGCTCCTCTATAGACTAACCCCTTAGAGGCACAGCTTTCCAGTCAATCTTGAATCACAGGAAGTCAATAGGACAGAGTGAAACAGTACAGCCTCAGGATGCCTATGGGCTACTCTGTTCTTTAGGTCACCTCTTTGGCACACAACAAAAGCAAACAAATAAGCAATTCTACTGTGGAACTTCCTTTAATGTGTGCTCTTAGACTTGAGCCTAACTTTCGGTACCCTAAGAACCTTCTTTGAAAAATAGAGACGATGGTATTTAAGACCCTTTCAGTGCTAATGTTTCATGAATAATAATCTCTGAGGTTTGTGCTAGAGTTCATCTGTGTGCTCTCTGTTAACAAATTAAAATTGATTGAAAATTAATTGCTTCAATACACACGCATTAAGTCTCCATTATAGTTCAGGCATGTTCCCAGTACACAATCAAATGCATAAGTGAAACAAGTGTATCCCTGTTCGTAACAAGCTTATCTTTTTAGAAAGAAGAGGAAGGACAGGGTTAAAGAATAAAACAATCAGATAAACGATTATAAAAATTGTCATGCAATTCAAGATCACATGATGACTGATAACGAGGTCATTGAGTGGTAAATAAGTATCTTGGAGGGCATTTTTGCCAAGTTCTGAGTAGTCAGATATTAGACAAATAAAGATAAAGAATGCAGAGTTAGCACAAAGAATCTAAAGACCTGATGTTCATATGAAGGCTATTGGAGCAATGAAAGGGACCACAAAAACATAACATCATCAGCAGAGAGAGAGAGAGACTGGAAAAGTTGGGAAATTAAGAAGAGGCAAGATCACCTAAGACTGTGAAGTTAGGGTGAAGGATTTCGTCATGATTCAAGTGTGATGAGGAGGGTAGTAAAATGACTTGATGAGTTCTCTTCCAATAATAACCATTTCTATACAAACACCTTTTCCCTCCTAAATAATAAAATCAAGAATTGCTTTTAGGCAAATATTTAATACATATGAGTATCATCCTACCAGACCCAAACCATGTCAGTCCCTCTGTCTGGCATCTGTAGCATGTTATTTACATTTTTTTCAGGCTTTGTAAGTTGAGTGAGGGGTAAGGACACTTAATTATACTCTCTTTCATACTTGAATAGGGATTTGAAGAGATTTATGCTTTAAATGTTATTTAGCATTTCTCAATTTCAAAGCAAATTGCTTACAGCAATCTTGCACACATGTACAAAACTGAAAAAAGAAAAGAATATTCAGCTATTTTTTTCCTTTCAAATAAATCAAAGATTTAATTATGTTTCTGTTGTTTCTGTAGCTTGGTTCTTTATCTTACTTTCTTTTGGGAAAAATATAAACTGCAATGACCCTCCAACACAAAAGATTATGCATCATTCCTTTTTCAATTTTTATCTGATTTATAAATTTATTCTTAATTAACAAGGATCTCATTTGAGCATGTTGTATAAATGCTAAATACCAATTTGATATTACTTCTAATGTCCTAAGGGCATCACAGTCACGTTCACACATAATATATAGCCATAATATTAGAGGAATTATTTTCAGAAAGCCTCTGAAATATTTTCTAAGTCTACTTTTTAGCTCTCCACTCTAGGAATTATTTCTTACAATTGTACTTGGAATTACTAACTCTTCATCTTATTGGGGAAAAAAGATGTTTCGATCAAAATTTCATTGCTGTTTATTTCCTTACCTAGATATAGTAGCATTAAAAATATATGCTAATAGCTGACTATACTTGATAAAAATGTAAATGGATAAATTCCATCTGTTTAAAGTAGGATAATATTATCAGATTCTATCTATTGTAACTCACTGTTTAAAACAACAACCAAAAAAACATACTTCAGATCATAAGAGACTATGTAACAATTTTGGGAACCATCAAGAAATATTTGGGTCCATATTGAGATTTTGAAAATGTGTCTAAGAGATCCATCATGCACATTTTATTGAACGAAAGTATCTGTGCTGCTTTGATGGTGTTTAAGTCATAGAGCTGTCTTCAAGTTTCATTGGAGTATTGTTGAAAAGATGCAAGGCCATTGCTTTAGAGCAGTGGTTCTCAACCTGTGGGTCACTACCACTTTGGGGGCTGAATGATCTTTTTACAAGGCTAATAATGAACATACATCCTGCGTATCAGTATGATTCATAGCAGTAGCAAACTTACAGTTACGAAGTAGCAACAAAAACAATGTTATGGTTGGGGGGGGGGTGGTTCATCACAACATGAGGAACTATATTAAAAGGTCATGGCATTAGGATGGTTGAGAACTATTGCTTTAGAATTCGATCTGACTCATGCTGACCCCCTATGTTCCATGACAGAATTGGGTTTTAGTCTGTGTTACAGTTTTTTAAATGGCTGACTTAGGGGGAGTGGAATGGTTAGCCTTGCTTTCAAGAAACCTCTAGACAGATTCTAACCTCCATACTTTGGGAAAAGAGTCAACTTTGATAACCATTTGCACCACAATGGAATTTTCAGAAAGATTAGTACTAATTTAAAATACAGGAGACAAAACACTCAGTGGGCTAGGTATCAAAAGAATTAGATTTTTATCTGCACACAAAGTAAATCTCAGGTACAAATGGCTTTTAGAGGTAAAATTACCAAACATTTAAGAGTTAATATCAACTTTTCAAAAAATCTTCCAAAATATAGAAAAGGATGAAATAATTCCAGAATAGTTGTACCCTGATACCAAAAGCCATGGAATTGTACTAAAAGAGCTAAGAAAAGCTATATCTTACACATATTCATGCAAATTGCTTATGAAACTGCTAATGAATCAAATCCAGAAATATAGAAAATGATCACATATCAAGACCAAGTGATATTTATTTCAGGGATGCATGGCTATTTAACATTAGAAGACCAATTAATGCAATAAATGATATGAAGAGAACAAAGAGTAAAAGAACACAATAATCTCAAAAAAACACACCAAAATTACAAATAACAATGAAATGCCGTGAACTTGAATTACTAATGCACAGAACAAACTAGAAAGAAAAGGGAACATTCTTAACCCAAACAGGGGATCTATGAAAAACCAGTGGGCTGGCAATAAGTTGGATTTGGAGAACTTTACACTTAATAATGAAAGACAGAATAATTTCTCCTAAATATGAGGAACAAGACAAGAATTTTCACCCTTATTCATCATTGTACTGGATGTTTAAGTCAGAAAAAGTAGACAAGAGAAAGAAATAAGTCATCCAGATGAGAAGAAAAGAGTGGAATCTATTTATGTGATGATAAAAAGTTATTGTATTTACACAAAGAAAAATAATCCACTAGGTTTTATTGTAACTAATAAATGACTTAAGCAATATTATAAGATATAAATTAAATACAAATACCAATGAAATTTTTGAACATTTGTAATAAATAATTCAAAAAAAGAAAATAACCCATTTACCAAAGCATAGCAAAATGTAAAGTATTTAGGAGTACATTATCTTATAAGTAAAAAAATGTAGATGCTGGACAAATTACTACTGATTTTTTAAAAGACCTACATAAAATTTAAAATATCTCATGATCATTTATTAGAATATCTAGCATGTGTAGGTCTAATATTATGACATATTTCCATCTCTGATCTTCAGATTCAATGCCACTCAAATCAATATTCCAGTTGCTCTCTTTGTAAACTTAACAAGGTGATCCTAAATGTCATAAAAATGCTAGGAATCCAGAATATCCAAAACAAACATGCAAAAAAAGTGAAGTGCTCCTAATTTTAATACCTGAAAATAAAGCTATGGTAATGAAAACATTATATAACTTATTTAATTTTGAAAAGGGTGTTTATATAACCTAATGAGAAATATAGTCTTTGCAACAAGTGATACTGAGAACACTAGATACCCACTTATGAAAGAATACATTTAGGCTTTGACCTCCTTACCTATGGATAAATCAAACTGAAGATTAACAATACTATAAAAATCATAGAGCAAAATATCTGTGCAAACCTTTTTTCACACTGGATTTGAGAATGGTTGATTAATCTGACAACCAAATTACAAGAAGCAAAGAAAGATTGAACTTTATCAAAATTTAATAATAAAATGTATACACATAGATGCATGCCCACTAGTGTTCATTGTAGAATGGTACACAATAGATGAAATATGGAAGTAACAAATGACTAACAAGAAAAAATATTCTGCATACATATAATGGATTATTTCCTGACAATCTATTAGTGAAGTGCTCAGATAAGGTCTAACATGAGGAATCTTTGAAAATATCAGAATGAGTGATATGAAGTCTTACACCCAGACACATGCAAATAGTATGCAAATCATTTCTATGTATACAGACCTGAAATTATTGTTAGCTACAATATGTAAGTAGAATAAAGGAGACCAGTACTTAGGAGACATTGAAGTTTCTAAAGAGTAAAGGGTAAATGTATAAATGGATAATGGTGATGTTAGTAAAGCTTGAACATAATCAATGCCCCTACATTGTGCATATGACAATTTTAACATGCAAATGTAAAGGTTACATGAGATCTCTTTTCATAAGAAAATGAAGTTTGAGTACAGCTTTACAGCATTTAGCACAGTAAATTACAGTTATGAGAATAATGAAGCTTTAACTATAATTATTAGGAGAGATGGCATAAAGACATCTTATGGTGTGGTAGGCTTTCTATTTAACAAGATAAAATATCCAGAAACTACAAATGAAAACACAAAACAAAAATTTCAATCTGTAAAGGTGTTTGCGTTAAGTAAACACACAATAAAAATTATCAAGTAGTAGAATGTCAATATAACATTATTTGTCAATAGATTAAATCAAGATGCTCATTGGTTTGTCAAAATTTATTATATCATCCTCTATTTTGTGGTCTGATGTGAAATCAGTTGGAAGCATCGTCTTTGGGATATGGCATATATCCAATACATAGAGCTCTTCTACAAAAGTGTTTCCTCTCCAGCCTGTGCCCAGATTTTCATCCTCTGCATTGAGTCTTGGAATATGATCAAGAAGTCTGATGTCTGTTCTGATGATTTGGGGATTCACCAACACCCATAATGCTGAAAAGCGAAAATCTTGCCTCCTGAACTATCAAATTGGGGTTCATTAGTTCCTGCAGCCACATGAGTCAGAAGTCTCCCTTCTAATCCCTAGTGTACAGATTCAGGCCATGCCAGACTACACAACTTGTGTGAAAATTTTCTTTGAAATAGATCACTCTTATGGTGCTATGGTGATGTAGTGGGCTACTTTTGACTTTTAACCTTAACAGCAGCACTTTGAGACCACCAGCTATGAGGTGTTTTCCTCCTGGAAAGAATTGCAGTCTCAAAAGCCCACAGAGACACTTCTCTTAGATCCTATAGTGTCACGAAGAGTCGGAAAGACCTCAGTAGCAGTGAGCAGTGACTACTGTATATTTATATTGAAGACATCCTGGTAAAGATGTTTGTTGCCACATGAAAGATCAGTAATTTGAACCCAGTAGCTGCTTCAAAAGAGGAAGAGGTGGCAGATGGCTTTCAGAAAGGTTAGACCCTTGGAAACACTTGGAAAATGTTCTCTTTTGACCTCCAGGACTATGAAGGGAAGATGACTTGAGGCATTTACTAATGAAGATCACTGTGGATTATACCTCAGTTTATACTCACACCAGACATACTAAACAGTATAAAGATAAATTGAGAAATATTAAAATGGTTAATAATCATAATCAATGCTCATGGAACAACACTTCTGAAATCAAAGGACGTATTTACCTAATATGCACTGTTAAATAGCAAAAAATGTCACTTTGAAGGACTAAGGTGCTCCTGATCCAAGCTCTAGTATTTTCAATCATTTCATAGGCATATGATAGCTGGATAATGAGCAAAGAAGAGGGGCAAGAAGAATTAATGTGATTGAATTGTTCTATTGAAAAAATAGTATTCAAAGTACCATGACTGAGAGAAGAAATAAACCTACCTTGGATGAATTTCAGTCAGAATGTTTCTCAGAAGCAAGGAAGAAAATGCTTGTGAAGTATTTTAGACATATTATTAGGAGGCTGCAGTGCCTGGAAAAAGACATTATGCTTGGTAGGGTCCACTGAAAAGAAAGGGGCCTTCAACAAGGGGGACCGAGCCCTGGCTGCAAGGATAGGCTCACACATAATTGGGAGGATGGTGTAGGACAGAGGCATGTCTCCTTCCACTGTACGTAAGGACTCAATAGATGGAACCAACAGTACCTAACATCAACAATTGGAAATTTTTATTGAGGCACCTCCCAGTTGAAGAGAAATAACTCTTACTGGCTTCCACTTATATGTCAGACATTGTGCTAGGAATAATGAAGAAAAATGATTGTTTCATCTTCATAACTTTGGGGTGTCGATTGTCTCGTCATGCATGTGAAATTAACAAACAAAATTTAAAAGGCATTAAATAACTTACCTTAGCTATAAAAAAAAAACTACCAAGGTTAAAGTCTACAATAAAATATCTGCCTTACATGTACATTTATTGGGGTATGTCTCACAATATTTAGTAATAGGAAAATTCAAAGCAACCCAGCACTAAAAGAAGCAGCAGGGGTGCCAAAAACAAGGGCACTTTTCAGTTTGAGGGCAGTACAACTCCCAAGCTCCTAGACTGGTTCTGAAGCTTAAGTGAGTTAATTGTGATCACGGAGTAATGAACTTCCTAATCCAACTTTTCTCTGGAAGGAACGCAAGATAAAGTCCTACTGGAGGCAGAGGCTGAGGAAACACTGAACCCCCTGAGAGTGGGATTAGCTAAGGATGAGAAGCCGGGGCCTCGCAGAGAAAAGGCGGGTAGATAAGGTATTCACTGGAAGAAGAAGACATGGGAAGTATGGTGTATAAAAGTTTTGAATTAATGAGAGTTTTTTTCTTCTTCAGGTCACCATCATCAATGAAACAGGATCATTTTAAAACTTACTTGCCAAAAACACTGCCAAGTGAATTAATGAAAAGCATTTTTTTCATTAATATCTAGAAAATATAAGAGACACAGCTTTCATTAGATGTCTTCAAGTGTATGCTGGACACTTTCTATCTAAACTTTTACCTGTAGGGCTGTGCTCTACAAAGAGCCTGGGAGGAGAAGCCACAGCAGGCACTGCTGGGTGCCAGAGTGGAATCAATGAAGCCCTAAGTCTGACAAGAAAGGAGGAGGAATAGACTCTGCTTGTCTTGTAGATGATGTGTCAGAGAGCCCCACTGCTTTTTTTATTCTAGGGACTTACAGACCTTTAAAACCAAAACCAGTAGGGGGAAATAATGCTCCAAAGAGCTGCAAATGCAAATACACACACACACACACACACACATATATATATATACATATATACATATATACATATATACACACAGGCATATATACCATTATTGTTATTGTTGTGTTGTTAATTTTTTTAGATGTCATCGAGTCGGTTCCAATCCATATCAACCATATGCACAACAGAATGCAACGGTGCAGTCCTGTGCCATCCTTACAATTGTTCCTTTGCCAGAGTGCATTGTTGCAGCCACAATGTCAATTCATCTCATTCAGAGCCTGCCTCTCTTACACTGCCCCTCTACTTTACAACTCATGGTGTCCTTCTCTGGAGACTGGTCTCTCCTGATAACGTGTCCAAAGTATGAAGAACAAAATCTTGTCACCCTTGCCTCTCAGGACCAATCTGGCAGAGTACTTCCAAGGCAGGTCATTTTCGGTGATGACCGATAACTTGGTGACTGGTGACTCACAACTGAATTTAAGGTAAGTATTCTGTTTTAGGAGGTCATTCCGCAGGATAATTTTTGTGTATGTGTGCTATCACTGCCCTGGTGGGAGTAGAAAGCACATCCTTGCTCCTGGAGAGCGGTTGCTGGATTTGAACAGTCAACCCTGTGGGCTGCAGTCCTGCACACAACCACTGTGCCACCAGGGCTCAGCCTCCAGGATAATATTTTACAAGGAGCGATTCTCAACCTGTGGATCGTGACCCCTTTGAGGATTTGAATGACCTTTTCACAGGGGTTGTCAGATTCATAACAGTAGCATTTTTTTTTGGGGGGGGGCATCACTGCCCTCTGGTAGTGGGAGTAGGAGGCCCTACTCCTGTGGAAGCGCTGCTGGAATTGAAACTCCATTCCAGTGGGCCTCAGTCTCACACACAACCATTACGCCACTGGAGCTCAGCCCCAGGGAGTAAATGATAGTTATGGAGCAGCAACAAAAATAATTTTATGGTTGGGGGGGTCACCACAACATCAGGAACTATATTAAAGGGTCATGGCATGAAGAAGGTTGAGAACCACTGCTCTACAGTCAACTGTATGGACATAAGGAACCCTACTGACATGGTGCTTAAGGAGCCTGGTTGCTAACAGAAACACTTAGCTTTGGTGCTTTGAAAGCCACAGCAGCTTTGCAGACAAAAAAAAGCAGGGCTTCTACTCCTGTCATGGTTTATAACTTTGGAAAGCCACATGGGCAGTTCTATTCTGCCTAACAGGGTCCTTAGGGACCAGAATCTACTTCAGGGCAGTAAGATTTTTAGTATAAGTACAAACCGCCAAGTCTCCCCCAAACAATGTCCTTATGATTGGGTTCCTTTGATCTAAAGTAATGATTTTTAATCAGCACACTAATGCATACTTTGATTTGTATGTATGACTTCCTCAACTGTCATCAAGCAAAAGTGGTTATCTTCAGTTAGCCTCACCTACAGTGGTATCATTAAGTAGAAATTAAAAATAGAGAGATGGGGAAAAATTACTTCAATATTTTCATTAGACTTAAACTGTCTTGGGGGGATCACCATGCCCACCCCACCACACAATATGATTTATATATAGGTATATCATATTTTTTAAAAATTGTCAAAATAAAATGAAACAATATTTCTTAGAATCTTTGCAATATTGAAAAAGAAAATTCTAACACTAAAGTATAAAATATCCCCACAATAACAGAAACAACTGAAAAAGCAAACGAAATCAAAGAAAAATATTTCCAGAAATATGGCTGTAGTTTAAAATTATGATTATGGCATAAAGGATACACACAAAGTTTCAAGGAACGACATCAAGAAAGAAGTGCTTCAATAAGCCATAGAAAGACAATTCATCTTTAATATATCTGTAAATTTAGTCACATTTTAGTGAATTCACTGCCACCAACCTGATACCAACCCAGAGCAACCATGTAGGACAGGCTAGAAGTGCCCCTGTGAATTTCTGAGACTGTCACTCTTGAGAAGAGTAGAAAGTCCCAACTGGTTCAAACTACTGACCTATGGTTAGCAGCCCAGCATGTACAGAGGTGCAAGGAACTATGTGGGGGTTTGAAAAAGTAGGTGGGGAAAAAAAGTAGAATGAAATGATTGTAGAATTTTTCAATACACTCTTACAAACCCCTCTCCCATAAAATTCACTCTGTTGCTTGTTTGTTTGTTTGTTTGTTTGGGGGGGCATCACTGCCTCTGGTGGTCATGGGCGCTACCCAGTGCTGCTCCTGAGAGCCGCCGCTGGATTTGAACCGCCAAGCCCATGGACCGCAGTCCCGCACTCAACCATTTATGCCACCGGGGCTCTGCCCCAAAATTCATACTGATTAAAGAAGCAAAATCAAACTACCATTGCTGGTGAAAAGATAAGAACTCCATATTACCATATAGAGCTTACCAAATGGTAATATAATTTCTTATAATATTTTTCAAAAGTTTGCTCATGCATTTCAAAAGCCATCAAACATATCCTACAGTTTTGATTAGTATCCCATTAGGGTTGTGCTAATGGAATAATCAATGTTATTAAGAGTTATTATGAAAGATAATTATGAATCTGACACCAGAATAAAGCATGTGTATGATATAGCACTGAGTAAAATTTCCAAAAGCAACATATTAGCATTCCACAAATGACTGTGTCAAAATAGTTGTTCTTCAAGGAAGAATCCAGAATAAACACAACAGCTTTTGTATGAGTCCTGGGAATACGGGTAAGCCCTCTCCTCTATTTCCCAATTTTTCTTGAATTTTGCTGCTTGTCCATTTGGTAAGGCTGACACAGACAAGCATGGAGAGGGTTGCCAGATGATGCATTCACTGTGTGAAATAAAGAGGAACGGCAAGAGAATCTGGGAAGTATAGAATGCGCACTTTCTTCAAACTTTATAGAGCTGTCAGACTGGTCAGAAATCATTTGCTAAACTGGAGGGTGAGCCTTTTCCTGGTTTCTTTTTTATTGTTTTTATCACCTGCGCATTTGGGATAACAAAATTATGATGATTCACTGTTATGCTGCAGAGAGCTTTCTAATGTATATGGAAAAAAGCTTAATAATGTTTGGAGGATGGAGGTCTATGAAAAAACATAGGAGATTGCTTCGGAGGCCACACTGAAATGTGAACCTCATTTAGAGAGCCCAAAAGGGAGGGGCGACTATGGAGAAAGCCAGCAGAAACAAAAGATTCAGAATGACAGGTCATCATAGAAGTTAAGAATTCATTTAGCTCATCCAGGTGCACTGCATTTACTCAATTCTGGGGGCCTGTTAGTAAGCAAAGCACATATTGTATTAGGCTTCTTGGTGTTTTCATTATCTGCCTAAGGGACCCAATAGAAATATCTTCTGGAAAGAGAAAGTATGTTAAACACTTATAAAAATAAACCAAGTTAAGTCTTACTTCTGCCAAGTGAAGCTCAATATTAATATGCAACAGGAGATGAAGCATGGCCCGACAGTTACACCTTCATTGTGTGGCTAGAAAAACTAACTCAGTGTTCTGCTATGGCCTATTGAGTCAGTGCGGAGTGAGGTTCCAATGATCTATTCTAGGTAAATGTCTTTTAAGATTGAGTAGACTGGCCTCTATGGATCAGGCTTACACACAAGCCATTAGGGGTATACCTGTTGGAAGCAAAAGAAATTGGCTACCTAAATATTCTTTCCAATATTTTCCAGTTGTATATCCCACGTATCACCAGAGTTTTGGTCCCAAGGGAAAAACTGATGGTCTATAAACTGTAACAGAGAGAAAGAGAGAGATAATCAACTTTGGTTGAAGAAGTTTATGGGGACTTTATAATTAGCAATAAAAATTGGGCTTAGGCTGCCAATATCAAAGGGTATTTTATCTTTTCAGTGGTTGAAAATGTAACAGTGAAAGACTTTCGAAAACACCAATGGAAAAAGAGAAATATGCTAAATGGTAGTTAAAAAAAAAACTAGAAACTTCTCATTCCTAATTTGCTTTTATGGTTCTTTCCAAATTAATTAAGCTTTGAAAATGACTTTTTTTAATGAAAAAGATGATTTTCATGAAGGTTTTCTATTGGATTTATGGCTCAAAGGAGCCTCAACCTCTAGTGGCAAGATGCACTGGTTCACTTGGTTGAGGAAAATTATTGAGACAAAGAACATGATCAGCATCAGAACATGCTGGTGAGGCTGTTGGATCCTGTTGTCAAGCATCACTTGAGTTTTGGATTGCAACAGGGCCTGCTTCACTAAACACCTTTGCTACTGACTGCTGCTGACCACCCTGCTGTCTACTGCCTGGGAGCAGATGCTACCTGTCTTGCCAGAGGGAAGACTCTCCTGACTGTTTCTCTGACGTTGAGAGGTGAAGAACTTTTAGTACATTAACTATTCCACAAAAGTTAGTTGAACTGAATTCTCTGTAGTGCTGTGTGGACTAATTGGTTGCTATATCCCTTCTCACTGTATAAACCTAACTATAGCTATCTCTATGTCTAACTGTCTCTATCATCTCACTATATCTATCATCTAACTATATTGACTCATAGCAATCATATGTGATATAGTAGGACTGTCCCATAATTTTTTCTAGACTTTAATCTTTAATCAAGCAGATAGCCAGATCTTTCTTCAATAGAGCTTCTGGGTAGGTTTCAGATGCCAAACTCTTGGTTACCTATTAAATTCTGAATTGCTGCATTGTTTAAGGGTTTAGGGGTAGAATTTGTCATATAAGTGACTTCGTGATGAAAAAACAAAAGCAAAACAAACAAAAAAAACAAGGAGAATACTTCAATTCTCTGCATGGACAACTGAAATCCAAACCTATTTTTGTGAATTTAATTCCAACACATAATGACCTTACAGAACACTAGAACTGTATGGTAGGGCTTCCCAGGTACTATATTTTTATGGAAGCATCCAGTTTTTTCCCAAAGGATAACTGGTGGATTCAAGCTGTCAACCTTTCAGTTAACATGCAAGCTCTGTGATCACTGCACTGCCTGGGCTTCTGCATGGACAACAGTGGTCCTCAAAACAAAAATCTGACCTAAGTTTTAGTTAATACCTAGAAAGGAAGCAGAGCAACCTCTCCATGCTTACACATGGTTCTTGATTACCACAGAGTTTGAAACTAAATCCAATACCATAAAAATTAGGACGATTTCATGAGTTTCCAGAAGAGTTTGAAAATAGAGAAATGTTTATACAGGCAGTCCCCAAATTACAAACATCCAACTTATGAGCAATGCCTACTTGCACATTAATGTTAAGTAAGCTTCCCCTCATTTTCAACACTGAACTAACTCACAACAAATTCTTCATAAGAATCAACTTCACTTGCTGCATATGAAATTTTGAGATCTTTGAAAAGGCTTCAAGACACGTCTAGCACTGACTCATAGCCATGAAGTCTACTCACTCATAGCAACCCTACAGGACCAAGAAGAATTTCATGGAGTTGAGAGGCTCCGCTTGGTCTTAGGCAGCACTCTGTAGGTTTGAACAGCTGATCTTTGGTTACCCACCCAACTAGTAACCAATGGAGAACCTTATGCCTATGTCCTGATCCACCTACAAATTCTACTTAAAAACTGACAGCACAGTTAAGAATAGATCTTATTCATAAACTGAAAATTGTCTTTCCTGGCCAGTAGAAGAGACAATGGAAGGGATAACAAAACATACATTCAGATTCACTCCAAGTTATCAATATGAATTGAAAAACAGAAGAAAGGGTCACCAATGACTCCCTCTTAAAACCATTGTTTACTTAAGGTATTCTGACCCAGGAACCAGGAAAATACAAGGAATAATCGAGACAATTGTTAGAAGCCAAAAACAAAGGATGGGCCTCCCAAATATTCGCTATCCAATCAGTTAATTACTTGCCTCTAATGACTTATTTGCAATGGAGAGATCTTCCATAAGTACTGTATTTGCCAATCCTTCTCTTTGTTGGGTCAAGCACTGTAAATGATACATGGTTGAATCTATTTTGTACTTCATATTTGAGAATATTTATAAATGAGATATGAAAAGGAGAAAGACAATGCATAGTTGAGAAATAAAATAATTACTTGTTGAAAGAATTTTACCATAAAAAAGTTTGTTGGAACATGGGCATGAGCCCCAGTGGCATAAGTGGTTGAGTGCGGGACTGCGGCCCATGGGCTTGGCAGTTCAAATCCAGCGGCGGCTCTCAGGAGCTGCACTGGGAAGCGCCCATGACCACCAGAGGCAGTGATGTCCCCCCAAAAAAAAAATTTTTGTTGGAACAATATGAAAAGCAAGTTAACCATAAGAATAAAGCCAAAGGATAAAGCAAATAGAGCATGTGACTCAAAATTTCAATGATTAAATCCACATCTTAATTATTAAAGTTATCAATTATTATATAAAACAACTACAATCAGACAAAGTATAAATATGGTTTGGTCAGGATCCTGGTATCATGCGGCTGCCATCCACAGCCCTGCTTACTAGGCAACCCTATCATGGTGGCCTCAACACCATTTCTTCATCTGGAGTTGTCACCTGAACTAAGGCCAGTTCCTCCAAAAGTAGTCAATTAATATGATGTGCATTAGTGAGAAAAGATGAGTTGGCACAAACACTGGAATGATATTGAGCAAAATAGAGAAAATTAATAAATTAGTAGAATAAGGGAAGATAGGTGGTAGTGGGAGGTCATGGATAGTCATAGCACATCAGAATAATGAGAAAATTGACACTCTTGAGTACATACAGGATGAGAGGAGAAGAAAGAATTAATCAGGAGAATATGGGACAAATAGAATAAATATACAGAAAATAGCAGAAATGCCATGAGAGTTATTATGATTAGGGAAATAACCACTCCTACAGCGTTGTTGACATATGTGATTTCCCAGCATCCAATTTCATTCTGGTCCAGAAACATACTACAAAAGGTAAGATAACAAATTACTAGCATTGAGAAACATACATTACAACACAAGACAAAAAAAGTTGTGCTGGGAAATATATTTCCATTCAGTCAAAGAAATATTAAAACATACATTTTGAAATTCTGATTTATTCAACCAAATAGTATTTTGGGGAGTACAAGAGACTAAATGATGGATTAGGTATTGGTATTTAAGGGAGATTAAAATAAATATATTCCACTTTTGCTTTGTGCCAGGGAAAAAATCCTTTAAAATACTTTATTGATTTTAAAGTAAGCTTAATGTATTTTAACTGAGCTTAGAGACTTGAGGGGGAATGTAACTAATGATGGATTTTTTAATAATGTTTTCATAAAACATTAAAATAGGTCTTAGTTCCACTCATCTTTCATGGTGACAATACTCTTTGCTAGATTAATTTTAAAATAAACTTGATGTATTTTAATCCTGTGTGAATGCTTCAAATATGCATTGCAATGTATTTTAATAAAAGATATAAATGATGACATCTCTGTAAGCAATAAGATATACATAAAGATACTGCTGAGCTCACTGGCCATTATAAAACTGAGGTTATCAAGTGTCTTGCATACTTTGAAAATGTTCTCCTTTTCATTATGTAACTACTCTTAAATATCCTTTGCTTTGGCAAAGCTAGCCTATCTTGCACATTGAAAAATTATAATTAGAGTTTATTTAGAAAAAAAGTAAGAACTATTAGAGAACTTTTATGCAGGCACTAATGAATATGCTATATTTAACCATCAAATATAGCCAACAGAAAGATTAAATTTCTACACACAAACAACTAATAATAAATAAATATCTATACCTAATCCATAATTTGAGCTCTTTTATTTTCCAACATTCTATTTATGAAATCAGTCAGCATTTAAAAATGTATGTGTCAATATTTCCTAGATGTAATATGAAGACTTTTTTGAGCACTACTGATACTGGGGGTAATGGGAGGAAGGGAATGTGTGGACATTGTTTTACAAAGTCTATTTCTCAAGAGTAACTGTTCCAACTTTTCACAATGAAGCTGTGCTCATCATTTCAGTTGTCATACAAAAATAAAATTTAATCCACATAATTTTACTAAATTAATTTTATTATATTCTCACTAGAGTGGGATAATAGCAATTAAAGCAAACTTATAATATATAACTATTGGGAAAAGTCATGGCTTATAATGATGGAACATCAGACCAAAAGAAAAATCTATTCCCTTGCACATGAAAAGCTTCCTAAAATGCACTGATGGTTAAATATGTAGAAAGGTCTACCTTGAGTTTTTACAAGGCCATTGTGATGATTGTTAAATATATAGAAAGGTCTCCCTTGGGTTTTTACAAGACCGTTGTGAATCTACTCGTGAATTGATGCCTAGGTGTGGAACAGTTGACCGTATAATAGGAAAAACACATCATTAGTTTGAGGCTATAGATTGGGTCAGGTTGTGGACAAGAACGGTAACTTAGCAAGAAGTAGGCCGAGGGGTGGAGACTACTGAGGACAAGGGAAAGGAAGCAAGACTCCTTTCTATCATATCACTTCCTCTTCCAGGGAATCACGTTCAATAGGGAAAGATGCATCATAAGTAAAAATGTAAATAATAAAAAAAGTCTCTGACCAACTGGATTAGAGAAAACTTCATAAAAAGAAAACCCAGTACCTTCAATGATTTTTGAAAAATGTTGTCATATAATGAAATATTTTCCCGACTGACCTGTGTGGTTTAAGGAGGCTACATGCGGGGGTAAATTACTCGTACTCCAATAGAAAAACTATTTGTTAATGTGTACATTGTTTATTTTTCCTGGGGTTGATTTAGGATTGAGACCTACAAATCATAATGACATCACCTCTATGTTAGCATCTTTAAATGGTTTGGACTGCTCTCCCTAGAGATCATGTGCAAAAGATCCAAAGAGCCTTGATGTCTCAATAGATAAGCATAAGCTGCTAAGCTGAAGGTTGCCAGTTCGACGACCTACTATCTCTGTACGATACAAAACTGAGTGATCTGCTCCTGGGACATCCACGAGGGTAGCTCTCTCCTGTTATAAAGGGTAACTATGTACCAGAATGGCTTCATGGCACACAACTGCAGCAACTCTAAGGCCCAGTTGTGATAACACACTGAGACCAAACACAACAAAGTGAAACAGAACAAACTTCTCTCAATTCATTGAACCTTCCAATTTTTTTTGACGACTTATCTAGGAAAAAGGAGCAATATAAGGCTTTAAAGAACTGAAGGGTTGAAAAAGATGATGGCAACATATGTACAAATGTGCTTGACCCAATGGACGTATGGATTATTATAAGAGCTCTAAGAACCCCCAATAAAATGATTAAAAGCAAAAAAAAAACTGGAGGGTAACTACTTAGATTTTGTATATCACTTATATCAGATCTTCATAAACAAGGGAATGTGATTCCTTTGAGCAATGATTCATACGAAACTAATACAAAACATAATGAAAAATAGATATCAATGGAACCAAAACTTTCCAACCAAATTTACTGCCAATGAGTCAATTCTGATCCATAGAGACCATCTATAACAGAGTAAAACTACCCTGTTGGATTCCTAACATTTTAAATCTCTACAGTCAACTTTCTTCTGTGGAGTAGGTGGTGGGTCTGAACCACTGGTCTTGTGGTTAGTTCAATGGGTAACCCACTATACCACCAGAGTTCTTTGTATCAATATAAGGGGCTCTAAAATAAATAATTGTAGTATTACAAAGAAATGACTTTGAAGAACAACCACTCACCAGGATGCTGATTTCAATGATATCCACATTTTAAAGGAATTTCTGGGATTGATTCCAAAACATGTGCTTAGCACAGAGCTTAATCATTTGCAAGGTAGTCACTAGCATCTCAAGAAAGAAATGGAATCCAAAGGTCAAAATTGCTTTAGAACCTAAAAGGCAGAATTCAATTTGCACATATTATATCTTAAGAGACTAAATCTTTAAGAAGTAAAAACAGTTGTGCTGAGTCTCACATCCAAAGGAAACTTAAGTTTCCTGGTGTCATGCTAAACCACACACATCCTTTAAAGTCTACCTATTGGGAGGAATCCCCCCTCCCCCCCACACACACACACAAAAGAAGAGAGAAATTAATTTTAAAAAGACAGAGAAGGAAGGGAAAGAGAAGAAGAGGAGGAGAAGGTGGGTGAGATAAGAGGAATAAGAAAAAGATAAAGGGGAGAAAATAGCGAGGTGTAAAGGGGGGAAAAAGTCAAGTGAAACAAGCATAGAAAAATAAATTATAAGAGTAAAGGATCAAAGAATATAACAATCTCAAAATGTGAAAGAAAAAAAAACACTAAAGACAAAGAAAACCAGATGTGAAAGCTAAGGAATAGCTGCCATAGAAGTATTCCTAAAAATGAAATGCAACATTAAATCTGTTGTCAATTATAACCAGTTGCTGTTAAGTTGATGTTGACACAGAGGGACCCTATAGGACCATGCAGAATTGCCCAATGGCTACACATCCTCATGAGAGCAGGAAGTCCCGTCTTTTCCCCTTGGTGTGCTGCGGGGTATGAACAGCCAATATGTGGCTGCAGACCAATGTTGAACCCAGCCCACTGCAGTCAGTTAGAGAATCCAGGCATCTTCTTGCAGTCAGTTAAAGATGTCAGGAATTCAGAATAACGAAATCTTTCTCTTTACGACTGTTTAGAAATTAAAATATATTAAATAAGATCTTCCACATACTATAAGTTCTATGAAAACAACTTGAAAAGACTTATACATGGTAATGTATGGTTGCCATAACTATTTTGAAGCTGTGCTTACGCTATGCATCTTAAGCAACTACTCTCCCTGAATCAGGAAACCCAGTGCTCCATTGTCTCTTCTTAGTCTGGAACTCCACTGAAACCACTTCACTTTGAGTGACACGACTGCCACTTAAAACACCAGTGACCTAGTTCACAGCATCACAGAAACACACTGGCCACCACAGTATGACAAACTGAGGAACACACTTTGGACATGTTGTCTGGAGAGACCAGTCCTTGGAGTATGATATCGTGCTTAGTAACGTGGAGGGGCAGTGAACAGAGGAAAGGCTCTCAATAACAGGGATGGACACAGTGGCTGCACAGGAACAATCTTGAGGATGACATAAGATCCGACAGTGTTTCAGTCTGTTGTGCAGAGGGGGGCTATCGGCAAAAGACAATTAGTTGGTTCCTAAAAACAACATAAGCATTTATGTAGAAAGAAATGCTCCCTTCACATAAGAAACTAAAAATCTCAGGCATTCAGAATAGCCACGTATGTATGATATTTTTGACTTATATAATATAAAATAAGACTTTCTATTTAAGCTGAAATCAAATATTTTTTACAGGAATTGCTGAGATTGATTCCAAAACATGTGCTTAGCACAGTTTAATCATTGTATCAAATCTTTTTTTAAAAATTCAAGGAAAACAGATTTTCACTAAAATTTAAGAGTAACGTGTTGTTTTTGCCATTTAATCCAGTTTCCCAATAATTTGTTCAGCACCCAGATTAAATAATTATGGGAAGAGGATGAAAACATGATGCACACCTTTCCTGATTTTAAACTAAGCAGTATTTCCCGTCCTGTCTCATGACTTCCTTTTGGTCAAGGTGCAGACTGCACATGAACAGAGAATTCTTTGCAATGTTCTTCATAATTTTCTATGCTGAAAGCTTTTGCATCATCAAAGAGACACAGGTGGACATCTTTCTGGGATTTTCTGATTTAAATCAAGATCCATCTGATAGCATCAAAGATATCCCTTGTCTCATTTTGTCTAACTAGCGCTTACATTTCTAGCACTTTTTGTCTACATACTGCTGCAACTGATTTTGCATTACCTTCAGAAAAAATTTTATGGTATGCAATATTGACATTATTAGTAATTTATACATTCTGTAAAATTATTATTTTTCTCTTTCTGTATAATCTGAATTTGGCACTACACACACACAAAAAGACTTTCATAAATTGTCATGCTAGATAAATATTGTTGCCATGCAGCTTAAAAAAAAGAATCAATCTGATTTCTGGGTAATTTATATATTCTCACTTGACATTTTAAATCTGAATTCTAAAAGCAGCTATACCATTTCAAAATTAAAAATCCTTACCTTGGTGAGATACCAATGCAAATAGTTCAGACATCCAATTAACTATTTCCTCTAAATGGATTGAAGGTTGGAGCTTGCTACTGTGAAGTCTCATAGAAAAAAATGAGACCCGGATATTTTATTCAATTTAAATATTTTTGTTACATTATGTTTTGTGGCTGATTTTGTTTTGCTTTTAATTAAGAAATATTTAGCTAAAGTTACAGACTAAATGTGATATACTTTATGGAGCTGGAAGAACAAGGTTAGCCTTGATCAAATATTTCAGTATCCTAGATAATTTATTTTCCTTGAAAGTAGAATTAGATAAAAATGACAGAGTACCAACACATCAGACTATTATCAGATGCTATAATTTATATGGTCTACATTGATTTTATTCTCTGTAGGAACTAATACACAGGCTTTCAGATTTAGCACGAGGACTTTAAAAAGGAAATGTAAAATCTATAAAATATATGTCTCCATGAAATCTTATACCAGAAAATCCATGAGTACTGAACTGAAGAAAAGGCGTGCTATATTTTATGACATTAAATTTAACTCCTACATCACCTCTTACACATAATTCCATCTATAAAGTCTAATTTCCTTCTGCTTCAATCATTCTAACTTGATAAGGAACAAAGTGTTCCAACTATTTTTATTGCCTAGAAAATAAAAATCTATATCCCTAGTCAAAAGGAATATATAACTAATTAATTGAAATACAATTCTTAAAAAAATCTGTTTCCATAAATGAGATTTTAAAATAATGTCTTTGCTCTCTTATATGTGAAATGCCAACTCAAACAGCTTTAAAACCTGTTCAAGAACTTGCACAAAGATCATGTAAGTCTTAAGATGAAAAAAAGTCTGAAATATCAAATATTGACCCTGTATATTAGTAATGATGATTGAATTATTTAAAATGGTGAATAAATGTGTTTTACTATATAATGTGTTCATAAAATTAATAAATGTGATTTAATATAAGTATATTCCACTTCAGACTGTATGGTAGATTAAACCCTCAGCTAGGCTTTTTATTCCAAATGTAACATTAGACCTTTCATAAAATAGAGTTTTATAACATCATATGAATAACAGAAAGTAAATTACCCACCTCTTTTCAACATTCTGGAGAAAGACGAGGTTCTCTGCTCCCAGAAGGACCTTTACTCTGGCCTATGGAGTGGCCATGAGTTGGATTTGACTCATTGATAAGTGGTTGTTGTTTTTTTGGTTTTTGCAAATTGAGATATGGTAGAGAACAGTAAAGACAAATGTGATTTTAATTTCTGTTCCTGGATATACTGGACTTAGAATAGCAATTAAATTTCTACAAGGACATATTAGAAATATTACTTGACCATGTTGTCTTTAAAAATTAATAGTGTGATTACTTTGTCACTGAGACTGTCTTACTTGTATGTTTAGCTATATTCTAAAAATAACTGTTACATGTCACAATGGAATATGTTTGTTCAGAGGACAAATGATCATGCATTCTGTGATTTAGAAACTAAGCTGCTGGTAAAATGGAAAAATTCTGCTTGCTTTGCTTTATAGCATTGCCAGGTAAATGATCAGGATGATATGAGAGAGAATCAACTAGAGCTTCTAGAAAAGACCCCATTTCCAAATAGTTTCACATGATTACTGGATTCAAAAGAGACTAGCAAAACTACAGAGTGAATTAGTGTTATTAGTGCCCCAGGATGAATTAATACAAATACTGCAGTAGAAAGGCAAGAGAAAAACATTGATAAAGATAAAGATATGCAAGAATAATAAATTTTAGGAAATAATTTCTACAAAAAAAGTTAATAAAACTGCAAAGCACCAAAAGAAAGGACTGAATATAAGAAGGAGTGATCTGAAAGTAAAAGGTGGAAAATAGAATATAATCCACCCAAAAACTAATGACAACTGGATTAGCAGACGTGATCTCAAAAACTAAAATGTTAGCAAATATTGGAATAAAACTTTCAAAGTTAAAAGATTAATATCAGTCAGTAACTCTATATTAAGCAAAACTATATTTTAAGAATGAGAGTCATTGTCAGGTATAACAAATACTAATGAATGCAATTAAACATACTTTAGAGGAAAATTCTTATCATTAACTGTGGTAGTAATAAAAAAGAAGAAAGTCTGAAAATTAGTAATTTTCCAAATTAATAATTTCCAAACAGGAAAAGAAATTCAGACACCTTAGAAGATACATATTAAAATGTAAGAATAAAATAAATATGAAAGAATTGTATAGAAAAAAGACAAAGCACAAAACTTGTGCTACAAAAACTTGAAAAAAAAAGACAGACTATTGTTTATTTAAATGATATCCCCTAATAAAATACATGAAACAGCAGAGATTTATTAAGAAAAAAACATAAATAAATAAAACCAGCATTAAAAAGGACATAATGCGATATATTCGGTGACTGCTAAAAAAAAAAAGGTGACCACTATTAACAATTTTGCCTCTTAAATTTTAAAATGTAGATATACATGAGGGTGGGAGTGGGGGAGAGAGGGACAAAAGATGAACTGATACCAAAGCATCAAATAGAAAGGAAAGGTTTAGAAAATGATGATGGCAACATATATACAATTATGCTGGATGTTATAAGAGCTGTAAGAGACCTCAATACAATTATTTTTAGTGGAATATTGACACAATCAAAGTGTAAGTCAAAAATCCTTGCTACTAGTAATATGCACAAATTTTTTACTACTAGTTTATATATGCACACGTTTATTTTACTCATTTGTAAATGCACAAGTTTATTACAAACAACACATTTAAGCATGTGTCTATAGTCAGTGGACATGGCTGCAGCATAGTTATCAAGGGAAGTTGAGGGTGGGAGGGGGGAAATGAGAGGGGAAAATGAAGAGCCTATGCAAGGGTCTCAAGTAGAAAATTTTACTCTTTTTCATGTCTTACTCTGACTGCTGTCTCATTTCACCCACTTTTCTCTCTCTGAGGGGATCTGCTTCACCAGTTAGATTCAAGTTAGAGAGGCCATCTACAAAGTTTATAGCAATTGCTTTGGGGGAATTCTAAAGCGTTCATCTTGATAGATTTTCTTGAAAGGCATAGGATGATCACAGTAACATATTATGATGAAGTTTTAAGAAAATTAAAAACTATATGAGTGAGAAAAGACCTGAAAGTTGCTTCAAGCTAGGATGCTCTGCAGCAGTGTGCATGCTCTGGTCTAATCTGATTTGTAAGACAGAATTGAGATCCTAACAGTGTGGGGAAGGAAGCACCAAGAGCTAGAGGAAAGGTGTGTGTTTCATTGGTGCTATACTGTACCCTGACTGCCCTAAGAGGCCACAAAGTAAGGAATCCAGGAGAGATAAACTCCTCAGCGTAGACAATGAGAACAGAGATACCAGAAGGATTAGGGGAGGATGGGTGGAAAGGGGACAATCAATCACAAGGATTAAAATAAAACCCTCACCCAGGGAAATAAATAATGGAAAAGTGGGTGAGGACCAACGGAGGATGTTTTAAGATATGAAAATAATAATCTATAACTCACAAAGGATTCGTGATGGAGGGCGGGACACAGAGAGCAGGGGAAGAAATGGGGTGCTGATATCAGGGTTCAAGTGGGAAGAGAATGATTTGAAAATGATGATGGCAGGATCTGGCAAATGCGCTTGGCACACTGGATGGATTGTGATAAGAGATTTAAGAGTCCCCAATAAAAGAAGAATATATATATATATATATATATATATATATATATATATATATAACATTTCTGTAGTCCTTTAATGTTTTCCCCCTCCCCCCACTCTCATGATCCTGGTTCTATCTTAAAAATCCGGATGGACCAGAAGGTGTACACTGGTACAGGTAAGAACATTCAACAAGGGAATTTAGGATGGATAAACCCTTCAGGAACAATAATGGGAAGACCATGAGGGCAGGAGGCAGAAACAAGGAACCAATCACAATGATCAATGCATCACCCACCACCACCATCCAGAGTGACAAACAACAAACAACAGAAAAATGGATGGAGAAAAACAGTGGATGATGTCAAATATGAAAACAATCATGATTTATCATTTATCCAGGGATGATGAGGGTAGAGGATGGAGGAAAAAATGAGGAGCTGATACAAAGGGCTCAAGTAGAAAGGAAATGTTTTGAAAAGGATGATGGCAACATATGTACAAACGTGACTGACACAATGGATGTATGGATTGCTTATAAGAGCTGCAGGAGTCCTCAATGAAAATGGTTTATTAATTTTTTTTAAAAAAGAGAAAGTTGCTCCAAGGACAACCCCCCCCAACACGATAGCACAGCTGCTCATTCTTCTATCGTAGCAGAAGTCATTCACCCTACAACCCAAATCCTGCTCTTCTTCCCACAGTGAAAAGGCAGTTAAAGGGATCATGATTTGGATTCCTCAGAGATTCCAGAACTATCATTTTCTTGTGGTATAAATTGAAGAGCACAGACCTTTCCTAAAGGAAAGATATGCAGAGAAATGCCAGTTCCACATTTTGATATTTGTACGTAATAAAGATGGCTATGGTTGTGTAGCTGTACTTTTTGACTTACCCTCCTAATTTACAGAAGTAGCAGTTTAAGATATAGTTTATATTAGCATAGAGCTATATTGCAATAGATGTAAAAACATCTAAGCACTATAACAGCTTCGAAAATACCTCATTGATGCTTATAAACAAAGAAAATACATTTTCTAAAATATAAGAAGAAAAAGGAACTACTTTACTAAGAGTATCTATGAAATATTCATAAAATTATTGATCATAATTATAGGACATGAAAAGCATTTTATTTAAAATCTAGAACAAGAGAAGGGTATATACTGATCACAAATCAATTAAAATTAGAGAGCAGCAAAGCTATTATTTTTCATGCATGATTAAATGGCCAACTCCTAAATAGGTAATATATAAATTAATTTACCAAGATAACGTACTACAACATTGATTTTTTTTTTTAGCAATTACATTTCAAAGCAAGGAACTTTTGAGAACATTTAATTTAGACAGAATTCCACTTAAATCACTTGACCACACGCTGATAAAAACATAACAAGCAAACTTGCTGCCATTGAATCACAATGATCTCCCTGTGGGTTTCTGAGACTGTCAAGATTGATCGGAGTAAAAAGCTCCATCTTTCTCCCTCAGAGTGGCTGGTGAGCTCGAATTCCAGAACTCAGAGCACAGCCCAACACATAAACCCTACACCACCAGGCCACTTACCTGCTCTTGGAGTTAGTGTTATTATTGTTTACTTCTTATGGCTCACAGCAAAATGAGTGTTGACTTCTCCATATATTGCAAGATTGCAGAATAATATGATAGTGATAATATGACATGAATACTATGCATGAAAGCTCGAGACACTCACCTTAAAAGTTTTGCAAAATAGCATGCATACTCAACAACGGAATGAACTTTCTCATCGAACTTTGACAGATGTGTCATCCCAAACTCATCACATTTATTTTTTTGCCATTTATGATTTATTTAACTGATATCTTTTGTGATTGCTATGTATTAAACTGGAACCTGTGATCTAATCTACGTATCATGCTACAAGAAAGAGAGTCAGCCTCCCCTGGCCTTCTCTTAAGTATTTGATCAAAGACAGAAATAAGCATGCATAATTGATTGAAAGGTAACTGCAGTGGCCTGCCATCTTAAAATGTGTCACTTTTATGACCTTCCTGAAGGGAACCCTCTCTGCAGTGTCTCTTTCTATAGACTTTTCCACCCAATTAAAAAGGCAATAAGAACAGTTCAGAACATTCATTCATCAGCAGTCACATAATGTGTGTCTAATTACACAGAATCCAAGTGAGTACTGTGTCTTTGTGGCCATCCGTTTTGACCTCTGGTTTTGTTTGTTCACTTTGCTTCAGAAGTATAAGGGCAGAATGTGGCTAAGAAGCTCATAAGTCCCTGCCATCGAGTTGATGATAAATCATAATGACCTTATAGGACAGAACAGAACTATCCCCATGAGTTTCAGAGACTGTAACCACTGGAATAGAAAGCCCCATCTTTCTCCTAATGTGGCCAAAAAAGCAATATGACTTCTGCCTCATTGACACTTTTCTGGAGGTGCTCTAAAAAAGAAGGATGGCATGTACCTCTCTTCCTAAATTTTAACTTAAAAGGAAAAAGACAATGTCTTTGCTAGCATTCTCAAATGATAAAACTTGCTTGTCTTGCCCAATCTTACATCAGTTTGGTTGTGGGTGTGACGTCCTGATGTTCAAGTCTTGGCTCAAATACTTATCCTTGTGTCTATAGTTCATATGTGTTTGTTGTTGTTAAGTTCCAGCTATCCATATATGCAGCCACTGTGTCAGTCCATCTCATTGAGGGCCTTTTTCTTTTGTGTCACCCTTCCACTTTATCAAACATGGTGCCCTTCTCCAGGGACTGGTCTGTCCTCACAATATGTCCAAAGCATGTAAGACAGAGTCTTGACAACTTTACCTCTAATCAACACTGTAGGCTTACTTTGTCCAATACAGAATCTGTTTTTCCTTTTAGCAAGTACATAGTACTTTCAAGATTCTTTTCCATCACCACAATGCATATGCATGCATTCTTCTAAACTTTCTTAGGCAATGTCTAGCTTTCACATGCATATGATGCAATAGAAAATACAACTGCTTGCCTCAGGCACACCTCAGTCCTCAAAGTAACATCCTGTTTTCAACACTCTATAGAGGTCTTAGGTAGTACCTTGGGCAAATGCAATATTTTTTTGATCTCTTGAATGCTGTTCCCAAGGGCAGTGATTACTGATACAATTATGACAAAATCCTTGACAACCTCAACCTTCTCTCCCTTTATCATGAGGCTACCTATGGGGTCCATTTGTGAGAATCCTTACATGAAGCTGTAATTCACACTGAAATCTACGATCTTTATCAACAAGTGTTTCAATTCCTTCTCACTTTCAGCAATCAAAATTCTGGCATCTACATACAGCAGACTGTTAAAAAAAATTCTTCTAACATCTGTTAATAAGATTTTTTCCAACCCAATGCCACACTCTTGTTTCATAAAATCCAGCTCTGCTGATGATTTGCTTAGCATATCGATTGAAGACATATGTGAAAGGATACAGGCCTGACACCTCTTTCCTGATTTTAAACCATGCAGTATTCCCTTGTTCTGGTTGAACAACTGCCTCTGATTCACATACATGTACCTAATGAGCACAATGAAGTGTTTCAGAATTCCCATTTGTCTCGAGGTTATTCACAGTTTACAGAGTGAAATGCCTTTGTATAGTCAACAAAAACAGAAAAGCAAGTAAATATCTTCATGATATCCTCTGCTTTAAGCCAAGGTCCATCTGAACTTAGCAACGATACCCCTTGTTCTACATCCACTTCTGAATCTGGCCCGAACTTCGGACAGTTCCCTGTTAATGTTTTGGTCCAATCATTGTTGGATGATCTTAAGCAAAATTTTAATTGTGTGTAATATCAATGATATCCTTTTATAGTTTGAGCAGTGTTGAGTCACTATTCTTTGGTATAGAAATAAATATGAATCACTTCCAATCAGTGAAATAGTTGACTTTGAATTTCCTGGCTTAGACAAGTGAATGTTTCCAGTGTTTCTTCAGCTTGCTGAAACATTTATATAGGCAGAGCCTTGCTCTGGTTGATACGTTTTCAGTTTGAACTTCTGGGTGCTTGCTCACATGCTACATCCTGGGATGGAATGCTGACTGCTCCTTTTTGGTACAGGGACTAGTCTTTCCATTTCTCTGGATGCTTCCTGAACAATTTCGTATTTTGCACTTGTAACATTTCAAAATTATAAATTGAAGGCTGAATTATTATGCATTACTGAATCATCTTAAAATACCGAACACTGATATGTAACCCACATGATGTAGGTACTTCTTATAAAATAGGAATTGGTTATTTGAAGAAAGAGAATGATAACTTAGGTTAAAATAGTAGTATTGGTGATAGTTTACATTTAACTAAGTCCATGTAATTAAGCAATTAGTAGCTTACTGAAGCAGGGATAGACTACAGGCATTCTCAAACACGTACTGTGGGATCCATCTTCATGAGATAACTGGAAAGCCTAAGGCCACATGGCAAAATGAACAGATTCTAAAGTTTCTAGCACAGAAAAATATGTAGATACTAGAAAGAAGGGGAAAACATGCTAATGGGAAATGTGAATCATTTTTATAATCACTGTTTTTGACATGTGGCATTTAATCTCTATATGATCTCAAATGATAATATAGAAAATGACAGAACATATTAATGTAAAGAAGTGAACAAAATATAAAGCAAAAATATCCAAATCTATGCACTAAGGATATTAATCAGATGCCTAATAAACAAGAATATATTTCTTAGAAAAACAAGAACATGCTGCTTTAGATTTGAGGATATTTCTGGCTTATGTCAGCCACTGAAAATAATTTTCAGTGATTTATTTCCTTATTCCAACAGATATTTATTTTTTCAGTGAATTAAAAGTCATTGATTCATATTATTTCTTTTATAAAGTTAAGGTCCCTCAAATCCATCATCAGGCCAATGAATATTTTCCCATGATTCTATATTTCCATAGAAACTTATTCAATTATAGCAGTGATTCTCAACTGAGTGATTTTGCCACCCAGATAACATGTAACAATGTCCAGAGATTTGTGTTCTCATCACAAATTGGGTAGCATGAAGGCTGTACTAGAAAACCAGTGGGTAAAGAACAAGGATATTGCTAAATACCCTTGCTAAATACAATGGGCAGAACAGCCCTCCACAACCAAGAATGACCCAGTTCAAAATATTAACAGTGTTTCAGTTGAGAAACCATGTTTTACAGAGATCTTTTATCCAAGCAAATTTGGCCAGGCCTGATGAGACATCCCTAACACTATCAATGGGTGAAGGAAATGGCCATTTGTCAGCAGTATGTTGATCTTCTAAATATGGTGTCCTGAAGACAATTTCCTGAAGAGAAATTTGAAGTTATAATAATTGTAAAAAAAATTAGTATCTTAAAAGATGACACTGATTTGGAAAATCTGAGGGGATAAGCCCCAACACCCACCCCCAAATGGAATCTTTGGCTGTGTGTGCAGGTACATTGCTGTGGTGGCAAAACCAGTCCCCTGTGTGCCCCAACATAGGCCTTTTTTTTCATGCACTATTAAGTTATCTGTTCATTTGCATAAACAGTCTGACCTGGTGGAATGAACTCCAAATGTACTGAGTCAACATTTTCATCCGTTTGGGAAGTTGACAAACATTTGTCATCAATCGACATTTCACCTTTTTTTGAAATGAGAAAACCATTTATACACATGAGTTTTTCCAACAGTGCTGTCCTTGTCAGCTGTGTTCAACATAACAATAGTTTCTGTGGCATCTTTTCCAAGGAGGAAAAAAACTTCACAGCTGCATGCTGTTCTCTTAAATTGGTCATGACAAAAAACCAAAAAAACAGGTTCGGGTGAAAATGCTTTCACAAAAAAAAAATCTCTGTGACTACAGAGAACTTTCCCAGGTGATGTCACCGGGTATACTAACTCAGAGGGAGTTATTTAGTGTTCACTGTGGGGAAAATGCACACTGCAAAAGTTCTGCCTAGCAGAGCTTTTTATAATTTTTTTTGGATATATATCTCAAAAAACAAAATTATATATATATATATATTTCATGTGTTAAAATTCTAACTTGTTATTTTATAACCGCAACTAATGTAGTTGGCCTTTGAACACATTTTTAGTTTTAAATGTGAATCGTTGTGCTTGACAGCCTTGGAACCTACTTTAAATAATCAAGTCACTCTGCTAGTATCTAAACAATAGGTGTTGGCAAAGTATCTAGTTTTCCTTTTTGCTGAGAACATCCTGTTTTCTCAGCCTGACATAAGGTTTTTCTCTCTCAACATTCCCCAAAGCTAAGTAGTTAAGTGGTGAATTAGTTGGATTTCACATATCTTCTCTTCATGTAAATGAGAGTAGGAGCTAAAACACCAACAAAACCTTAAGTTAAAAATGGGGAAAAGTGTTCATACTACTAAGAATATTTTTAAAGAACTTTGATATTAAGTGTTTCTGTAAATGCATCAAAGTAGTCAATCTGATAGTTACCCATGTTTTGTAGAATTCTTATTTGTTCTTTGACTATTGAATATTGCTTACTTTAAATAACACATTTGAGATTGGTAGTGAGAAATAGGACCACATTAAAAAAAAAAAACAGTTCCATGGGTGCATATCCACACGTCATACAATCAACAGCTCAGTCATATTGAGGGGGGCAATACCATCACAATCACTATCAATTTTAGAACCCTTTCTTCTTACTTGTACTGACTGTCACCAACTCCCCATTTTCTCCAAAGCTCACCTTCCATACACACAAGAAACCACCAATCCAGCTACCATCTGTCTCTACAGCTTTACCCATTCCTGATTCCAGAAAATATATCACAAAACAAACAAAAAACTACCAAAAATATCTAACTGACAACAAAGACAAAGTAAAACAGAGAAAAACCTCAATGAAAAAGAAAATAAAACATACCAACTACCAGAACAAAATTTAAATGGGTTAAAAGTGGATGAAATAAGGGGCTCAATTTCAACCGGACTACACTGCAAAATCCACCTTTCCAAGGCTCATTCCAAGGCCTAATAGCAAGGCCATTCCCAACCCCAAACCCTGCTCAGAGGGGATGCATCTTAAACAACATCTGCGTGTGGAGCCTGCAAATGGACCCTGGGCTCCCACTGTTGTCCATAGCTTCCGCATACCAGGTGTTCACAATTTAAAGTCTGAAACCTTTCTTCCTGTGGGTATGAATTAAATTATTTATAATCCTTAGATCAGACAGACTGGAGTGCTCTCTTCTAAGTGGAATTTGTTTACGACTTCTTTGATGGCAGCTTATTTGAAGACCCTAGAGGTCAATTTTCCTGACAGCCAAGCACCATCATTTCTTCACCACATTCTTCTAGAGCACCAATATCTTCAGTGATCTCTTTCTAAAGTGGGGCATCGAGCAGCACCATGTATGTCTTTTGAGGGCTTAATTACCAACCCACTGCCATGGCGTCCATTCCATCTCATGGTGGCTCTAGATAGGGTTTTCAAAGCTGCGTGAATCTTTATGGGAGCAGATAGTTTTATTTTTCCCCCGAATGATTTTTGAGTTCTTTAAATTGTCCTGGTATAATGTTTATTTAATTTTTAAAAATTATTTTTCAAAGTTAATCCAGAGGTGAGCATAAGCAATTATTACTGAATATCCCTTAAGTGAAGGCTAAACAAAGATTTATTTGGTGGGTGAGAGAAGGCCAATAGGGATTGATTAAGACTAATGTAACAGAGAGAAAATACTGAAACCTAAATGCGGACTGAGCATGATAGTGGGACAAGAGGGAAGCAAATGGAAATAGAGGAAGGAACTGGGGGATAATGAGCATTCATAGAGGTTAAAATACAGGTATGTACATAGGGGCATATATTTATAAGTGAGGATGGGGAAAGAGATTAATGTGTATACTTGTAGGGTTAGTAGTAGGACAACAGATGGGCATTGGACCTCCACTCAAGTATCTCCTCGGTTCAAGAACACATTGTTCTATTAAATTGGCATTCCAAGATGCTCACCTTTCTGACATGATCACTGAAGACAAATGTGTGCATAAGCAAAGGTGGTGAAGAAAGCTGATGGTGCCCGACTATCAAGAGATGGAGTGTCTGAGGTCTTAAAGGTTTGAAAGTAAACAAGCAGCCATCTAGCTCAGAAGCAACAAAGCCCACATGGAAGAAGCACACTAGCTTGTGGAGTCATGAGATATCAAAGGGATTAGATATCAGGCTTCAGGAACTAAAAAGCATAACATTGCACGCCCACTTTCCTGATATGATCGCTGAGGACAAATGTGTGCATAAGCAAATGTGGTGAAGAAAGCTGATGGTGCCCGGCTACCAAAAGATATAGCTTCAGGGGTCTTAAAGGCTTGAGTAAGCAAGCAGCCATTCAGTTCAGAAGCAATAAAGCCCACATGGAAGAAGCACACCAGCCTGTGTGAACATGAGGTGGTGAAGGGATCCAGTGTCAGGCAACAATGAGCTAAAATTATATTATTATTAATGAGAGGGAGTGCCGATTGGGGACCCAAAGCCCATCAATAGGTGAGGTGACATCCTCTTGCAGAGAGGTTACAAGGAGGAGATGAGACAGTTAAGATACAGGGTAGGAGCAATGAAATTTGCAACCTTCCTCTAGTTCTCATGCTGCCTCCCACCCACTATCATGACCCCAATCCTACCACATAAATCCAGCTAGACCAAGAGACATACAGTGAAGTTGGAAACATGGGAAACTTAGGATAGATGGTCCATCAAGACTAGAAATAGGAGTGATAATACCAGGAGGGTGGAGGGAAGGAGGAATAGAAAGGGAGAACCAACTTCAGGGATCTGCACGTGGCCTCCTCTATGGGACACGGACAACAGGGAAGTGAGTGTTGGGACACATTGTGCAGTGTACAGTATGGAAAAAAATAACAATTTGTAAATTACTAAAGGTTCAAGGGGCAGGGAGAAGGAAAGGTAATATAGGGAGCTGATACTGGGGGTCTGGAGGGAGGGAGAATGTTTTGAGTGTGATGGTGGCAATGGGTGTATAAATGTGGCCTGCATACAATTGATGTTGGTATGGATTTTGATGGGAGTTGTATGGGCCCCCAATAAAATGATTCATTAAAAAAAGGGGGGTAGGGGAAAAGGGAGTTTTTTTTTCTTTAAAGAGGAGCTTGTACCAAGGTCTCAAGTGGAAAATGTTTGGAAATATATGTGGCATCATGTGTGCAAATAAGCTTGATACAAATGATGTACTGAATGATGCAGAAGCTGTAAGAGTCCCCAATAAAATTATTCAAAAATTTAAAAAATTATTTTTCAAAGTTAATTCAGAGGTCAGCATAAACAATTATCACTGAATATCCCTTTAGTGAAATCTAAACAAAGATTTATTTAAAAGCAAGAACACTGAACTATTTAGAAACAAAGTTTGAGATGCAATCCCTAAGGCCCAAAATAGAGTGCGTTAAATCTAATATATTGTTCCTAATGGAACATCATTGTAGAAGTATTGATATGTTGCCTGTGAAATTAGTTAGCAATAATCAAACAATCCTGAGGAAGCAGCCCAACTTCGAATCACTTCCTGGATTGCAATTCAAACCATTAGCAGCTCCTCCCAAGAAAGACAAGGCTTTCTACTCCCACAAAGAGTCATTTCTCAGAATCACACAGAGGAAGCTCTCTCCTGTGGGAGAGGCTCCTGTGAGTCAGACTCAACTCAAAGACAGTGAGCATTGGAGTTTTATACAAAAACAAGAAGCCATCATGATGCAGTCAGTTAGGCATTCATCTGAGAACTGAAAGGGCAGGACTTAAGTTCCCCAGTTGCTCTACTGAAGAAATATGCGGCTGTCAGTTTCAGTAAAGATCTATAGCTTTGGAAATCTTATGGAGCAGTTCTACTGTGGTTTGAAGTGTCCTCTATGAGTCAGAATCGACTGAGTTTCAGTGGGGTTTTGTTTTTCATGATAGAAGGGGACTTGTCTTTTTCCTTTTGGCCAACTCTTCTGTGGGGACTACCACTGATCTCACTGTGGAGAGCTCACTTTTTACATCCATTTGCTAATTAACAGACATTTAATTTAACTAAAGGAACCACTCCTAATGTTATTATGATAATTATAAAACCACTGGCTTTGATCAAAAATAATGATAATAGAAGCTTTTATCTGAGCTGCCTCTGGAGTAGATTTCTTGATTAATAGTGCTGGTTGACCACCCCTGGGGTGTGAACTCTCTGATTCTAGTGCCCAATCCCATTGGAGTTTGAATTCAAATGTATTTTAACCTCTATAGATGATAGAACACTTTAAGAATTCAATTGTTAAGGGTATTTAATTTAGAAAGTAAAACTATTAATTTATCTCATTTTCCTCTGGATTTCAAGTTAATAAAATAAATAGATGATGCTAAAGTACATAATTCTTAAAGACCTGAGGCATATAAGACTCCTGGAAGTCAATCTGTTATTATTTTTATGAATTATTTAAGTATGGGCATGCATGCATGCATGTGTGAGTGAGTGTGTGTGTATACATAAATAAGCTTCTGATACTAAGAAGTGGGAGACAGAGGTTAGTATGGACTTTTGAGTAATATTAAAAGAAACAAATCTCAGTCAAATTAATGATTTCGATATTGAAATCTTCATGGGAACCATTGAATAGCTCAAGGGAAACTCAAGGGAAACTCAATGTATCCCACTTCTGACGAGTTGACTTCAAGCCATACCAAAATTAGTAAGAAAAACTGCATGCAGCTATGTTATATCATTAACCCTATCTTGCACAATTTCAAATGTATATTTTAGGAATCAGTCACTTAGCATCTTAAATGGATTTGATGTTCTTTTCTTTTATGTACAGTCTTTTGTCAATATGTATATCAATAAATATACTTGCCTTATCAAATAATCTATACTCTCTGGTATCTCCTCATGCAAAATTGAGATGATCTATTTCTGAAATATTTGGAAACACATACCTCAAAGCCATTAATTCAAGTTATCTGTATTATTTTTATTTTTGTGGGGGGGCAGCATCACCCTCTGGTGGGAGTGGGAGGCCCAGCCTTGCTCCTGGAGAACTGCTGCTGTATTTGAACCGCCAAGCCAGTGGGCCACAGTCCCACACTCAACCACTATGCCACTGGGGCTCAGCCCTATCCATATTATTTTTTGATAGGCTTTTGACTACTGATTTAATATTTGTTATGACTAAAATTCTATTCGGGTTTTCTTTTCATTCAGTCACCAATTTTATGTTTATAAGACTATACACAGTTTATTTAAATTTTCACAAATAAAGGAATGACTTTTCTGTGGCTGTTTCCTCCTTTTTATTCTAACTTGTCTTATCCCTGCCTCTTTGTTATTTCCTTGTCAATGTTAACAGATATTTTTCTTCTTTGTGGAATCACCTGAAAAACATGTGTTACTAGGCTAGCTAAATGATTCTCTTTTTTCCTGCCTTATAAAGATCTATAATTTGTCTCATGAGTCCCTGTTTTGCTTTTGGCATTCAATCACTTCCTAATGTCTTCATGTGAATTGTTAACTCATTTTCAACCATCTGGGTTCTGGCTGTGTTTGAGAGCCTTGATCTCTAGATGCAAACACTGATGTTCTTGAGACCAACACCAGCCACTTCTAAAACACATACAAATGGACAGAGCAACTGCTCAACCAGCTCTAAGTTTGGTCATTCATGATTTCGCTCCATCTGCCCAACCTGAAAGACTCCTCCCATATCCTGTTTTCTTGGCGTTTGTATTTTCTTTTCCAGTAATCTTTGTAATATTATAAAATCATGTCATGCAACATGTATGTAAAAGAATGTAACATCTTTTAGGCGTTTGTACAAAGAGGATTTTCAGGCTGTCTAGTAGAATATAATGACTGAGAGCTCAGAGTCATTCTCAATTCCCTCCATACACTCAGACTGAGGCTGAGCGTATTTTTCAACATTAATTTCAAACACTATGTCATTAAACCTACGCAGGCTTCCTTATTCTCCTGTCAAAGGAATTATAAACTGCATTAAAAAGCTTTGCCTTTCCATTTTTGGAAATACTCCTTTCTTGATTTTCTTGAAAATACACTCTTCCTGATCATTATTCTAATTCATGATGACCAGTTTCTATATATCATTTTTTTTCGGTGGGGGGAAGATCTCTATTTATCTACATTTTGCTCACACCTACCTCTATTTATTTACATTTTATTGTCATCCAAATAAAGATGACCACCAAACTTACATTGTCAATATATTTCTAATCTCTGAGCCCTAAATTCAAAACCCCTTAACAGAAAAAATATTGGGTGGATTTAATACATATTTTTTATCATGTTTAAGAGACTTTTGTTAGGTTCCATTGAGTGAGTTTTGATCTAAAACAACCTTATGGACACAGAAGGAAACAATGTCCTGCTCGGTGCCATCCTCACAAAGTCCCTATATGCACCCCTTATTACAGTCACTGTGTCCGTCCATCTCATGGACATTCTATCTTTCACTCTCCCTCTACTTCATCAAGTATGATGTTCTTCTTGGGAGTCTGGTCTCTTCTGAAAATATGTCCAAAATATGTGATAAAAATTCTCACCATCCTTTCCTCTAAAGAACACTTTGGCTGCACTTCATCCATAACAGATTGAGATGTCTGGGATCCTGAATTCAGGTTGCCAAAGGCTTTCTTTCCCTACCAGACCTTAGAGGAAGATCTTTCGTACCTTTGTGCTTTAGTTCCTTGGAGATGATCATGTAACTCAGCATCTAGAGCCCCAACCCTATTTCACATTTGCTCTGTTCCATTAATCTATTATTTTATCTCTCAAGAGGCTGAAATAAGGCACACTTTACACTAATACTGCCTCATTAACCTAGCAAAAGCAATTCCTCTACACTGATTATAGACACCAGTATAGGGGTGAGGATTTATAATACATTTTATTTGAGTCAAAATTCAGTCCATACAACTCACTGTAATCCTTTTTGATATCCAAATTGCTTTTTTTCCAGAATCTGTCCCACCACTCAAATCCAGACTCCACATCCTATCACTTCCAACCGACTTGTGTGAAACAGCTTATATGATCATATCGCTAGTAAGTCTAATCTTTTAAAATACAAAATATATATCCCACACTCATCTATTTCTCACCATCTAAGCTTTGTAAGTCTGAAACAAAGTTTCCAGCACAATGCTAATCTGTATTTCTATAAACTGGCATTATGTCTAGATATGCATGAATGCAAGGGACTCTAATGA
This sequence comes from Nesogale talazaci, assembly GCA_004026705.1. NCBI lineage: Eukaryota > Metazoa > Chordata > Mammalia > Afrosoricida > Tenrecidae > Nesogale > Nesogale talazaci. The sequence continues at coordinate 305,428 of PVJH01000198.1, forward strand.
CTTAGTGGACTCCTCATCTCGGGGTCAGCAGCTGGAACCCTGGAGCTGTGACGCTTTTATTCCATGGTGAGTTAGACTCTCAGAAAGCTACAGAAGCAGTTCTACCCTGGCGTACAGGGTGGCTATGGGAGAAAATAGACACAATGGTAGTGAGTGAGTGAGATGCATGAATGCAAACCATTATACATGGGGAAATGATTTATCCTTGGGATTTCACTAATAGGCAACTTTGACTTTCTTGAATAAAATAAACAATAATCACCGAGGAAGAAGACAGATAAGTGAAACAAATATAAAACCTTAATTTGAACTAAGAGCCTAGGGATCTTTCCTCTTAACAAATCATCTCACATATGTCCCTCAACTTAATTAGTGTAATGATTAGTCATGTAGTCAAAATTTAGCAATCTTGACAGAAGCCTATGAATACTACAAATGATGAATGTGTTTGGCTGATAACCAAAAGATGGGCATTTTGAGTCTACTCAGAATTCTTTCAAAAAAAAAAAAGTTTGGCTATCTATTTCCAAATAACACAGCCATTGCAACTCCAAGGAGCTAAGCTCTTCTGGGTCATGCATGAGGTAACCACAAATTGGAATTGGCAGTAATGTGGTGCGTTTAGTAGTAGAGCAGGCAGAAAGGTGTCACCTTGGAAAACTGGACAGTTTTATGTGTGATTGGTGATAGGCATGTGGTAAAGTGTCATGAGAGTAATGAAATTTATTTCTTAGATGATCAGATGGGTTATTTCATGCTTCTTTGTACTCCAATTATGTTTGCTAACAATGTACTTCTATCTCATAATGGTTTTGTGGTATTTATTTTATATTTATGCACATTAGCTTTCAGTGATCAATGTTGATTCTTTTCATTGCCTATAATAGTTTTTTAATGAAAAGCATTAGACTGAATTATGAGCAATCTAGTATATATTTTGGAATGGATCTCTTAAAATGAGTGAAAATACTTCTGTGAAAGTTTATTTCAAATATTAAAATACATAGGCATTCAACTCACTGCCATTGAAATTGCCCATGTGGGTTTCCAAGACTGTAAATCCTTAAAGGTGCAGTGTACAATGCTCTCTCTGTAGTTCATGGAGTCACTGGTAGGTTTGAACTGCTGACCGCATGGTTAGTAGCTATTGTCACAAGTCACTAGGTCACCAGATAAATCCCAACTCATGATCATCGAGTCTATATGTCTCAAGGAAACCCTATAGGATAGGGCAGAACTGCTGTTGAAGTTTCCTGAGACTAACTCTTTACAGAAATAGAAAGGTTGTTTTTTCTGCTGAGGAATAGCTGATGTGGCCTATTGCAAACACTTACAATATATGGAGAGTTGTTAGAATGAGTAATATTGTAGACACTTGATGTGTTTGTTATGTTCCAAGAAGCTAGGATAACCAATCCATTGCCACCAAGTGGATTTTGGCTCAAAGCCACTGCATAGGAGAGGAGCTCCTTAGGGAGCTTGGGTAGGAGATAAATTTTTGATAAAATAATCATTTAGAAAAAACGAGCCAGTGTTGAGGAATGCAATATACAGAGACTGATAAAAGGAGGATTCAGCTTTCAATTTTATCACTTATTTAATTTGTGGTCTTGAGCAAATTATTGGCTTCTTGAGGATATCTACCAAAAGCACAGCATCAAGTCAATTCAGATACACACCAACTGCCCTTTGGGGTGTCCAAAGATCTTTTTCCATCATTCTATTGGGTGCTCATACAACTCTTATCACAATCCATCCATCCATCCATTGTATCCAAAGCAAGTTTGTACATCTATTTTCCTCATCATTCTCAAAACATTTTATTTCTACTTAAATCCTTGGTGGATACAAATCTTTATGGGAATAGAAAGCCTCATCTTTGTCCCACAGAAAGGCTGATGTTTCAAATTTCTGATGTTGCTGTTGCAGCCCACGATATGGTCAGGGATCCTAAGCATATCTACAAAATATTTTAAATCATTCTTACTTTTTAGGGGTGGTGAGGATCAGAACATACATAAAATGCCTGCTCCCTGCCATCAAGCTACAGCAACCTGACTGCGACCTCGTTATTAACTTCATGATGCAAACCTGCTGCCCTCAGCTCATCCACCACATGGAAGTTGAGCTGAACATCCCATTAAACAATTCTCATTTGCAGTGTCAATCCTTTTGTAACCCTGGTAGTGTAGTGGGTTACCTGTCAGACTGCTAACTGCAAGGTCAGTCATTTAACCCTCCCCAGTCACTCCTCTGGAGAGAGATGAGATTTTCTGTTCCCATAAATATGCACAGCTTTAGAAATCCAAAGGGGACAATTCTACTCTGTCATATAGGGTCAATATGATTAAGAATCAACTCGATATCAATGAGTTTGAAGCTTTTTTGCTTGTTTTTTTTAAGAATGACTTCATGATTCCTAAGAAACTTGAGAGAGGGAAGACAAAGAATGGCATATACATATATTCAGCTAAATATGACCAAGAGGATGCCCATGGGAATGCTGGACACTTCCTCCATACCTCTATCCTGTATCCCCTGTCTCTGTTCCTGAAACTATGCCACACTATGGCCCTAGTGTACCCTGATGTGGCACCGTGAGTCTCTTCTCCCTTATCCTTGCTTGGCTCTTCTTAAAATAGAAGCATTGGTCTGTTTCCATGCCTCAAAGCAATCTCTATTGTTTTATAAGCAGTACAAGTCGTTCTGGCTTTTTCTTACAACCCTTAATATCATCAATTTATTTATAATTACCAGGATAATCACTTTCAAAATGAATGGATATCCCAGCAAACAATGTATCAAGTCAAAATGATTCTGCCATTTCATGTACCATTTATAATATCTAAATATCATTGTTATTTTAAAGCAAACTCTCCAAACAAATGACATGTTTCTCCAGCTTTTAGTGTCAAAGTGACAATTTACAAACTGAGTTATCTCCAGTGATTCTAATCCCCCAGCAGGTAGCAAAACATTGCATTTACTAAAATTTGCTATAGGAAGAAAAACTAAATGTAAGTTTATTAGAAGAGCATGCAAACATTGGGCTAAAATTTACTGCTCAATTACCAGAGAATAAAGTAAAGTGAAGATAACTTTAGCTACTTGGGGTTGCTTAGTTTATGTAAAGAGTACATTGCAATTAGTACAGAGAACATTATCGATCCCTACAATGACTTCAGCCACTATGTGAATCAGGAAATTATACAAGTAAGCCACCATGTAAAACCTGCATTAGAACTTGAGGTAAATTTGAAATAATTATTGATCAAGGAAATATTCAGCATGGTTGTCTCAAGGTCTTTTGTAGTATACAAGTTTAAAATGTTCCGTTTCATTATAAAATAATTCAATCTAATGAGTTCTATGTACATATTTCTCATTTACCAGTAAAACTTTAAGCATGATGGAAACATGATAAAACTGAAAGCAGAGGAGGTTTTAAAGAAATCATGTTGGTTATTTCCCCATTACAGAAGCAACTTTGTTTATTCTGTATTGATCACTATTGAATCTATTTCTAAAATAAGGATATTAAAAAATCACTTCAAGCACATTGTTAACTTCTCAAACCAGCATTTTTGCTTGTGTGTTATTTGTGTTCCCTGTTGCTGAGATGCTAGAATATTTTTGAAGTTTTTCTTGTGCGGATGAAAGTAATCTGAAACAAGTATTATTAAAATAAAATTCTATAGTAAAACTATCTTTTCTAAGTACAAACTTACAATTGGCTAATAGTAACAACATATCATTGCTAGACGTCATCAAGTCAGTTCTAACTTATACTGACCTATGTACAGCAGAACAAAACATTGCCTTGTCCTGCAAAATTCTCAGAACTATTTTATTTGGGTCCATTGTTGCAGTCCTTGTGTCAGTACGTTCTGCTGGGAGACTTCCGCTTCTTCACAGCCCTTCAATTATCCCTAGCATGATGTCCTTTCACAGGAACTGGTAGCTCCTGAAAACATGTGGAAAATATATGAGCTATGAGTCTCAACAACCATACATCTAAGGAGCTCCCTGGTTATATTTTTCCAGGACAAATTTAATTTCTGTTTGACAGTCCCCTGTACTTTCAATATTCCTTTTGAACACCTTAATTCAAATGCATCAATTCTTCTTGGGCCTTCCTTATTTACTGCCCAGCTTGCATATTTATATGAGGTCATTGAAAATACTCTGGCTTGGAGCCAACACAAAGTAGTCCTCAAATTGACATCAATATTGTTCTCCAACATTTTAAAAAGACTTGTGAAGATTTACCCAATGAAGTATACCATTTTATGTTTTGACTCTTACTTTCAGGAGTAGTACTTGTGAGTTTCAGTAAGGTGATTTTCAGCAAGCAACGTTATGTCATTTAGATATTGCAAATTCTTAGAAAGCCTTTTTCTAATTCTGGGGTCACATTCTTCTTCATAGAGTCCAGCTTCTCAGATTATTTGTTCAGCACACAGATTGGATAAATATAGTGAAAGGGTGATGCCCAAAACAAACAAACAAACAAAAATATACAGTGAAAGGATACCATACTTTTCCTAATTTTGAGCCATACATTATTCCCTTTTTCCATTCACACAATTGCCTCTTGATCCATATAGGTTCTGTATTTGCCCAATAGTGTTCTGGTACTCCTATTCTTATATGTTATGCATAGATTTTTTAGGGTCCACATCATTAAATGCCTTTGCATAATAAATAAGGTACAAGTAAATACTTTTCCAATAAATAAGTTACAAGTAAATACTTTCTGTTTTCAGCCAAGGTCTACCTTATATGCAAATAACACAACCTTGCTTGCTGAAAGTAAGGAGGGGTTGAAGCACTTACTGATGAAGACTAATGATTTCGGCTTTCACTATGTATTACAATTAAATGCAAATAAGACCAAGATAATCACAACTGGGACAGTAGGCAACATCATGATAATTGGAGAAGAGGCTGGAGTTGTCAAGGATTTTATCTTCCTTAGCTCCACAAGCAATACCCATGGAAACAGGGCATCACATTCATTGTCAAAAAGAACACTTGAATTTTATCTTGAAATGCAACACTGCCTGCGATAATATATTATAATGTAATGTAATATGCTGTGATATAATATATAATAAAACATAATACATGGATGTTCAGTTAATACAAATACCATTCACATTTATGTACTAACAAATAAAGCTAGTGATGAAGAAGTTGGAGAATTCCAAGCATTTTTTCAGGTAGAAATTGATCAAACAATCAAAGTACACTGATAATTACTGGTAATTGGAGTGTAAAAGTTGGAAATAAAGAGGAAGGCTTAGTAGTTGGAAAATATGGCCTTGGTAATAAAAACAAAGCTTGTGAGTGCATGACAGAATTATACAAGGGAAATAACTTGTTCATTGCAAATTGAACTTCATAAATGGAAACTATACATGTGAACCTTTCTAGATGGAATACTAGTAATCAAATTGACTACTTCAATGCCAAAAGACATGGGAGGAGTTCAATGTCATCACGAAAACAAGGCCGGGAGCCTATCAACTGTGAAACAGACCATCAATTACTGAAAGGCAAATTCTGGCTGAAATTGAAGAAAATTTAAACAAGTTCATGAGAGCCAATATGTAACCTTGAGTATATCCCACCTAAACTTAAAGCCCATCTCAGGAACAGATTTGATGCACTAAAAATTAATAACCAAAGGCTATTAATGAGTTTTGGGGAAAAAATCAAGAATGAAGAATACCTTATACGAAGCTAATGAAAAGACAGGAAAAAGAGAAAAGAATAAAATTGGTGTTAGAAGAGACTCTGAAACTTGCTCTCAAATGTAGCATATCTAAATCAAAAGAATGAAATAGTGAAGAAAATTAACAAAATATTTCAAAAGACAACTCAGGAAACCTAATAAAGTTTTATGATAATATGTGTAAAGACCTGGAGTTAAAACACTAAAAGGTAAAAACATTTAGCATCCCTCAAGCTGAAAGAACTAAAGTATAAATGTAGGACTTCAATACTGAGTGACTCATGGACAATATAAGAAATGATGGAAGAAGCATCAGATGGAGATGAAAAGAATACACAATACATCTATACCAGAAAGAATTGGTTGGCATTACAATAAATGACCTGGCTTGGTCCTCTGATAAAATAGTGAATAGAAATGAGCAAGGCCAGCACTTTAGCCTTAATGTGATTTTTTTGAGTAATAGGTAAATAGTTTATTCAACTCCTATCTTGCTGTTGAACATATCACATAGTTTTATGATATTCCAGATTTTCCCCAAATTTTTCAAAAGTCTCATTGGCATATAACTCACACATCATACAATTCAATAGTTCAATCACATAAAGAAGAGCTGCACAATCATCACAAAAAAAGTTTTGGAACACTTTTCTCACTCATGTATTCATTGTTATTAAATCTTCGTCTTCCCTCAACCTCCTCTGCCACACTCCCAAGGACCCATTACTTCGGTTACTGTCTCTATAGATTTACCAATCTTGGATTTCATATATAGGAAAACATTTGAAAAAGGAACAACAGTAACAAAATAAAACTGATAAAATAAAATAAAATAAAACCTCAATAGAAAAGAAAGTAGAAAATGTCAAAAGCTAGAACAAAATTTAAATGTATCAAAAGGGCAATCAGATGACAGGGTGCTTAATTTTAACCCAACTGCATCTGTAACAACTCACTTTCCAATGCTTTCTATGTGATACTATAAATATGCAATGAGCACAGATGAATTTCAATGCATATATTTATCATTAACTCTACTTTTTCCCAAAAGCCTTTCTTTTTCTCTAGTTCTCTGTCCTCTGATGATAGATGCCGTTTCTTTTTTGCACCATTCTTTTTCTTTTTTGCTGGTCAGTGAAAAACAATATATTTATTTACTTTTCATTTTAAAGTATTTATAACTAAGATTTTATGTCAATTGGCTCAGAAAGGATTCTTGGCAGTCTGACAATTAGAATCTAGTAATTCCCTGCTGCCCACTCAGCTCCAAATGTAAGCAGATACTATGAAACTGGTAGTTTGTTTTTGTCTGAATCTGAATCTCATATTTGGCTTGTGAACTTCTGGTTCTTTCAACTTGAGCCAGAGGTTTTCTGTACTGCTTGCCTACCAATTCAATGTCTTCAGTAGTTAAACATTTCATGAGCCATCCATCAATTCATTTGCTTCTGCAGCCATAAGCCTATGTCTGATCGATCAGTCTTGAGTGTATCAGCTACTGTACCAATGGGGCTATTGGGTAGGTTTTGGATTACTAATCACAAGGCTAGGAGTTCAAGCTCAACAGTCACTCCATGGAAGAAAGATGATGTTATCTGTTCTCATAAATATTTACAAAGCTTCAGAAACTATGTAAGGTTGCAGTGAGTAAAATATCTGTTCTACAAATTTGTAACAAGTGTCCCTACAACTGTGTGAGCCATTTCCTTGATATAAATATCTCTCTATATATGGGAGTAATACCCCAAAAGTGCCTTTTGCCACCAAAGCTATATATTCAATTTTCTTCTTTTACAAATCATCCCATCACCTTCCAATTACTCTGTACTACATTTAATACATCTGTCAAATCTAGGATTCCATTCTTGGAAACATCTTATAAACTCATCTCTTTGGATGGCTGACAGCATCTCCATAATTTTTTTCTTCACCTCTTCTACATCATCACATCGCTGTCCTTTCATGTTCTTCTTCATTCACAGTAACAAAAAGAAGATGCATGGAGCGAGGACAGCTGAGTAAGGTGTGGAAGGCAAGAAAGGTATACTGTTTTCTGTCCCAAACTGGCACACTAAGATGGCTGTATGACCGAGTGTGTATTGTTGTGGTGGCAGAACCAGTAACCCATCTTGCAAATAAGGCCTTTTTTATCACATATTGTGATGCTATTTTTTCATAACTCTAAATAGAAAGTCTGATCTGGTGGAACTAAGTCTAAATTCAATATAAGTAGATATCTCCATCCATTTTGAATGTTGACGGATATCCAGAATGAGATTAGTCAACAACCAACATCTCACCTTTTTTGAAATGAGAAAACCACTCATACACATGAGTTTTTCCCATTGTGCAGTTCATGTGAGCTGCATTCAATATCACAGCAGCTTTTGTGATACTTTTCCTGAGCAGGAAACAGAATTTCTCAGCCACATGCTGTTGTCTTAAATGGGCCATCATAAAAAAAACAACATTCTAGTGAAACTTTTACAAAAAATATTCACTGTGACCAGAGGAAGCCTTTCCAAGCAAAGGCACTGGATCAAGATATCATAAAAGCTTTTATTTTATGCTACCTACTAAAATAGAGTAGCTTTTAAATTTAAGAAAAATTTTCACAACTTTGAATTTATTACTCTACTATTTCCCTTTACCCATGATAAATATGCTGCAAATATAGTCATTATTCTTTTGTAGGTAATCTCCTGGTTACTACTGACAGATTTTAAGTATTTTACAGAAGATTTTTATAATATGATAATGGGGAGACTATGTTAGTAATATTTTCAGACTAGGACAGATTACAAAGAAAGGACCCATGATCTATTTTCAAAAACCAGTCAGCAAAACTCTTGGATCACAAATATCTTCCATTGAAAGATCTTTATATGAAGGTGTCTTCAAATAATTTTGGAAGAATGTCATTATTTTTAATTCCATTTTTCAATGACCTTTCTGAAACTCCTATTGCATGGTTAAAATATGACAATTATAGAAACTGAAATTAACTCTGATGTTCTAATTCTGCATTAAAGAATCCAGTACACAGAATGTGGAAAAGTTATTAGACATTACACATCAAAAATAAAAAGCCATCATTTCATTATTTTAAGGAGATGGGTGATAATAACATATTTCCAACTATAGCTGAACAAATGGATAATGAAAACATGACTATATTTTAATCCCTTTAATTTTGATATGTTGATGGTAGATGCCACTGTGCTAGTTTTGATATTTTTAAAGAATAATAATCTTTCTGGGTAAATGGGTCAAACAAAGTAGATCCATGTGTTTCCATAAAGAATATTGATGTACCAATACAAGTATCTTCAAAATTGGATAAATTATGGAATTTTTTGGCCTGAAAAGATAATATATCTTGAAATCTTTTTTTGTTTATTTGTTTTTGCTTTTTGGGTGTCATTGCTCTCTGGTGGTAGGAGTAGGAGGTCCAGTCTTTGCTCCTGTGGAACCGCTGCTGGAATTGAACCTCCATCCCAGTGGGCCACAGTCCTGCGCACAACCAGTACACCATCGGGGCTTAGCCCGAAGTCTTTTACTAAAACATTACTTGTAGATAAAAAATCATAATAAAAATTTATGTGTATATAATTCAAAATATTTGTGGAAATCTTTCATTATATTTCAATTCCAATGTTTTCACAAATGTTTTGCAGCATATATATAGATACGTGTTTTTTATTAGTATTCTTATGAACTTCAAAGACATGTAGAAATCTCTTCAAACATAAGATTTAGGCTTTAAATATTCTTTTTAATCTTCCACATAGTTCTACTGATCAATAAGTATAAATTTGGCATGTATACACGAAGATCAGCGGTTAAAAGGAAAGTTGGGAATTAAAAATATTGATAGTCTCCAGACAGAGCAGTTGGGTCCTTATGTTTTAAAAATAAACATTGAAAATTTAAAATCAGGGGAGAACTACAATCTTTTGCAGCTCATAGATCTTTGCTTTTTCAATTCACTGTTTTCACCAGTCTTTTAGAAATTCTATTCTGTTTTTACTTTCCAAAACTTTTAGTAAAATGTTAGCGTAAGGATTTTGATTGTTGAATGTGAAAAAAATGTATTAAGGTGATAAAACATAGTTTTATTCTTATTTCTTGAGACATATAAAATATATTGGTATGGTCACTCACAAATTACATCATTCATTCAACAATATCACTACCACTACACCTGGGTGCTGCAAACCCAATAGCATTTCATGACATGTACATGGGAAGAGTTCTAAAGATCATCATCTAGTATGTTATAAATATATTTCCTTATATGATTCTAAAAGTTCATAAACTGAAAAAAAGATGGCTAATTTAGGATGGTAAAATGTGAAAACTGTGTACTCTGGAAGTGATGAATTAGGATATGATGTTGCTAATTATTTGTAGAGTAAAGAATCTGAAAACAAACTCACTTTCTATATTTTATCCTGTTCATATCATTTAGATGCCCTCGTGCCATAATGGTTACACACATCAGACTGCTCGCCATCAGCCACTCCTTAGGATAAAGAGGAGGCTTTTTCTCCTCCCCAAAAGAGGTTCCGTCCGGAAAAACCACAGCACCAGTTCTACATTGTTCGATGGGGTCATGGTGAGCTGGAATCCATTTGAGTTTGAGCTTCTACAATTAATTTTGTAGCATAAAGTTTTCTTAGCCCATTATGGTCTTTAAAAATGCAATTTGAATGGCTTTATACTAACTCAGTGTAAGCGTTTGCCAAAGTTTATTAATAGGGGGAAGGGGAAATATGGGGAGTTGGAATTAAAAAAAAACAAAGAACTAGAGGAAAGAGTGAAAGAGGAGCTTATGCTGGAGAGGTTCAAGTAGAACATGTTTGTAGATGAATGTGGCAACATATGTACAAGTATGCTTAATATGAACAATGTATTGAATGTTGTAAGAGCCCCCAATAAAATCTATATTAAAAAAAGACCTTCAGTCAATCTTTAATTTTTTTCCTCTGTACTAAATATTTCTATCTTGAATATTGGGGTTACCAGGGACATTTTTACCTGAAGACATTTTTGGGTTGCTTATTGCTTCTCACTGTTATTGGTACCTATTGTTGTTAATCTGAATATTGATCATTGTAATAGTATCCCAAAGCCTAATGCTGTGAACTGACACTGAAGTATTTTACTCTAAAATATGTTTTGTTACAAAAATACTTTTCGGTTTCTTTTTCCTTTAGGATGAGAACTTAGCTGAGGCACATTCCACACTGGCTATGTATGAGATATAATTAATCTATAGAGTGCTGGAGTCACACGCATGTGCCTCTGCAAATGCTACTTCCTTATCTTTTGACATTTTACTGTTCCTTTTGGTGGAGACATGTGAGATTAGCCTTACTTGCATTACTTTCTTTCACAAAACCAGCATCTATTGAACATACATAAGTACTCTGTGCTGGCAAACAAGACAGTAACAGAAATGACAGGATTGTCACCACCATTAACTTTCCTATAATTGCCATATAGTCTACCTTGGTAGGTACAAACACTGTTCATAGCCTACCTCTGTGGAATAGTTATGTTTTCTTTTCATTTAAATCCTTACATTTATGTTAAACTCTGTGATAACAAATGCATTTAATTCAACCTTCAAAATTCGATGGTTTGCCACTGGCTTGTACAGAACTGTGTTGGTTAAGAACGTGAGATGGACTTGGAGCTCATTGGGAAAGAGTTCTAGAAAATCTATTGGGAAGAATCATAATGCTATCATTCATGATTTCATTTTCTATGGAACTGGAATAAAAGATATCCTCAAATTCATCCTGGGCCTTATAGGTCTATTTCACTTAATTCTCCTTTTGTTTTTTCTTTTCTTCACGGAAGATATCCTATATTGTATTACCTATTACCTATTATCTATTACCCATTTGTTATTTTCAATGGAGACACAGACTTTTATACAAAAAGAAAAAAACACTCCATTTTGTTCATTTTGTTTTTTTCTCCTACTCCCCTGCTTAGAAGTGTTGCGGAAATATTCCAAAGCTATCCTCTATATTGCATGAACTTCTCTTCTCATTTTAGTCACCCACTATAAAGACTTTTGTTGTGTGTGTAATTTCTTTAATAATGAAATCATTTGCATGTCAGTCACAATTTGTGCAATTTTAGTAATATTTTAAAAAGACATTGTTTACACCAGTTTAGACTGGGTATAAAGAAACCACAAGAGAGGACAGATATCTCTAGCAAGACTGGTAACCCTGAGCCCTAGCTACCAGTAGACCGGAAGAGAAGCCGCTGTTATAAAAACCTAAAGACAGATAAAACCTGCAGAATGAATCACTGGGTATTAACTAAAAATCATCAAGAGTAGCAGGACACACATACCAAGTCTGTAGGAAAAGAACCAGAGAGGAACCACTCTCTACTTTTCTATTACTTCTTCATCTCCTAGCAGTGCATTTGATTAGCCAAATGGAGTCTAGAGACCCAAGAGTAAGTGCCTCTAGTTTAGTATATAAAAGTCAGTTTCCTGGGGCACAAAATATGAAGGACAAGAGCAATTAAGACAATCATTGAAAGATATTATTACAAAGATCTTCTATAATAGAAAATAAAATCCCGGATGTATTATAAAAGGAGTCATTGCAGTTAAGTACTTGACTTCTAATTGAAAAGCTGGTAGATCAAATTCATCCAGAAACAACTTGGGAGCATGGTCTCATGATCTACTTATAAAAGTTAGGCAATAGAAGCTTTGTGGATCACAACAGACTAGCAACTGTGATAATATGGAATATAAAACTCTGAGAATGGAAGACACTGCACATAGCTGCAACCTGAACAGCATAAAACCCAACAACCTTTGTCTATTTTGTACAGAAGTCTATTGTGTGTTGGAGGCAACTTGAAACAAGTAACAGAAATAATACATTTGAAGTTCCTTTCACACTTTCATTTGAGACTCTTTGAATACACTTTTCACAACTCATTTAATAAAGGCTAACGCATCCCAATTCTATTTGGTATTCCCTTTTTCCTTAAGTGGCTGTAGAGTTGATTTTCACTCAGAGTGATTAAAAAATCACAAAGCAGCAGTGCTTATTCCTGTCACATCCTCACAGTCATCCTTGTGTTTGAAAACATTATTGCAGCCATTTTGTACACTCTTATTATATCTGATTTGCTATTTGGTCTTTTACTTGTTTGTGATTTTTTGCTGACTGCCTTCTTTACCAATCATAATGTCTTTCTCTAGGCACAGATCCTTTCTGGTGATATATCCAAAGTATGTTGAATGAAGCTTTGGCATTCTACCTGCTAAAGAATGCCATGGCCATACTTCTTTCAATGCAGATTTTGCTGTTTTTCTGGAAATCCGTGTTATATTTAATATTTCTCACTAGCATCATAATTCAGTTCTTTGGGCTTTTTATTCATTACTCAATTTTTACATGCATACGAAGCAAAGGCACTCTTTAATCTTCAAAGTAACATATTTGCTTTTTAACACTTTAAAGGGATTTGTGCAATGGGTTTATCCACTTCAATATGCCATTGGATTTCTTGACTACTGCTTACTTGGACATTGATTGTAGAGTCAAATAAAATGAAATACCTTGACAATTTCAATTTCAATATCTTTTCCATTGAGTATGGCATTTCTTACTGATACAGTTGTAAAGGTTTTTGTTTTCTTTGTGCTAAAGTGTAATCCATGCTGAAGACTGTAATCTTTGATCTGCATTAAGAAGTACTTCAAGATCACTTTGCTTTCAACAAGCAAGGTTGTATTTTTCTGGATTTTGCAGATTATTATAAGAAGTCATCTTTCAAGGCTAATGCTATGCTCTTCTTCACACAGTCTCAGGTTATTTGCCACACCTCTAGATTGAATACATATTGTGAAAAAATAAAACCCTAGTGTATATTTTAAACCAAGCAGTATACCCTTGTCCTACTACAGCGACTGCCTCTTTGTCTATGTAAAGGTTCCACGTGAGCACAATGAAGTATTGTAGAAGCCACATTCTTTTCTAGTTACCCCGAAGGTCTTCTGATCCGCACAGGTGATACACCTTTACATTGTTCATTGTTAACAAAACACAGGTAAACTGATATGCCTTTATTTCCACCAACATTCACCTGTTTACAGCAATTCAGCACATCCTCTAATTTATCTGTTTTTTGGTTTTCTATCTCCATGTTATGTATCTGAATCAAATTTCCACTTTTCATTTTACTGGAAGTATAAAAAGATGTGTTAGGCATATAAGTATATTTATTTGGGAGAGTGTCAGCATGCAAAAAAATGTGCAATTTATTTTCCTACCTGAAAGTCCAGAGTAATAAATTTAATTTGTTAAAATGTGAACATGATATGGACAAAATTCTATGTGATCTCTATGTTGCCAATGTAATAAAAGTGTATCAAATTCAGATTTTTAACTGTACACAAAAATTCATACCTTCTCAGAAATGTTAATATGTCTAACATGTTAACATACATTATAACTCTCTAAAGGAAGTCTCTAACTTTTAGGGTCTCATCAGAACTGGACTTCTTTACATGAAAATTTCTTTCATTATTTAGGTGACAGTGTGAGGATCAAACTGGAAAATGGTGATTTGTTTAATTTTTATTGACTATCAGATTTCAGACTGTGGAAATTTGAGAGATAGCTACCTGGTCAACTGACTAGAAGTAATTTATATTCATATTAATTCCAATGAAAGGTGATACAATATATCCTGTAAATTCTAGAACAATATAATTTATAACACTTGCAAGTGAAAATTTTTGTTAGTTTGTTTTTGAAACATTGATGAAAGTCATTTACAAGGGTTACTACGGTGCATTGACAGGGAGCTGCCAGAAATTCAGACCCTATTCAGAGAAGGACGTGGAAGAAGGAAAATCATTCTGAATGACACATAGCTCTTGACTGAAAGCAGAAGATACTAGAAAGAAGCTTATTTGTATTTCATTGACTAGACAAAGACATTTAATTCGATGGATCGTAATACACTATGAATAACCTTGAGAAGAATAGGAATTCTAGAACCCTTCATTGTGCTCATGAGAAACTTGTTCATGGACCAAAAGACAGTTAGTTGTGGGAATAGAACAAGAAAACATTTTGTGATTTAAAATCAACAAAGTTGTCAATCAAGGTCGTATGCTCCTATCCAATATGAATGATGAGCAAATCATCCAGAATCTGTCCCGGAAGAAGCAAAGGCAGAACACTCCTTATAAGCAAATGCGGCAAAGTTTAATCTCACCTATTTTGGATGCGTCATATGCAGGCATCAGTCCTTCAGGGGGAAAAAGGAATCATGCTTGGTAAAGTAGATGGGTAGCAAAAAAAGAAGAAACTGAAAAAGATGGATTGATATCATAGCCCTGGCACTGAGCTCAAACAGGATACCTACTCTGAGTAAAGCACAGGACTGGGCAGTGTTTCCTTCTTTGAACAGGGGTTCAAAAAGTCAGGGTTGCGAAAAAGTCCGGGGTTGCGAAAAGTCAGAACTAACTCAAAGGCACTTGACAACAGCAACATCAGAAACTTGATTCTCAATTTGCGTCCTAGAAATATGAGAGTTTTGTATAGGCGAACATTGTGATTTGATGCAGACATCAAAAGGAATCCAAACTGAGGTATCTATTATGCTGAAGGTACCCGTCATGCTGTCACTGTTGAAATTCTGGGTCCTTTGAGAGTTGGTTTCGCTTTCAACACAGCTCAGGCCAAGGTGAGAGTAGCTGGTATGTAAACTTCTGGGGGAATGGAGGTGGAATCAAATTCCAATATTTGTGCTTCTTGACTGGTTATTATAATAATTGCTATTCAATGAAAGATCATATCAGCTTTAAAACATGTTTTGAAATTATTCCTAGGGAATTGACCATTACAAAATTTGAACTCAACCATTATGAGAAAATATATTTTTTCCTTCCAGATTTCGTCCCCACCATTCTTCTAACATGCAGTTGTCATGGGGCAGGTGGAGGGGATTCATATGTGACTTTCTCTGGCTTCCTTAATGCCTCATCCTCCATCCTTCTTTACCTGATTCTGAAACCAACCATTACTCCCAGGGCTCTACTTCTGTGCTGGCTTCAGTAATTCCCTGATTCCATTGCCCGTTGTTCCCTAACCTTTCCTGACTTCCAAATTATATCTCTGGGCAAAATGAGTCTTTTGGATCTCATGTGGTTGCTTGTTCTAAGCAAAGCAAACTTTCTGGGTTTTCTTATTGCTCACATAGTAGGACTATTATTTGGCTAAACGCTGAGCCTTTGGGATATATTTAGTCCCAGGCATGGCATGTGTCTAAGCGGCAGAGTCCTGAAGAATTCCACCAGGCTCTATCATACCAGCGAACCTATATTTGTGTTTCTGTGTGTGTGTTTGTGTGTGGTTTTGAATTTTGTTTCCATTTGATTCCTGCTCTATCAAGGACCTTCTATTATAGTAGCTTTAAGAATGATCAACTTTAGTATCTGGGCACCATATAGTTCTTCTGATCTCAAGGCTATGAAGGCTGGGATTCATGTGATCCATTAGTCGGTGGACTAATTGTTTCCTTGCATGTTTTCTCTTTCTTTGAAATTTTCTTACAAGTGGCATATTATACTGTGTACAGAAGGGAGAATAAATGATAGCTTTTTCATCATTTTTTTCCAATTATAAAAGTTTTTCACTTATATTTTTCAATGAAACTATCTTGCATGTGTAACAATATGCACATGCATATAAATTTATTGAATATTTTCATATATTGAGTTATTTTTTGTAATAAGATGCTCTAGGTTTATTTATGTACATTGATGTCTCTTCAAATAGGCTCTGTAATGCTTATTATGTCTTATGACAAGGTTACTCAATTTTATTTTGTATTTTCCTAACCTTGTAACTAGAATGGATTATTTTTTATTTAGTCCATTGTCATTTAGTGGGAAATGGTATCTGAAGGCACACAATGTAGGTATTACAGTTATACATTACTTGACTACATTTTGGTTTTCTTTAAATTATTTTTTGAATAAGGATTTTTTTCAGGTAAAACATCACATTGGTGTTTACTGGTGCCTCCAATTCAAATCCAAGGTTACAGGTTAATTAAATAGGCTCTGCTATCTTACATCAGTAGTTTCTCCCTCCCACTCAACAACAAAAGCAAGTGGATTTTTTATTCATTTCCACTTGTTTACATCAACACCATGCTGCTTTAGTTATACAGATTCCACACTTACTTTACTATCTGGGAGGTGTCCCCCTCCCCCCCAAGGTTTCCTTGATTTTTGTTTGTCTGCTTTTCCAAATGAAGTTGGTCTTGCTACCAAAAATGAGTAAACGCATACCTAAAATAAAAATTGGGTGCATTGTATTGAATTTCATGAATTTAACTTGAAGAAAATCGATAGCCTTATCATTTTGCATCTTTCTACACGGGAACAAATTTGGTATATCCTGCATGTAGATCTTTCATTTATACTCTTTCATTCTCAGTGTTCTAGAAATCATCTAGCATGTAGAGCGAGGATGGGAAACCTGATGCCAATAGTAATTTAACTATTATTTTAAGCTTGCTTGTTTCTTTGTTTCTCTTTGAAAATTCTAGAATTTTTTTTTTGCTTTAAGGTAAAAATATATATATATATCACCATCATATGACTTAATGTTCTCAGTCTCTTTTAAGTCATAGGACCCACTAGCCACTGAATCCTTTTCTTCTTACTCATCTCAGACAAAACTAGATTATATATGTCTGAGAATAATGTATTACAACCGAAGAGACAGGGCAAAATGTGACAGAAGCTATATCTATTCTCTATATTACACTGACATTACCTTCTGTAAATCATTAGAATAGCTTGGCATATCTTTCTTTCGTCTTTGTACATAAAGCAAAACTTGAGCTCATCAATTATTTTTCTTTCATTGCTTCCCTTCCAGCCAGCTCTGGAGTTCATTTTATACATATACTGGATTTTCTTACGTTGTCTCCTTATCACCCCTTCTTCTTCATTTTCTTTTGATAGTGAGGGGAAAAAATGACTTTGTCTCCTCTTTTAATTCATTGATCTTACCATTTCAAGTAAATATTTCTTGTTTTTAAAACTGCAGTTTCATACATTTGTATTTTATACCGATCTAACTATTCTCATATTTAACCTCTGCAGCTCCCCATTACTAAAAACAGCTTCAGAGTCAGTGAACCTAGAATTCATTTGGGTATTGGGTGTCAAAATAATAATTTTTCTTGTATTCAAATCCATAGAATATATATAACTTCACCCGCAAACTATTTTACAATAGGTACTTCAGGCAACATTGCTATGGTAACATCAGTAACCAGTTGGCAGGAACAAACATTTCTTTCTAATGCTTCATAAACAGTGGTTCTATGTCCTTTTGCTAAGTTCAGCTTTGTATGAGTTTTTACTGTAAGAGCAGACTGAATAGCCGCTGTCTGTGACATGTTACTCTTAAGAGTGGAAAAGAACTTATGGTAACTCAAACACAAAAGAACAAATTAAAATTTCCACTGATCTTCAAAAACATCATATCCTCTTATATTCCACTGGCCACAACATCTTCTTCAGTAACCAAGCTCAGAACAAAGAAGTTGATGTGAATATCTTGACCATAAGATGAATGCATACTCACATGCCTATAGGCAGAAACATTTAACTCTGTTCCAGTGTAGAAGTGTATGAGTGAGCAAAAAAAAAAAAAAAAAAAAAGAGGTTCGATTTAATGCATCTTCATGAGAACCACCACTTAATATAAACAGGGGGTGCATGCAGAAATGAAAAAATTTAAAAATTAATTTTAAAAATTAACTCTCACTTTAAATTCTAACTTTACCTGAGCATTTAATAAGAGAGAGTCTATATTCAAATAGAAGACATATTCATAGTATTGACAATTACTTCATGGATTTTATACCACCAATTGTATTCATTGAACAACTTCATTTTCAAAGTAAAAATTTCAGTCAAAGTAATTTTAAAAACTTAGATGCAATATGCAGTGGTCAATTTTAATTATTTGTTATAACCCATAGAAATCACATTGAATAAGAGTTGGGCTGCTAAGTGCAAGGTCAATGGTTCAGGCCCATTAGCTATTGCTTGGGAGAATGATAAGCTTGTTTTGCTCAAATAAAGTCTTAACAGCCATGCAAACCTTATATAGGGTCTCTATGAGTAACGTTATTTTTGTTAATGATTTTATTGGGTGCTTTTACAGCTCTTATAGCATTCAAGATATCATTTTTATCAAGCATATTTGTATACATGTTGCCATATTCATTTCCAAATATTTTCTAATTGAGCCCTTGGTATAAGCTCTTCTTTCCCTCCTTTTTTTTTTTTTAATTAGGCATCACTGCCCTCTGGTAGGAGTGGGAGGTCCAGCCTTGCTGCTGCTGGATTTGAACCGCCAAGCCAGTCAGATGCTGTCCTGCACTCAACAACTATGCTATCGGGGCTCAGCCTCCCTCCCCCTTTTTAAATAAACCATTTTATTGGGGGCTCATACAACTCCCATCATGATCCATCTATACATCAATTGTATGAGGCTACATTTTCACACTTGTTGCCATCATCACTCTCAAAACATCTTCCCTCCACTTAGGCCTCCAGTAACAGCTCCCTATATTTCTCTTGTGACATGTTATTTTAAGTGTAAAAAAAAAGCCTTCACCTAAGGCACTTCGCAGCCGTAGGTTTGGTCTGGTTGGAAAACCTGCCAGTGTCTTCAATTTATATATCACCTTCTGGTTTCAGGAAAATAATCCATAATATGTCCATGTGCTATTGTTTGGAAACTTGAATGAAGATAGGAGATTGCTCTTGGCAAAGTCATCACTTTCAAGTCGGATTAAGGTAAAACAAACAAACAAAACTTCACTGCCACCAAGGTAACGTTGACTGAAGAGACTCTAAGGAACTGCCCTTGTGAGCTTCTGACACCATAACTCTTTATGGAGCACAAAACCTCCTCCTTCTTCTGAGGACTGGCTGGTGGTTTAGAGTTGCTGATCTTCCATTTAGCAGCCCAGCAGGTAACCACTAAACCTGAAGCACATCGGAGGCTCCAGGGCAAACTTATTTGCACTCATCATGTTTTTACAGTGAAATAAAGATTTCTGTTCCATTCAATTCACAGGGGAGTGTTGATTTTAGCATGGGGTTGCCAAAATAAACACACAAAAATCTTGGCATGAATCCAACCAAACATATCTTAGAAGCAAGAATGGGAGACTTCAATAAATGTACAAAAGACCTGTCCTCCAGGAGAAGACATACTTTCTGATGCAGTAGAGACACACGTCAATGAACACAAGGGGAACCGTCAGGGAGATGGGTTGACAGGATTGAGGCAACAATGAACTCAGACACATTAAAGATCATGAAGATAGCGTAGAAAGACAACATTCAATATCTGACTCTAACCACTCTGGGTACCAATTCAGTTCTAGTTCTTCCTTTGCCTTGTTCTGTCTAGAGTTTTGCTTCCCAATTAGAAGGGTCAGGCTCTCACATGCTTCCTCTCATCATGCTGCACATAATCAAGGAAGTGTATCACGTTTAAGAAAGAGAGGGTTTGCATTTTAACTGCTGCTGATCGTCGACTCACTCTGTTAAACACCCTTCTCAAGAAAAATATGTTTTCTTTCTTTTTCTCCCTTATGGTAACTTTCTCTGGTGTTCTCTAATATTGACAAGTAGTGAAGCGTGCTGATAAGAAGCATTTAAGAAGCTGACATGGATACCTTGACCATAAGATGAGTGCATAGTCACATGCCTACAGACAGAAACATTTAACGCTGTTCCAGAGTAGAAGTGTATCAGTGAGCAAAAAAAAAAAAAAAGAAGGTTCAATTTAATGCATCTTCATGAGAAACACTTAATATAAGGAGGGGGGTTGGGTGTAGAAAATGCTCAGGATTCAGTCTAAGACCAGGGCTGTTTTTGATTCCTCACTTCCAAAGTCTTGCACAACATTTTCCAATAAGCATAATGCCAATTACATGTGTAAACCCAAAGCTCCTAGAAGCCACATCAATAAAATATAAAGACCAAGTGAAATTAATTTTAATATTTTATTTGGTAATATGCATCCAAACTATTCCTATTTCAATATATTGTACATATAAAACTAGAGTAAAATGCTCGGCACTTTTTGCATACTAAATCTTCAATTTCTGATAAGTATATTTTACCTAACCATGTCTTTCCATTGGAACAAGCCACTTTACAGGTGCTCACTAGACAGCCTGAGATCTAGTGGACAGTACAGGCGGAGAGCTTTGTTTCAGCAGCCCCGAGAAGCTGAAGGAAGTAATAATTTTATAGAAAGTTATTTTAGACAAAGACGGCATGGACTCTATATGACAAAATCACATACCATAAAAACTGCATTTTGTTGTCTATCATGGAGAAGGTGCTGCTTATACTTTGCCTTTATTTTCTGTATCTGATTTTTTGTAATTTTCTCACTTAGTTCAGCACACAGGAATCAAAATTGAAAAGCCTAATTTATTTTTTTTCTCAGATGAGAGACATTCCATCTTACAAGATTCGTAGATCCATGGTTTCCTACAAGCTCAGGGCTACATAACTTTTTAGTTAAACTTTTATAAAGTATAAAAGTAGATAAACATACAGGTAGCAAGGTTTTCAGCATTTTATAACAATTTGAAATTCGATCACTTCTCGGCCTTTTGGCTAAGATCAAGTGTGGTGAAATTCCACAAATATTTCAAATTAAATAAAAACATAACACATATAAAAGAAAATTATTATTTATTAATTTATATTGTAGTTAAAGCATAAAGCTCAGTCAAAGGTGGCATATACACCTAGTATCGTAAAAGTGAGGCATTCATAATTTCAATGAAAAAATATTTAAGTAGCATCAATTTTAAACTAGTGTGCTTGAAATTGTTAAATAACAATAATCAGTTTTCAGTTGTAAAATCGTATTATAGTGTGTATCCACTCCTAGTAATAAAGAACTTTAACTATTGGCCAAGAAAAGGTAAGAAAAATCCAATTACTGAAGTTGCAAGGTATGGTGACAATAATTAAAATAACAAAGTCACACATCACTTCACACAGTCAATATATGAAGACTTTGGCAGCAATTTATGAAATGTATATAAAGAAATGAAAGTGGTTTTGTACACACATACATATTTTACCCTCTTTAATGTCTAAGCTTATAAAACATCCAAATGGCATTGTCTAATACCATTGCAAGAGAACCCATTATATAATAAAAATACATATATCTTGAGTACCTTAAAATTCTGATTTCTATTATTAATCACAGATTATAAGAGACATGGACTTCTTTTGTTTTTTTATATAATTTGTCAATTTTTATATAATTTGTAGTAAACAATAGTCAATAATATAGATTGTGGAATCTTTGTCAATCCCTGGCTATCTCACTCATGACTTAGGGAATCTATAACTGTCTTAAACTGAATTGTGATCCCAAGGGCTCAATGGAAAGCAAATGTCTAGAAAAGAATGATGGAATATATGTACCAATATGTTGAACACAATTGATGTATGCTTTGTAACAAGAATTGTAAGACTCCTTGATAAAATGATTTAAAAAACAGCTGTACAATATCTGGATAGATTTGAATTTTAGGAAGACAAAAATTAAATCAAGATTTAGCACTCAACTAATATTTACTGTGAGTGGGGTCTTGCGTTACATGCTTCATAGGTTTTACATAAATTAACTCACAATATTTCTATGCAACAGGAATTACAAATACTTTTATATACAGATGAATAAGGAGTCAGGATAACTAAACTAACTTACTCAAGATAAAACTAATGAATGGCAGTTCCAGGACTCAAAAGCATTCCTGCTGGATTCAGGAATCTCTCTCTTCTTTGTAATGGAAGAGTTGAGAATGTATAGGATTGGATATTGTAAATAAGCAGTTGGTAACATACTGAGAAAAGACAGAGCCAAATATTCTTCTAAGCCAGTAGTTAGATTAAAACCAGGAAGTGAAGCCAACTCAGCAAATTTTTAAGGAGTATAGAAAGTTATACTACATAGAAAGCTCCTGTATAGGAAGCTCACTGCTTACAACTATAACATAATTATTGGAAAGATAGTCCATTAAAGCATTCAGTAATCATTCTGTATTAAAATGGATAAATTAATTTATATCCAAGTGTCTTCTGCAATACTTGATCTGCAAGTCAGTTTCCTTTTATGAGACTATTAGAATTTTATCATTTAACAAGTTTACCCTAATATATTAGGTTTCAGTAAGCTTGAGTAAAAGTAAATGTTCAGTTATATATCTATATAGCTTAACTTTTATATATTCTGATTTTTCTCCTAGGTTTTATTTTAAAATACACCCATAATGTTCATTTGTCTATGCATGCTTTATTGAAAGTCAGATCAATTTTTGGAATGAAACATGCAAATGCGATATGCTGCATTAAGGGTCTACACAATGAATGCTTCCTGCAAATCATAAAAACATATTCATTCTTTTGAATGTCCGAGTTTATAATGTAAAAAGAAAGAAAGAAGTGGAAAAAACGTAAGATATTTTCTAACTATATGAAGTGTCCCAAATTCCAAACAAAATCTATCACCAAATATTCTTTGTAAACAAATGTTCTTCACATTCTGACCTTTATGTTTTTTATTGGAAGAACAACAACGGGTATCTTAGCAACCACACCTGGACCCAAGGTACATGGGAAAATCTTGGCCTTCAAGGTCAAAATGCTCTAAGCTTGGATTGAATGTCAATAAAATATATGCCGCTTAGATTTTAAAGCACAGTGATAAAATTGTAGAGATGGAAAGTGAGTATTTTAATATGCGAAAAAAAATGACAAAGGAACAACAAAGAAAAGGAGAGAAGAAAGAGAAAATGCTTATAGCATAGGTAAATCATAATTGTTCCATTCTGACAAAACAGAGTAATTTAGTTTAAGGAAATAAGGATTGAGGTAACTACATGATGCTACTAACTAGTAAATTGACATTTTGACAGGTATTTGTTATGCATGTAGAAAACCCTAGTAGCCTGGCAGCATAGTAGATTATGTGTTGAGCTGCTACCCACTAAATTACTAGTTTGAAACTAACAACTGTTCTAAGGAGAAGAGTCTTTTTGCTCCTGGAAAGAATTACAGCCTCAGAAAATGACAAGGGCAGCTTATTCTGTCCTAAATAAGTAAATATATCAAACCCTGGTGGGGATACAGGTTAGATCATGGGATGTTAATCAAAAGGTTGGCTTTCAAAACCCACAGTCTGTCCAAGGGACAAAAATGGGACCTAAACTTTGGATTTAACCAAATACATTGATGATGACAAGCAATACTAGGAGGTTCCAAAAAGTTCTAGAAAATGGATTTGGAGAGAATGGAAGGTTTACTGTTGTCATAAATTGGAACCTTAATAGCAGTAAGAGTATACTTTCAAGAAGTCCTAGTATTTCCATGGTTAAACATTTGTGTGCCTAGTGAAATGTCAGAGGTTCAAATCCAGTAGTCCTACTCTGTTGGAGTAGATAGTAAACATCTACCAACTAATAGTGCTGTAAAAATTTTGACTAAAGGGATTAGAAAACAGAGATGCATGTCATTTTCACAATCCTAAAGTGGAGAATATCTCTAAGTAGAAACATTAGATTTTCGATAAATATCCCAAATTCAGAATCTTCAACATTCCTGGCCATTGAGCATGACAAAGAATGCAGGATTGCGACTCAACCCATATATTTTGATAATATCTAAGAGGACGGAGATTACAAACAATATTTACAAAGACAATGTACAGATATATTTAACTTACCTGACGAATTTTTAAACCTGTTAAATTTAGCAATCCGAAAGGAATATTTTGACACAAATAATTTTTATTTATTTATTTTTGTATATAAGAGGGCTTTAAAAAGTTGGAAAAACTTGTATATAAGAGGGCTTTAAAAAGTTGGAAAAATTACATTCACTCCAATTCCATTTTCCAGAACTTTTTGAAGCCTCCTAGTATTGTTTGGCTTCATCAATGTATTTGATTCAATCCCAATTTGGGGTTTTATGTAACATATTCTTTTATTTATTATTTTCATCACGTTATTCCCATTCTGTGAGCCATTAAAATGAAATGTTTATAATATTTACAAACATTATGCTTCAAAAATCATTTTATTGGGGGATCTTATAATTCTTACTACAATCCATACATCCATTGTCAAGTACATTTGTATATATGTTGCCATTATCCTTTTCAAAATACTGTCTTTCTAATAGAGCCCTTGGTATTAGATCCTCTTTTTTCCCTGCGTCCCCTTTCTCTCACCTTGTGTTCTCTTGATAATTTATAAATTATCACTATTTTCATATCTTACACCATCTGTTGCCTCCCTTCACACACGTTTCTGTTGTTCACCAACCTGAGAGAAGGAAGGGCGGTTGGTACCTCCTTTCTCTCCCTACCTTCCCCCACCCTCATGGCATCACTACTTCCATTATTGTTCCTGCAAAATTTATCTGTCCTGCATCCCATGTGTCAAGAGCTCTTAACTGTCCCAGTGTACTGATTTGGTGTATATATTCTGGCCTTTTCAGATTTGTAAGGCAGAATTGGTGTTATGATAGTGGGGCAGGTGGGGAACATTAAAGAATTAGAGCAATGTTTATGCTCCCTGCCTGGCTTGTCTCTTCCTTGTGACCCTTTTGTGAGAGGGTGTCCAATTTGTCTACAGAAGGGCTTTTAATTTCTACTCTGACCCCCCTCATTTGCATTGATGTGATTGTTTGCTTGGCATCTTCTGATGCCTGATACCTGATCCTGATAACACTTCATGATCTCACAGGCTGGTGCACTTCTTCCATTTTGCATTTATCTATGTGCTGTATGAGCTTGAAGAGGAACTAGCATTGACTTCATGGACTAATATTGGACTTAGGACGTGATCTGGGCTGGAACATTTTCTTAATATACAATTATCCATTGATATAGAATTCTCTCTTGCACAAATATGAGTGTCTCTAGTAAATCCTGCCTAACACCATGGTATAGAATCACCAGCCACTCTGAGAGAAAGAAATGAAGGTATTTACTTTTATAAAGATTTTCAATCTCAGGGCAAGGATTCAGAATTGGCAATGGGTTTTTAAATGCATGATGACAGGGATTAAATATCAGAGTACCAGGCTGAAAATAATAACCCATCAGCATTATCTATATATATAGAAATATATACATATACACATACACATATACATACATATACACACATATATTTCACCTAGATGAAAACCTAAGGTAGAATAAGACAGTTTTCCTTCACCCCTACCAGAAAGGGATATTAGAAGTCATTCAGCTGTTAGGTTCCTTATTTTGTAATGTAGACAAATAATATGGACTCAAGCTTAGAAAATGATGAAGTGAGACAAAAATAATTCTTTTCTGATTTTAAGTCAGGCATTATTACTTTTCCTCTAAGTAATTCAGAAAAAGTTCATAGAATAAGCCAGAAATATGTCATATAGATAATTTAAAAACAATTAAACTCTTTGTCATCGAGTCAATGCCAACTTACATAGTCCCTGTAAGACAAGATAAAACTGCCTGTGTTAGTCTAGGTAGACAAGATAAAAAAATTCACAAAAACTCACATTTGTATAGAAAGAGTTTCATATACAAGAGCAACTGTACATTTAGAAAAGATCTCAACCCAGTTCCATTCAAGGTCACAAGTCCGATATTAGTCCATATGTCCGATATCAATCTATAAAATCCTCTTCACACTCAC
The DNA here is from genome assembly GCA_004026705.1 of Nesogale talazaci. Taxonomy (NCBI): domain Eukaryota; kingdom Metazoa; phylum Chordata; class Mammalia; order Afrosoricida; family Tenrecidae; genus Nesogale; species Nesogale talazaci. The sequence continues at coordinate 331,991 of PVJH01000198.1, forward strand.
AAAACACATGCAATGATGCCAAATGCAGAATAATCACAAGCCAGTGAGTAGAAAGTCTTTGATTCCAGTGGTGTTGTAAGTTTCTTGGTGCAGACAGGGGTCTTTCTGTGGCATCTCTGGCTTCAGAGTTCTGGTTGCATCAATGTAGCTTGTCCAGCTCAGGGCACTAGGGGACCTCCATGTGGCTTCTCCTCAGGGTTATCTTGCAGGAAGTAAACCTTGTCAGTACAGAATCTCCAAGTGAGTGAGAGAGTTTTTCCTGGTTCCAAGAAGGAAGTACCAGATTTCCAAGAATTCTCAGATGAGAAGGCCATGCTCACCCAGAGGCCTCAGTGACTATCTCCAGACTGACAGTCTAGACTCCACCCCTACACTCTTAGTCCTCAAATTGACACCAGATTAGGTGACTACTACACTGCTCTTGCCAGTTTCTGAGATTGCAATTGTTTAAGGGAGTAGAAACCCACAAACTGAATGGGCTTCCTCTCAGATTTCAGGCTACTGTGTAATGACTATGCCAAAGACTCAGAAAAGTAAGAGGGGAGGGATTTGATAGAGAACTTTTACAGAGAAGAGACTTCTGGTAGACGTTGAAGAATACTAATAGATGGGAGATAGACAAACACGCAAAGACAGAGACAGATAGATAAACATACAGATTTCAAATGTGAGTGGCACTACCAGAGGGAGAGTCAGGCTAAGACAAGATGGTAAGATGTTTGTACTTTATGTGGCAGAGAGTAGGAGAGTGCAAACCTCTAGTCTAGAATACAGTATCCTCTCAAGCAGATATTTCTATCTATCCTTTGCATTTCAAAACAAATATTAATACATCACCCACTTTATCATTGAGTATATTGTTTGGTTTTATTGTAGTTAAATATGTTACTGAGAATTTGAGACTTACAAGTTTGGCCTGTCTATCAGGTCACAGCTTGATGGCCTCATTTGGAGATAAATTGCTCGTTGGAAGCAGGGCACTCACTCGGTCCCAACTAGACATTCCTATTGACAAAACACATGGAGAAAGGCAACCAAAGCTTCAGAGCTGGAGAAGCCATGTGGAGACGCCTGCCAGCACTGAGATGCTTACACTGCCACTGGATCCACAAGACTTTCCACCCACTGGCTTGTGATTGTCCTGCATTTGGCATCATTGCATGAGGTTTGTGAGTCTAAAGAGGACTTTATAGATTGGTATCAGATATATGGGCTAATATTGGACTTATTGGCATGATCTGGATTGGGCTGGGATGTTTTCTCAATATCCAATTGCTCTTGTATATAAACTCTTCCTTTACACATATGAGTGTGTCTATAAATTTGTTTCTCTAGTCAACATGGACAAACACAGTACCTTTTGGGGTACTGTGCACAGTTTATTGATGAGGAAATCAAGACTCTATTTTTATAGCTACTTAACCCAGTCACCTAGCTATTTAGCTGCAGGGATGAAACTTGAATGCATGCTTTATAAGTTCCAGACCTGACTTAGTATGTATTATACGGCCATAGCAGTTAAAACAGTGTGGTACTGTTATAATGACAGATATTCAGACCAATTGAAAAGAGCTGAAGACCCCAAAATAAAAACATCAGCATACAGGCAACTGATTTTTGATAAGGGTCCCAAAAATATCAAATGGGAAGCAGATGTCCTCTCTTCAATAAATGGTCCTGGAAAAGATGGCTATCTACTTGCAGAAAAATGAAGCAAGACCCCTACCTCACTTCATGCACAAGAATAAACCCATGGTGGATCATAGACCTTGCAGTAAAATCCCAAACAATTAGGGCCATCAGTGAAGGAGTTGGGACAAAACTGAGAACCTTGGAATAGGAAATACATAGGTTCTCAGAAATAGGAAAGTATACAAATATAGAGGAGTCATAAATCAACAAGTGGAATATACTGAAGCTAAATCACCTGTCCACATTAAAAGAATTCACCAAGAGAGTAATAAGAAAGTCCACTGACTGGGAAAACATCTTTAGCAACAACAAATCAGACAAATATTTTATCACTAAAATCTACAATACTTTTCAAGCTTACAATAAGAGAAAAACCAACTGAACACTGAAGAGGTGGGCAAAAGACCTGAACAGAAGTTTCACAGGGGAAGAAATTCGAATGGCAAATAAACATATGAAAAAATGTTCCTGATCATTAGCCATAAGAGAAATGCAAAGTAAAACAACTATGAGATAGCACCTAACACCTGCAAAGATAGTCCAATTCAAAAAACCAGGAAGCAACAAGTACTAGAGGGGTTGTGGTAAGATAGGAACTCTCATCCACTGCTGGTGGGCTTATAGGTATGTACAGTCTCTATGGAAATCGATTTAGCAATTTCTAAAACAGATGGAAATTGAGCTGCCATACCATCCAGCAATCCCTCTACTGGGTATATAACCAGAAATGGCAAGAAACCAACCATGACCAGACATCTGTGTTCCAATGTTCATGGCAGCATAGATTGCAATTGCAAGGAGTAGGACCGAAATTTCCATCAAAAGGTGAACGGATTAAAAACTGTGGTACATACATAAAATGGAATACTACAGATCACTGAAAGGTTGTTGTGGTGAACTCATGAAACATGTTGCTGCATGGGAAGAGCTGGAGGAAATCATGCTAAGTGAAGTAAGCCAAGCTCAAAAGGACAGACACAATATGAGTCCTCTGAGGTAAGCATTTAAAAGGGGATGGGGGCATAGGGAAAAGGCTGCTGTAAAAAAAAAATGAATGGGTTGAGGTCCAGGTTATATGGCAGGGGCCAGACCAAGCCCAGGGCTACAAATGGTAGTCAATTATAAAGGAAGGGGGGAGGGAGAGATACTCATGTATAGTGGGGAATCAGGGCACTAATCCACCCAAGGGGAGGGTATTGCTTATATATCCACAAGGAAAGAAGGACTTTAACACAGCATTCTAGAATGTGAAGGCAGTGTGATGCATGGAGTGGGGAGCCAGTGGAGGTATCTGAGAGTCCGGCCTCCATTCCAACCATGAGGATGGCTGCCCCCAGAAGGATTTATTCTAGAGGATAGCACTGAGTTTTGGGGGCAGAGGGACATGTCTGACCTGAGCACATGGGAGTAAATGAAGGGTAAGTGTGGAGTGGAGCACACTCAGGCCCACCAAGCCTTGAGGGCAACCTCCCCACTCAGAACAGCCAAGGCACGGAGAGGTCCAGATTGTCACCTCCACTATGAGACACAACATCCCTGTTGACCCAAGACTCTTTGGGGAACAACACTAGAGACACAGTGTTGGGATTGCAGATGTCTGTCCCTACCACACAGAGGAAAGCACTAAGGGTATGCAGCAGACCAGCAAGGGAAGCAGAGCATGGAGGTCTTGAGAGAGAGCTAAGGATAGATTTGGGGATCAGGGCATGGATCCCCATTGAACTCGACTGGAGTTTACTCCCTGAGATCAACAAATGGAACTTAAACTATTTACAGATTTTGCTTTATTATTATTATTATTATTATTATTATTATTATTATTAATCTATCTATATTTTCTGGGCATTGTTTTTTTGTTTTCTTTGTTTGTTTGTTTTGGCTTTTTTCCTGTTGTAGTCAGTGTTTCATTTTCTTTTGTCGCTTCATTTTGATGTGTCTTGTTTTTTGAACATAGCATCATCTCTGCATTCTAGCTAGATAAGATAGGCTGGGCAATCAGTCTGAAGGAGAAAACAATGGGAATGATGGTTCTGGGAAGATATGGGAGTGGGGGAGGTGGCAGAAAGTATATGGGGTTGATCAACACAGTGACAAGGGAACAACAAGTGATCCAAAGTTAGTGGCAGGAAGGAAGTGAGAGGACTCGTAGGGATTTTTCAGGGTTAGGGTAACTGAGAGGTATTATGGACACACAAATGAAGGTTGAATATGATAGTGGGACAGCAAAGAAATAGAAGGATATAGATGAAGGACTAGGAGGCAAGGGACATTCACAGAGATCTAAACACAGTCATATATATATACATATATATAAGTAAATAGATTTATTTATGATAAAGGAGAAATAGATACATGTGCACATATTTATAGGCTCAATATTAAGGTCGGATGGACATTGGACATCAAGTCAAGTACTTCCTCAATTCAGGAACACTTGGTTCTACTAAATTGGCTTTCTATGATGCTCATATTCCTGACCTGATTGCTGAAGACAAAAAAAAAAAATGTGTGTGCGTAAGCAAAGGTGGTGAAGAAAACTTATGGTGCCCAAGTACCAAAAGATATAGCATCTGGGGTCTTAAAGGTTTGAAGACAAACAAGGGCAACCATCTAGCTCAGAAGTAACAAAGCCCACATGGAAGAAGCACACCAGCTTGTTTGACCATGAGGGGTCAAAGGGACCAAGAATCAGATATCAAAGGACCTAAAATGATGTCATTGTGTGTCCAGCTTCCCTTTGGGGATTGCCAAAGACAAAAGTGTGCATAAGCAAAGGTGGTGAAGAAAGCTGATGGTGCCCATCGATCAAAAGATATAATATCTGGGGTCTTAAAGGCTTGAAGACAAACAAGCAATCATCTGGCTCAGAAGTAACAAAGCCCACATTGAAAAAGCACACCAGTCTGTGTGATCACGAGGTATCAGGGGGATCAGGTACCAGGCATCAAGGAATTAAAAATTTTATTTGTGTAAATGAGGGGGAGTGCAGGTTGGGTACCTCAAGTCCAACCATAGGCAAAAGACTTCTTACAGAAGGGTCACAGGGAAGAGATAAACTAGTTAGGCTGTAGTGTAGCAATGATGAAACATACAACCTCCTTCTAGTTCCTCAGTGCTTCCTCCTTCCCAGTGTCATAATCCCCATTCTACCTTACAAGTTTGGCTGGACCAGAGTATATACACGGACACAGATAGGAGACAGGGAATCCAGGACCAGTGGTTCCTTCAGACCCAGTGATGAGAGTGGCAGGACTGGGAGGGTATAGGAAGGGTGGGGTTGAAAATGGGAACCAATTATGGAGATCTCTATATAACTTCCTCCCTGGGGTACAGACAGCAGGGAGGTGGGTGATGGAAGTCATTAGATGGTGTACAGTATGATAAAGTAATGATAATTTATAAATTATCAAGGGCTTATGGAGGTGTTATGGGGTGAAGGGGGAAAAATGAGGAGCCAATTCCAAGGATTTAGATGGAAAGCAAATTTTGTGACAATGATGAGGGCACTGGTTGTACAGATGTGCTTGACACACTATGGACCTATGTATGGATCGTGATAAGAGTTGCATGTGCCTCCAAATAAAAGGATTTTAAAAAAATAAGTTTTAGAACTGAGTGTTTCTATCACATTACACTTAGGACTTTATCCATTCTGACACCAGGACATTTTATGACTAAGGAAAACACCAGAAGAAGGTACCAATGCATTTTGGAAAGGTAGTTGCCCCTCTCTGTCAAGGAGGTGATTGCAATTGTTAATCTGTATTTAACTTTGAGGAATTCCAGCTCAAATGTCTCATAAATCTGCTTCCCTCATGGCTACTTATGTGTCCTCAGGCTTTTTTGTATTGGCAGAAGTCTCAGAGATTAATGTTTCTGGGACATCTCCAGTGTCCCACATGCATTATATGACTCTTACTGGTATCATCTAACTACAGTCAAGGGTAAGGGAAGGGTATGACAAGATTTTATTAAGTTTAAAAAATAGTTTACTGGTAATGATATAGTGACTTCCTAGAAGCAAAAAAATCACAATGAAATTATAGTTTTCAGTAGAAATGGAGTGATCAGAATTACTGTACATTGGTTCCTTACCTGAAACCAAATTGAATTTACCAATGATTTGCAAATAGAAGAGCCAAAGCAGTCATCTCATTAAAAAAAAAAGGAAATAGGATGTGGCCAAATTGTTAAGAGAAGATCAAGTAGGGAGTGCTTTATGGTACATTATATAAAATTATTATTGACCATATATTAACCAACTTCACTGCAATGGTTGGTAGATTTTGCAGCACATCAATCTTGCCTCAACTTTAATAAGAACAGCGAGGTGTATGGGCCTGACATTTGATGTCCTTTCCAGAAAAAAAAAGAGCTCAACAAAAGACCGCATTTCCCAGATCTGGAGCCAGAAGTGGGCAGCTTTCGGCTATGAGCTTTTCCAGGTCTGCCTCCGTTTTTAAGGCAAGGTCATACTCCCTCCTCTTAGAGAAATTGCTGGAAACAGAGTAATGACGGTGGTCAAGAGCATACTGCTGTAGGGCCTCCCCCAGGGAGGAGGGTGAAAAACTGAGAAACGCAATGTCACCTCTGAAGCATTGGAGGCCCTTTGGCTGCACATTTCCTCCCAGTGCATGCCTCTTCTACCAGACAAGGTGTGCACCAGCGCATTCTGTGGAATGGCAGAGATTCTCTTGGTTTGCACAGGTTACCATGCCCTAGCCTGCTCTCATTCTTCTCTTCTTGTCAAGGATTTTATTCTCCAATAGCAGTGCACCATAATAGCTTTAAAAACTAAGCTTAGAAATGATTGAGAGTTGCCTAATTTAATCAAAAGAAGGATAAGAACATGAAGCTAAAATAGCATATCATAGAGTAGGTGTGTTTCCACAAGACACTGGTATACTCTAGTGTCACAGTGTGCATCCACTATTACAATATTACAGAAAGGGTGTACTAAATCCATCATCAGCATCCTGCTCTAAGAATTGTAAAACAAAACAAATGCCATCTCTCTCGCCCACACCCCTACAGACTTGCTCCTATGGCTCTTCTCCAGAAGGCACTTGGATTAACAGGGTAAACTGCTAAGCAGGAGAAGCTACCTGAAGAGCTTGAAATGGATTCTCAGTCTTTCAGTCTCTTTTTTTTAATAACTTTTGACCAATTGCCTTCCCCTTCTGTAGCTTTTTTATCTTCTGTCCTAATTTAAAAACCAACATTATACTTCTTACCTATCTCCATTAGGATTTTAGGATTAATAAAGCATCGGCAACTATGAACTGATTTTTTTTCACTCTGTATATATACCTTATGAAAGCAATGCAGTAGATATTAGAAACTTGGGATACTTTATATACTATTGTATTGCATACATTATGTCCATAGGATACACCACCAAATTAAAATGGATGGAGTCTTTAGTAACTAATTCCATATAATTTAATAATCCTATGTTTACCTATTAATCAACTAAATTAAAATGATCATTTTATGTAATTATCACTAAAATTCAATTTAAGATTAGAAATGAATTCATTTTATATTAATTTATTGACAGACAAACTATGATACACTAATACAACTCTTTTGAGGGTAATAATCCTGAAAAACGAAAAAGAAAAGTTATTTAAGTTCCTATTGATCTCTTTTTCAGATTTCCTTTTTTTTTTTTTCAGTTCTCTCTAACAGCTCATTTACTATTGCTATGTCTATATTGGAACTTTGAATAGTTATAGTGATCAGCTAGTGCCTTGATATAATTTAGAATTTCTATGATGAATCTTACATTTCTCAAATCTAAGGAATCTCAAATCAATGTAGTTGGTCACTTTAATAGCTACCAGTCAGGAAGAGACAATGGATGTGAGCACGACAATTTCACTGTATTTCTTTACATGGGCTAGTTAGTCAATTGCAATGCAATGTTACAACCTTTATTATGGATTTGTCCTTGGAAAAATCTGATCCCTATAGAAAAACAATTGCAACTGCATCCTCAGTGACTTGGATCAGCACTATAGCTGCAACAGTAAGTGCAAACATAATCAACAAAGGACACATTAGAGAAGGACTGTCCTTCAGTTTATTTTCTCCATGTCTGCCTCCCAGAGTCTTGATGGTATGATGGCTCAAATGCTCAGCATTTACCAAAATGTTAATAGCTGGAATCCACCAGGGACCCACTAGAGAAAGATGTGTCGACTTCTCCCCTGAAGATCTACAGAGTGGAAATACTATGGCAGCTGTTTTACTCTGTCCTGAAGGGTCTGTGGCAGTCACCTAACCTGGTGTCAATTTGAGGTTTAAGGGTGTAGAAGTGGAGGCTAGACTGTCAAGCTAGAGCTAGCCAATGAGACCTCTTGTGTGGACATTGCCTTCTCCTGAGAATTCTGGGAAATGTGGTCATTCCTTCTTGGAGATGGAGACACTATCTCTCTCAGCTGGCTCACTTGGAGACACTGGACTGACAAGGATTACTTCCTGCAAGACATCCTTGAGGAGAAGCCACGTAGACCTACTCTGATGTGGCCAGAAACAGCTACATGGAGACTCCTGCCAGCACTGAGATGCTTATAACCCCACTTGGATCTCAAGATTCTACCCATTGGCCTGTGATCTACAGTTGGCATAATTGCATGTAATTCACGAGTCTGAAAGACTTTGTACATTGCTGTCAGACATATGGGCTAATATCAGACTTGTGGACTTCATCTGGACTGGGCCTGGATGTTTTCTTAATGTACAATTACCCTTTAATTACCCTTTATATAAAACTCTCATATACATATGCATGCTTATGAATTTGTTTCTCTAGTCTACCTGGACTAACACAGGGTTCTACAAATTGAAATACAACCAATAGCACTGAGTGGGTCATTTCTCAACGAACTTTACATTCTCAGAATAGTGATCTTTGAACTCCCAGGGCCTAAATAACCTATCTGTTGCATGTTGGCCCCTGTGAAAGTAATACACATTTTAAAGAATAACAGTTAATGACTTACCATGTTCTCTTAATGAATGATTACTCTTCACAGGGAAACTATTGATTAAATAATCCCTGCAGTGTGATTTCTTTGGGGGGTGGTGTGTGTGTGTTCGTCAGGTTACGTATACACACAAAAGTTTGGCAGTTTGAACACACCAGTCATCCCATGGTAAAAAGATGTAACAATCTCCTCCCATTAAGGTTAGAGCCTTGAAAACTCAATGGAACAGATCTGCACTGTTCAATAGAGCCATCATGTATTGAGACCAACTTAATGGAATGGATTTGGTCTTTTAGCCTTTATTCTCTTATATAGATGACTCCAAAAATAGGGATGCAACTCACAATAATTCAAGGTCTAGTCTTGTGACACTACTAACTTGATACTGAAGAAGAAATTGAACCTGTTTAGGGCTCAGTTTATTCATTTGTTAAAAAGCGTAAGAGCACTGTTTTAAAAAAATATGCAATATAAAATAGAGTAGATTGTTCTCATCTGGTAAGCAGTTGATAAGAGAAAAATATTTTATCTACATTAGGTCAGGATATTCTGTGAAAAGCCAGCTGAGAGCATTAAGATAAGGAGACTTCTTGGTGTAGTGGAATTTCTCTAGTCACTTATAGATTGAGATAAAGAGTTTGAAGCACTTGCTCCAGCCCAGACAGAAACCTGGCCGGGGCTGACCTAGTGTAGACCTAGGGTTCAAGTCCCTGGTCAGGACCTGATTGCAGAATCTTAGAAGAAGCTATTATGATTGAAACACTAGACCTGTTACTTTCCTATAAACCCCAAAACATGAGTATGGTCTATGAGTTTTATGTAGCCTTTAGAGCAAATTTCTGAACCCATCAAAGGAATATAAAGTGACCTAGTTAGGTATGACTAGTATCAGAAGAGATCAAAGGAAATGAAGAGTAAAGGAACATATGACCTCAAACTTATGGCATTAGCTATGGGTGGAAGCTGATCTTTAAAGTCTACTCTTCCACAGGAGATACAAGAGCTCAGAAGTCTTACGACAATTTTTCACCTATGTTGTAGCAATAGATTGAAATAAATGGATGAGAAGAGTTGAACTGATTGTCTACATAGTCCTGAGATAGCACATTATTGAAAAGAAGGCATTAGAGATATATCAGTCCTCTTGGATAAATGCTTGAGTGTGAAAACTTAGATACTTAAAGCTATGAAAAGATATGACCTAATATGTATTAAGTATCTCCTATAGAGGACTTGAACATAAATTGTTGGTATATTAATATTTTCAAAACCAGCTAATTTTTAATCAGCTAACAACATCCTTTCCATAGCTAGTTAGACCAAGTGTGATATGATTCCTCATATCTCCCCAGCCTCTTGTCCAAATGTTTCTTTCCTCTGCATATGATGGTGACCTTCTAGATACTTCTATTTTGGAGTTTCTGCACCCCTTGCTTTCTTCTTGCATTTTTTTCTCCTACTGTGTTAGTCCATGTAGACTAGAGAAAAAATTCATGGACACTCATATTTATATGAGAGAGTTTTATAGAAAATGTAATTGTACCTTAAGAAAGCATTAAGAAATCCAGTCCAGGCCAAGCCCACGGTTTGATATTAGTCCGTATGTCAAATGCCAGTCTATGAAGTCTTCTTCTGACTCATTAAACACATGCAATGATGCCAAATGCCAGATGATCACAAACCAGATGGGTAGAATGCCTTTGTATCCCGTGGTGTTGTAAACATCTCAGTACTGGCAGGGGTCTCCAAGTGGCTCCTTTGGCTTTAGAGGTCTGGTTGCATCCATGTGGCTTGTGCAGCTCAGGGCGCCAAGATAACTCCACGTGACTTCTCAGGGATATCTCACAGGAAGCCAGCCTTGTAAGTCGAGAGTCTGTAAGTGTTGTCAGTAGAAACTCTCCCAGGAAGTGAGCGTCTCCTTCTTCCACGAAGGTAGTCCCAGAGTTCTCAGAATTCTCAGAAGAGAAAGCCATGCCCACAGAGAGGTCTCATGGGCTACCTCCAGATTGACAAACTAGACTCCACTCTACTCATAATCCTCAAATTGACATCAGATAAGGTGATTGCCACACCTACATACCATTGTAGCTTTCTAATATACGTGTGTATGTACAAGTGTATGTTAAGAAGTAGGTGAAACCCATACACTGATGTATGCTTGGTTTTTATCACAGTATTATGGGATTTCAGGTAACATTTGCAGTCATGTTTCTACTTATTATTTGGAGTTATGGGAGAAAGTATGCAACATACAATCATAAAATGAAAACGTAAAGCTATTTTATGATTAAAATATTATTGTAGAAAGATCTACTTATTATTATTTAACACAATGGTTCCCAAATTGACCTGACCACCAAACCAAATTCACCATCATTGAGGCGATCAAGACTCATAGCCATTCTACAGACCAGGGTAGAAGTGACCCAGTGGTTTTCTGAGACTGTCACCCTCTGCAAGAGGGGAAAGTCCTGTCTGTCTCCCACAGAACAGCTCATGGTTTTGAACTGCAGCCTAACTTACAACAACACCACAAGAGCCCCCTCCCTCTCTTTTTATTTTCCCTTTTTTTTCCCCCATGAAACTATTGTTTTGTAGCAAAAGGCACATAGATTCGCCTGTTCTCAGTAGCCTGTGGAAAAAGAATGATTACATCCAAAAAGATGGTGCTACTGAGCAGGGGTCACAGATTGCTCCAGTGCTATTGTGGATGATGTTGGATTTCCTTATGAATCAAGAGAACATTGAAAAAATAGCCAAAGGACACTAGACTCAAAGGTAAAGAATAAGAGTGGCCTGGTTCACTGAGAGAAAAAGTTAAATGCCTAATCAGCTGCTGAAATCATGCTCAAGCTCATCACTACTCAAAGAAATGCAGATTCGAATAAAATACTAGTGTTTGCCTTCAAATTGACAAACTCTTAAAGGGTATCAGCTAAGCTGATGCAGAGACAGGCCCTTGAGTACACTACTGTTTAGAGTGCAAATTGCTGTGCTACAGGAACATAATTTGCATTAAAAAGTGGGCATGCCTAGAAGCAATAGTTCTGCTTCTAGGAATATACCATAAAAAATAAAACTCATAAATATAATATTTAGAATAGAAATGTTCACCACTGCATTATTTTCTAATGCTAAACATCGAAAACAACATTAAAGGAAATGGACAAATAATTCATAATGTTACTGAAATTAAAAATCATACTAAGCTATTTTAAGGGTATGGAGAAATGTTGATGATGTGTAGTATGTTATCAAAGGAGTTAATACCTGCAGACTAACAAAAGAAGTAGGAGATGAAGAAGCATGCACGCAGATGCATGAAAGTTAGTAGGCGGCAGTTCAGCACGTGATATGGTAGGACCTTAGATGATTTTTAATCTCTTCCATCTGTGGGTTAGCTTTTAAGTCATCTCTCTTTTTTCAGTGGTGAACTAAGGCAGGTAAGGACTATAACAGGAAAAAAAATAAAACACTAACATCGTTGCCAGTAGTACTTTCACATTTCTAATATATTTCCATTACTAAAGGGAGCTAATTGTTTATTGCCACATCTGTTTGATTCTGGCACAGAATATTCACCTGAAACTAACATTGCACATGATACCTGTCTATTGGAAACATTGCGATATTTGACAATGCAAATGATAGCTGTTCTGTGGTCAGAGGGTGAATACAATTACCTCATCATTTTTAATAGAATTGTCCTAACTCTTGTCCAGATACAGGGCATTCTTTGAGCAGATTGATGCAAAGGTCAACACATAGGCTTCCCACCATGTTAAGGCATCAAAGATCTCAACAGAGCAGGAAGGAAAAAAAATTCAAGTTTAGGGATAAAAGAGAGGAAAGTTCTCCCGAAGTTAAAAATAATAAAAATGGACAATGCATACTTCTCCCTTGAAAAAAAAACCCGCTACTGATAACTAATGAGAAACCACCTAAAAGCACACACACAAGAAGATACATTTTCAAAAATGCCCAGTCTCCCACAGTCTTATAAAACTGCACACCATTGGAAAAAGTACCTCATTAGAGCCCTTCCTATGGATAAAGTCTACAATTTACAATCCAAAGGAGGTTGAGTGGTAATTGGGGGTATATTCTAAAGCGTAATCTCTAAACTGGCATTAATTTTAAGAATGCAACCTTTGGTTTTATTTTATGAACTAGAGCATCTGTTGAAGTTAATGCCTCCTCAGGAGCAATTTAAACTGATATGGCAACTCAGTATCACTTAACCTAGTTAAAAACATCCTAAACTACTTCCCAGGAAGATGTGCAGGAATAACAGATGCCACCGTCCTGACTCACTACATGCGTGTTTTCTATTTTCTGGAAACACCTATTCTGACAAATATCAGGCATTCACAGGCCCTTAAATAAAGATGAAATATTATAATATGAGCAGAAACACTATTATTCTAAGCAGTCAGGTATTTAGCTTTGCTCAATCGTTCAGTCAAGAAATGCTAGCTGAGCCATGGTGGCATAGTGGTTGTGTGCGGGACTGCAGTCCACAGGGTTGATGGTTCAAATTCAGCAGCAGCTCTCCAGGAGCAAAGCTAGGCTTCCTACTCCTACCAGGGCAGTGATACGGAAAAAAAAAAAAAGAACTGTTTAGCATCTACATCTATTATGCACTAAGGGCGTGTGAAGAGATAGACATAGTCTTCTTATTCTCTACCTTTAGGTGTGTAGATAGGTAGATGATAAATGATGATAGATAGATAGATAGATATAGATAGATAGATAGATAGATAGATAGATAGATAGATAGATAGATAGATAGATGAAATACATATAAGAGGTACCTCCAAAAGGAGGAATTTTCCCCAAAGCTGTTTATTTAACTTTCATTATTGTTATCACAAAACAACCTTATCACCTTCAAAGTACTTTCTATTACATTTGATACATTTGTCAAATCTGCAATTCCATTCTTGGAAACATTTTTCAAATTAATCTGCCTAGATGGCTGACTTGTTTGTTTTCCCTTGTTTGTTTTCATCACCTCTTCTGTGTCATCAAATCATTGTTCTTTTATGTTCCTCCTCCTTCAAAAGAAGTCACATGGAGTGAGTTCAGGTGAGTCAGATGCATGTGGCAAGAAAAGTATGCTTTCTTTTGTTTCCTTTGCTTTGCTTTGCTTTTTCGCTCAAAACTGGCACACTGAAATGGTTGTGTGAACAAATATATTGTCATAGTGGCAAAATCCGTCCGGCATCTGCCACAAATCAGGTCTTTTTTTGTACACTCCTAATGTTATCTTTTCAGAACCTCTAAACAGAAAGCTTGGTTAATACTATGACCTGGTGGGGAAAACTCCAAAGGCACAATGAGTTGACATTTTTAAACTTTCAGAAAATTGGTGAATATCCAGAAAAAAGGTTGTCATCAATCAATATTTCACTTTTTTTGAAATGAGAAAACCACTCATACACTTGAGTTTTTTTCCATAGCACTGTCCTTGTAAGCTGAATTCAACATCACAAGAGTTTCTATAGCATTTTTTTCCAGAACAGAAAACAAAATTTCATAGTTGCACACTGTTCTCTTAAATTAGCCATCACACACACACACACACACACACACACACACAAATGAGGTTTGAGCTAAACTGCTTTTACAAAAAATCACTGTGACCATAGAGAAACTTCTCAGGCAATGCCACTGGGTGCACTAACACAATGACTAGTTGGAGGCTGGACCAGTGGGAAAAATGCGTACTATGAAAGCTCTGCTTTGAACAGTGCAATTCTGTTTGTTTCCCCCACCCCCATACCTGCTAGTATATATCGCAGTTAGCATGAGTGACAAGATTCAATATATATATTGTTACTGCTGTATAAGATGAAGTCAATTCTAAGGCAAAAGGAGCCTAAATCACAGAGGAGTAGCGCCCTGTAGGGCTTTCTTCTGTCAAGAGACTGGTGGGTTCCACATTTGGTTAACAGTCTAGTCCCTCATTATTGCATTAACAGAGTTCTTTATGAAAGGGCTATGGGACCACACATTTGGAGTGAAGGTTAAGTCAAGAGTTCTCAAAAAGTTGTGACATTAAAATTTTGAAGGAAGAGGGGAGAGAATGCTTTATCATGACACGAAAGGAAATTGGAATTGGTAGAGAATCCAGCCAGGACATGTGAATAGTGATAAAACTAAAACCAAAATCTTTGCCATTGAGTCAAGGGCAAGTCATAGTGATTCTTTTTTCTTTTTTTTTTTTTGGGGGGGGGGGGCACCACTGCCCTCTAGTGGGAATGGCATCATAGTGATTCTATAGGACAGACTAGGTTAAATTTTCAATAAGGTAACTCTTTACAGGAATAGAAGGGTCCAAAAAAAAATCTTTCTCTGATGAACCAACGGGTATTTTCAAACTATTGACTTCGTGATTTGCAGCTCAGAACCGTACTCATGGTCTCCTGGACTCCTGTAAGATCCCTCAGGATCCTGTGAATGACAGGCTATCAGTCCTGTGGTCATTTCATAGAACAAAAAAAATGTAAGAGCCAAATAGCCATGAAACTGTGAGGGTTGTAGGTGGGGGTGGGCAAGATAACATGGATATCAAGAGCATCCAAATTATGAAAAATAAAGAACAAAATCATTCAAGAGCTAATAAACAAACACCATAATGAAATATCCTCAATGAAGTAATTTTAATAATAAAAATTAGATGATGAATGAAAAAGATCTGAATTATGTTTTAATATAAGAACTAGAAGGCAACAACCAAGGAGATGAATGATATAAACAATCACAGGGAAGTGGCAGATTATAAAGGAGCAAATTATTTTCTAAAGCAAGGTTACGGCTAAAATGCTTTCAGTACGTATAATATGGAAGCCAAAATCCAAAAGTAAACAATGACAACAGAGTATAAGTAGAGCATAAGTACGTGTACAGGATGAATCAAAGGAATGATGCTAGCACAAAAGAGTATAAATGGTGACTTTTCAGAGGAGAGTGAGAAAAAAGAAAACAACCAAAAAATACATTTTGGGCAAACCAATTACATGTTGTTCCACAAAATCTTAATTAAACAGGCTTGTGGATACTGGGTAGTGTTCTCTAGAGCTTGACGGACAAGAGGTAGACCAAGCCCTCCTTTTCTCTCTCTAGAGGTATAGAAGAGAACAACCTGTTCTTTGAGCATAACTTTTAATGCCTGTCAGTGAGGTTAAGGTTCCTGGCAGAAAAACGCCTAGGGGTTTCGTTAGCAGAACATAATTAATAAATTCATAGTCCACTGGCCTAGGGCATACTCTACTGCCTAATTTCTTCTATTTTGGAAGGAGGAGATACGTTTAAATTCAGAATATTGCACTCTTTGTTTCAAGTAAACAACATGCCTCTTCCTGATGGAACCATTTCTCTTCTCAAATGACAATTCTTACTTATTAATATATCATTATGTTTAGTTTCATCACCCAATCCTTGTTTAATCCTCTTGTTGATGCATTTTTAAAAAAAACTCATATTCTTATGAGAGCCATTGCTTTGACTGGATAGGACAACAAACATCCCCCATGGTTCACTCTTAATAAAATTTAAGCTCTCTGTATTCAAGATATTTCTTTAAAATCCATCATTATTTTGTAGTCTCTTCTTATTTGGAATGATCAGTTAATGCCTAGAGTGTTCCTCTTCAAATTACAATTGGAGTGCAATGTGACTATTAAGCACCAAATATGCGCTGAAATTATGAATGAAGAATGGGTAGAAGATTGCTGTGTGTTCCATATATGCACAGTGAAACTATATGCAACACAGTGAAACCACATAGCAGAGTGAAACTATGACAAGAAAGGCAAAATTTATCCAGAGCCTCAAAGGAATTTGTCTGGAGTAGAAGAGTCATACTAGGTGGTATTTTCAAATTACAACCTATAAATTGTTTAAGTGTTCTTGATGTTCAAGTAAAACGATAAAAAATATGAACTTAAAAATACCAAAAGATTTTTTTTAAATATCCTAAGATTTTTGACAACCTAATACTCTTGATTTTGTTCAACTGCAAAAAGTTCTGTAACAGACATAGAAGAGGGAATTAAAGTCAAGATGTTCAGTAAATTAGCTTTGATGGCATCAAAAGAGAAGTCATATGTTTCTTTGCTACGTCCTGTTTAGAATAATATACTTAATATGATTTTCAGGGAAGAATTGAAAAATTGAGAATAACAGAGAAAACTAATCTGCATCACTTTGATAGTGTTACTGTCCCTCACTGACATTTTAAAGCATATTTAGTACTTCATCATTCAATTTCAGGCATGTAGACCCCAGCCTTTATTGCAAGCCTTTATTGAGTAGATAGGATATGTACATTTACAGTGGCATAACATCATCATAACAAAGCAAAGATCTGAATAGTTTTTATTTTGTGTCTTTTTCAAAAAATGGTTCTTTAAGTTCCTGTGATGCAATGATTTACTTGATTTGGTTCATTTACCCACAGTCATTGCAATTCCTGCCAAACTACTAAGTAGAACTATGCAGACTGGGAATTATGACTCAATGTAAAGATGATCAAATTCCTAATACTGGACCAATAGATGACATCATCATAAGTGAAGAAAAAGGTTGACGTGGTCAAGGATTTTCTCTTGCTTGGGTCCATAACCAGTGCTCCCAGGTGTAGTAGTCAAGACATCAAAAGACTGGCCACATTGAGTAAATTTGCTGCCCAAGACATCTTCAGAGTTTTCAAAAGTAAGGATGTTACATTGAGGTTGAAGGTGTGCCTGACCCAAGCCATCATATTTCCTAGGTTTCACAATCACAGTGACTTCTGTTAACAATCACTCATACCCTAATCATAAAGTAACCAGGTGCCCTGCTTTTTAACAAGTAAACAATGTCCCGCAACATTTTAAAATTAAAATTTTTTTAAATTAAAATTTCCTTTTCTTCATTGCCTCCATCCCTCCACCCTCCTGATATTACCACTCCTATTACTAGTCTTGATGGATCATCTATCCTAAGTTTCCCATGTTTCCAACTTCACTGTACATCTCCTGGTCTAGCTGGATTTATGTGGTAGGATTAGGGTCATGATAGTGGGTGGGAGGCAGCATGGGAACTAGAGGAAGGTTGCATATTTCATAGCTCCTACACTGTATCTTAACTGACTCATCTCCTCCTTGTAACCCCTCTGCAAAAGGATGTTGCCTCACCTATTGATGGACTTTGGGTCCCCAATCTGTACTCCCCCTCATTAATAATAATATAATTTTAGCTCATTGATGCCTGACACCGGATCCCTTCACTACCTCATGATCACACAGGCTGGTGTGCTTTTTCTGTGTAGGTTTTATTGCTTCTGAGCTGAATGACCGCTTGTTTACTCAAGCCTTTAAGTCCCCAGACACTATATCTTTTGGTAGCCGGGCACCATCAGCTTTCTTCACCACATTTGCTTATGTACACATTTGTCCTCAGGGATCATATCAGGAAAGTGAGCATACTTTTCATAGGGCATTTGAACCATTAAAACAGTTCAAATATATGGGTAGATCTTTTTCCAATAGAGGTAATTATGATCATTGAGAGAGGAAGCAAAAATGAACAGTGCATAATGATTAAAGGTTTCTATTTTGGTTTAGAGAGCTCATCATATATCTTCTCCTCTCCCTGATAGAAACTGCATCTGAATGGGAATGTTTCTATAGGGACCAGAGAGTGCAACTGCTATGAGGTTTTGCTGTTGAACTACCAAAACTCACTGAACGAGGTTCTCTGAACACTTTTAAAACTCTTCTATAAGGAGAAGTTACTGGTCATTAAAAACAAACAAACCTCCAGACCAAAGTTCTTCTTATCAAATCACTTTTCTTATCAAATGGACCTTGCCTCATCGCACCTTATAGAAGAGGCTTGACCTGTCCTTGGGAGTTTCCCGAAGCAGTCATTGTTGACAGGAGTAGGAAGCCCCATTTCTCCCTAAGAGCAGCTGTTGATTTCAAACTGCTGACCTTGCAGACCAATCCACAATCACTATTCTACCAGGGCTCCTCACTGGGCATGAGCTATGCTCAAGTGTTACACTGGTTGCTGGGAAAAGAGAGCACAAGACAGATATTTTGCCTACAGCCTAAGTATATTTGAAAGATAATAGTGAATTACTATTTTACTTTAAAAAAAAACTTTGGATTTTTCACAAGAGACTTTTTTATTCCACACAAAGATCAATGGCTTATATTCACCAACAATCTGACATATGGTTCAAAGTCAAGCCCTGTCGGCTACATATTTCCTTGAAAATCGACAAGTGTGGATATAAGAGAAGTATAGTAATTATGTTAAAAATATGGAAAGGTAAATAAAACAAAACTTCTATTAGTTACTGCCTTATCATATGCTTTTTTAAAAATTCATGCATACTGAGGTTGTACAGAAGGACTTAAGGGAAAATGTGTCTGGCTCTTTCCCCAGCCATTGCTGCAGGTCGAAACAGAGAATAGACTGTTTCACCTTGGCAATGTCAAGCCAAATTGGAAGAATTTAAGGCAAGCTTTTATTCTTCTGCCAAAGATCATAGAGGACAGCAATGACTAAAAGTTGGCAGAAAATTGAAGACTTTTCAAGGTTTTACAGGCTATCAATCTGAGAGGCTCACCTCACTGAGAGGCTGGTAGGTTCAAACTGAACACTTTACAACACCAACAGGACTTGTGTCAAACCATCTCATTGTCACTGGGTTTTTTTTGGTGTTCCTAGGCAAGCAAAGAAGGTAGGTAGCATCCAGATTTTAACATCAGGGTAAAACTATTCACATTTGCCAGTGAGATCACGACACAAGACACAAAAATCATTTGTGAACATTCACGTACTAGAATGACTGGTTAAAATAATAGTAGTGGGCGATATACCTATATTAAAGATAATGTTCCTGATGTTTCTCATTTGTCCCTTTAAAAAACTTTTGTCCTCTAGATGCTACCTTTAAACTTAACCGTTCACACACACACACACACACACACACACACACACTTACCAATAAAAACACCCACATTAAATCCTATCTTTGATCAGAATGCCTTTAAAACTTAGATTAAGAAAGTCAAAAGCATTCAAGAAACCAGGCTCATGGTTCAGAAAGAGACCTATGTGGCACCCTCAGGGCAGTTGTCCTGAAAAAGAATAAAACACTTGGTGCGATACATTGGCCTAGTGGATATAAAAATGTATGTACACATCCTATAGTTTTATTTTGTGGTTCTTTCTCCCCAGAGAGTTTTATGAGTCATGACAAACTTACAACTGTGCTGAGTTCTCTCTTAAATGTGAATGCTACTATTTTGAGATATCACACTGAACTACCTTTTTATCATTGCAGTTGCTGCTTTGCTATGTTCTACAGTTGTGTGTGGAAGACAAGACATAAAACCCAAATCAAATTCCCGCCATCGAGTCAGTTCTAACTCCTGGCAATCTTGGAAGGCACAGCAGAACTGCCCTCGTCAGTTTCCAAGAATCTCTGCTTTTCAGGAGTAGAAAGTCCCACCTTTCTCCCAAGGAGCTGCTGGTGGTTTCAAACAGCAGACCTTGGGGATTGAAGTCCAATATTACCTCCATGCCATCAAGGCTCACACTACGGAAATCGCATTCTAAGTAGTACAAGACAGAGGTAGATTTGGGGGGGGGGGTTGTTTTTGACACATGGCTTCCCAACTCCCCCACCCCCCAGTGTAATTGGAGCCCAACATTTTCACTTGAGAATTTTATATGTAAGTTCATATTTTACTTTCTCAAACCCTGGCAGGTCTTTTGGAGCGGAAGACTTCTTTCTCATGAAATAGCTAGGTATCTGGCATGAAATGAGGGTGCAGAGGATGTCAAAAGTAGTCAAAAATGGGGGAAGCCGTCTAAACCCCAGCACATTGCCTGATTCTGACATGCAGGGACCATGCAGGGCATGATCACACTTCCTCCACAGAGTTTGCAAGATGGTAAATCTTCCTGGCAGCAGATTGCAGTCAGCTTTCTCCTGACTTAGAGAGGGTGGTGGGGAGGGTGAAAGAGGGGAAGAAGGAGGAGGGAGCACATGGGAGGGCAGGAGCTGGAATGTTTGTACCACTACCATTTTGCAGCCAAGTACTTTAACCACTGCACCACCAGGGCTTCTTTAATAGACATCTAATCAGTTATAATTAACACCAGCTCAGTTCCTGCCCTTTCTTTTTATGCCTTCATAAATCCTTTTCAATTCCTCTCTGTGTTTTTGACTCACGACTGAATTCCTTCTGTTGCAGAGACGTTAAGAGGCTTCTGTCTCAACCTCACTTATTCTGTGGTGGACCGCTGTCAAAAGCTGAGCCAGCCCATAACACGCGGTATCATACTACTCCCCTTAATGACTTTAGCACAATGGTGACACACACATTTTATACAAGACTGGTGTTGGGCAAGAACTTCAGGTAAAATAACCTATTCTCTCTCGGTGGCAATGGAAAGCATAAAGATCACTTTCAGGCCCTGCCACCCAAACCTGATGCAGCATTTTCTCTCTCTCTTCCCCTGACACTCCATCATTACATGACCTGATTATTTGGCTGGAATTGATCTGATTCTCAATATATGAGCACCTCTATTTCTTATTTGTGTGTGCGCGTGTGTGCACGTGTGTGCGTATGTGTGTGTTAACTACTCCTTGGGAGATTTCTGACTCCAGGCGTCACAGGCTCCGGCTGCACTGAGCTGAAGCTGCGGATACGGACTGTCCCCACTTCACCATTAGGGAGATAAATGAGGATGGCTGGCTGGAGGACACGGCATTGAGGGTATAATGCAGCCCCTGCTCGACTTCAAAGCCACTTGTCTGAGGTATCCAGTGCTGCTACAACAGAAATACCGCAAACAAGTATGTCTAACACACCAAAATTTATTTCCTCAAAGTTTAGGAATATAAAAGAATTCAGGGTGGTTGTTCTACGTGAACTCTTTATGTTGCCACTGACTATGGAGGAAGGTTTTTTGTCTCTTAGAGCTTCTGCTTCTGGGTGATTTTCATGTGACTTGGCATCCCTCTCCCTCCATGTTGGCTTACTTCCTTACTTATGTAATTTCTTTAATAGTTCAGAAGTGACTGACTCAAGCTAGGCCCTGCCCCAATCCAGATTTATTAGCACAACAAAGACAGCCCATTCCCAAATGAGATTATGCCCACAGGCCTAAAACTTAATTCACCATCATGGAGTTTAATCTGACTCATAGGGCCCTACATGTGAGAAAATAAATAGGAATCACAGTGTACATTTTTGGAGAACATAACCAATCAGAACACATGCTTTACAAATTAACTCCTGTAGTTTGAGACAGGGGTCATAGGGAAGGACGTGGCAGATAAAAGGTAAATTCAAAATTATCCCTAAAGTGACTAGCTATGTTATCTATGAAAGACCTTCAAGGCATGCTGATAAACAAAGAACTATTTCCCCCCCAAAAAAATATTCTCCTTTTTGTATAACAAGATTTTTAGTCACTGATGAAATACATTATTTTCTAGACATGATTATAATACTGTTAAAAACATGGGTTCCAGGTTTTAATTTTAGCTAGTAACAACAAAATAAATAAAATGGTTCATGATGCAGAAGTTGAGTTTAAGTTTTGCTCATTACTTGTTGTACAAAGATAATGCCTTAGTTTCTTTGTGCTGCTACATCAAATACAAATACGTTGGTGACTTTAGGAATCAGAAATTTATTTTCTCACAGTTTCAAATTGTGGCTGCTTCTCTCTTTCAATTCCTAGCTACCTTATTATACAAAACAAAATGAAACAGTACATGATCCATTACCATCTTACATGTGTTATGTTTGAACACGTTAGTATCACCTCTGTCACTGAAGTTCTTCATCTCTAGTGCTGATTATCTACTTTACCAGGCATAATGTCCCTTGTCAGTGACCAGTCTGTCCTGACAACAAGTGAAAACTCTGACAGATGAACTCTCACCATCACTTCTAAAGAGAAGTCTGGTTCTATTTCTTCTAACACAGCTTTATTTGTTATCTGGCAGTCACGCTTCTTTCAATATCATTTCTAGCACCCTAATTTAAATGCCCCAATTATTTTTCAGATGTCACATATATATGAACTAATTGAAAATACTGTTGCTTAAGTCAGGCACACTTTAGTTCTCAAAGTGATATTTGTACTCTTTAACATGTTAAAGAGTTTCGTAAAATAGATTTACCCAATTCTATAGATCCTTTATTTCTTTAGTAAGGCTTCCATGAATGTTGAGTGTCGGTCCAAGGAAAATGAAGTCCTTGAAAACTTCTATATTATCTCCCTTTAGTATGACATAACCTATTGATCCAGTTGTCAGTATTTTTATTTTATTTACATTGTGGTTTAATCCATACGAGAGGTTGCAAATTTTAAGCTTCATATGTAAGTGCCTCAGGTATTCCTTCCTTTCTTTCAGTCAACATTTTGCAGGTAGTTAACGAGCTTTCCTCCATGCTGATGGCACGTTGTTCATATAGCCCAGCTGCTCAGACTATTTGTTCAATATATGAATTTATTAAAATATATTCTTTTAAACTTTCAAGACTCATTCTCCTTGATGTAATAAATAAAGAAACATCTCTTCTGTTATTTTCCACGTGAGAGTGTGCCGTTATCATCATTATTGTATTGAGGAACTGAAAAGGAAATCTATTGACTACAATGAAGCATTAAAAGGAGCTATGGTTGGGTAAGCATTGAACTGCTGTTCTCATGGGTAGAGGGTTCAAACCCACTGCATGGGAAACCCAATGGAGGCCCCATATGAGTTGGGATGAACTTCTTGACAGAGGGGAAAATAAGGGTAATGTTTATTTATGGATTTATTTGCTTATTTATGTAATTTATGATTTGATAAAGTTTACAGAGCAAATTGGTATTCCATTCAATAATTTGTCTTGTAACATTGATGGCTATCTCTACAATGTTAAGCGCATTTTCCTCTTCTACCCTTGTGTTCCATTTGTTGTCTTTCCTGGCCCTTTCTGACTTTCAAGTTTCTTATCATTGGTAGGTCCCCTTGAGTCAGCCCCCATTCCTAGTGATCCTGTGTACAACAGAAGGAAACACCACCTGGTTCTGTGTCACCATCACAATTATTCTCATGTTGGAGTCCACTTGAAGCCAACAGGCTTCCACTCACACTTAAGTGACTTGTACAGGGCATCAGACATGGTTGGAATACAGCATCAGCAGCAACAAGATCAGTAATCACCCTGCAACATAGAGAATCAATCTATTATTGCTCCTTCAGTGCTGGCATCAGATAGGGGGACCCTAGAAAACCATTCATAAATTAAATTTTTGTCCTCATTTTAGATCTCGATGAGGGCCTTCCTTTTTTTTTTTTTTTTGATGCCCCTCTTTTTTATGAAGACTGATGTCCTTCTCAAGGGATTGATCTCTCCTGATAATATGTCCAAGAATGTGATACAAAGTCTTGCCACCATCCTTGCCACTAAGGAGCACTCTGGCCATGCTTCTTACAAGAGAGATGGGATTGTTGTTTCAGCACTCCATGCTACATTTTTATGCATGTGATTGGCCTGAGTTCAGGGCCAACTGGATGGACACTAACAGCAGAGTGACAAACTCAGTATATGTGATATCTATACATCTGCTGCTGTTTTAATCCATCTTTTATTTTACATCATCTCTCATCAGACCTGCCCATCCTTGTCTTTATTCATTAAGTGAATATCTCACATGGACACATGCCCTCACCACCACCCCACATCTAGTGTCTGCAAGCAGCACCTGAGTTTCATATTAGCCTGAAATTCTGTTTTTTTTCATTGAATGCCTAGATAGCTGAGTAAATTCAGTGTAAGTTGCAAGCCAGTGCAACATCCATTTATTCAATGCCTGCAATGTGGAGAGAAGCCTATTGAAACACTTTTATCATGACAATTTCTGAGGCACCACTGCAAAGACTGAAGTAATTTGAGAAAACAGATCATTTGAAGCTAATGGCATTCAGTCATATTCTCAATTTAGAGACCTTCTATGGTGTGTCAACTACAACTCACACTTCAGAGAGGATAACAAATCAACCTGATTTCCAATCATTTCATGAAGGAGAAAAAAAATGACTAGGAAGCTTTATGCAATTTTTTTATTCTCACTGTTTAAGCCAAGAAGCAAAAGGAGATGAAAATCTAACATCATCAGTGAAGTCCTTTCTGACTAAGGAATTGGAAGGCAATTTTTCAGTTCTTAATAGGGGAGCAATATAATCTCATCATCGAATTCTTAGACAACAGAAACTTAAATGGTAAAACAGCAGGGTAAAACAAGGTTTTCAAAGGGCTTACACAGATTACTTCCTGGAGGACTGGGGGTAGTATGATGTTAAGCATGAAGTGACAGTGATACTATCAACAAAACTTGTGTGCATCAGGATTTCACTAAGTTCTTTCTGCAGATATACACTGAGAACAAAAAGATTTAATTTATAAATGATTTTCTAAGGCCCTGTTATCTAATGCCAGCACTAAAGGAGCAATAATATATTGAATCTCTATGTTGTTGGGTGATTACTGATCTTGTTGCTGCAGATGCTGTATTCCAGCCATGTCTGATACCCTGTATGAGTAACTCAAGTGTGAGTAGAATACTGTTGAGTCTTCTTGAGTCATTAAGCTTCCAATTCAAAATACTACTGAATTTTGTTTCTTTCATGTGTTCTCACTGACTGGAGACTTTAGTATCTCTCCTTTGTTCTCACTAACTGGCCTATAAGTAAACTCTCTGACATATCTTGAAATCATAGTGATACTCAGCAGATGCCCCATAAACAGTATTTGTGGAGGCCATATATCTGTACAATGATCACATAATGCAGTATGTAACAGAGTCACAATTACGGAGTCTATGGCAGGTGCATAGTTTTATGAAGTGTCACCTGGATACTAAGGAACAACTTTTACAACAGGGGGCTTAGTTACCAAATAAGAGAATCCCAAAATGAGTACATAACCTTTAGAAGATTTTTTTTTTGCCTTGTTTAGTTTTTCTATCTATTGCTCCCTTACTGTTTTCTTATTTGATTTCTTGTGTCATGGTATTTATAAGCAATGAATGCCAACAGTAAGAGATAATACTTTTACAGAAGACATTATTCTCAGAATAGTTAAGGACACAGATACAGCACAGTTATTATATTCAAGGATCTTACCCTACTGCAAAATGCTGGATATGTTCACAGATATGCCTACAGTACAATAATGATAGTAGTACATGTCAGGGGATGCTGAGCATTTATGGGGAAAGAAAGTGTATTCTTTCTTCTCTTATGAAGAAGCAGTTGCATAGGGAAATGCCATCTGAATTAAGTCCTGAAGAAAATCAGATTTTGCAGATTTTTAAAAAACAGTAATGATGCATGACAGATGGAACGATAAAGAGGAATGTAAAGTGGAGGGCAGGGAGGGCACAGAATTCATCAAAAGACTAACCACTGGTATTATGACTAGAAACAAAATAAAAATAAATAAAATCAGCAAAAGTCAGCTGCTGATAAATGATTGATGTTATAGAATGAATACCAAACTTTATCAATCATACTGGTTGGCTTGCCATGTTGCTGCCATGCTGAAAGCTACACTACCATTATTTCATACACTAGCAGGGTGAATCATTATACACACGTGTCAGTCAAGCTTCTACAATAAGAACAGACTGGGAGAGGAAATAAACTGTCCACTTCTGAGCTTCTGTTGTTGTTGTTAGGTGCCAAAATGTTGATTCTGATTAACTGCCGCATAAAGCCTCCATAATGTCTTGGATACTGCCTAGTCCTGTACCTTTCTCAAGTTGTTCTATGCTTAAGCCCATTGTTGCAGTCACTGTGTCAATCCATCTTACAGAGTATCCTCCTCTCTTCAACAGCCCTTCTACTTGGGCAAATGTGATGTTCTTTTTCAGCACCATGTTCCCATAACATGTTCAAAGTACATGAAACAAAATATGCCATCCCTTGCTTCTAACAAATATTCTACCTATACCTATTCCAAAACAGACTAGACTTTCCCTTTGGCGGTCCATGTAACCTTCAACATTCATCACTAGAACCATATTTCAAATGCATTTATCCTTCTGTTTTCTTTATTAAATGTCCAATGTTCGCCTACAATTGAGGCAATTATAAACATCATGATTGGGACAGGTTTAATTTAGTCTTCAAAGTTACATCCTTTCTCTTCAACACATTATGGAGGTTTTATGCAGCAGATTTACTGAAAGAAAAGCATCTTTTGGTTTCTTGCCTGCTGTCTCTACAAACATTGCTTGTGGATCAAGCAAGATGAAATCACTAAAAATTTCAAACTTATCTCTGTCTATCATGATGCTATATATCAGTCCAGTTGCGAACATTGCTATTTTCTTTACATTGAGTTCCAGCCCTTACTGAAGTCTGCAATCACTGACTTTCATGAGCAAGTGCTTCCAGGTCTTCTAATCTCCAGCAAGAAGCTCATGTAAAATACATTTGAAAAGTTGTTAATAAGACATCCTCCATTCCTGACACCAAGTCCTTCTTTATATGGTCTGGCTTCTGGGATTACGTGCTCGGCATAAAGATTGAATAAAGTATGAAAGATGATACAATCTAGTGCACACCTTTCCTAATGTTAAATGGTGCGACGTTCTCTTGTGTTTGTGCCATTGACACTTGATCCATGAATAGGTTTCTCATTAACACGATAAAATGTTCTGGAACTCTCGTTCTTCCACTGCTATCAATAGTTTGGTATGATCATTTGCATAGTCAATAAGATACAAATAACCTTTTTTTTTTCTGAAAAGCTCTTCTCTCGCCCAAGATCAATTTGATCACACTATAGTATCCTTAGCTCCATGTCCTATTCTAAATCTGGCTTGAATTTCTGGCACTTCCCTGTCATTGCACTGCTGTAACCACTGTTGAATGATTTTAAGCAAAATTTTATTATTGTATAGTATTAATAGTATTGCTTTATTATTATCACATTCTGTGGGTTTGCTTTCCTTTGGAAAGGGTAAAAATATGGATCTCTTCCTGATTTCCTTTTCCAGAAGTTTCCAGATCTTTTGACATAGGAAAGTGTTTCATCAGCTTGTTGAAAAGAGTTGTATTCCATTGATTTCTGAAACCTTGTTTTTGGCTAATACATTCATTACCACTTAGCCTTCTCCCTTCAGCACCATCAGGTGATAATTAGACACTTCTTGAAATGATTGGATGACAACCAGTTCTTTATGATAAAGTAATTCAGTGTATTTTGTCCACCTTCTTTAAATGCTTCCTGAAGTATTTGCTATTTTGCATATAGATTTTTTAAATATTGCAACTTGAGGCTTGACATTTAATGCAGTTCTTTCACATTGAGGCATCCTGAGCATGTTTTTCCATTTTTGGTTTTCTAGCTCCAAGATTTTAGATACTTCATTGTAATCGTTTATATTGACTAATTGAACTCCCACTGAAATTTTATTATCAGGTCATTTTTTTCACTATTTCTTCCACTTACATTCCCTTCTCTAATATGAAGAGCAAATGGAATCATCATTACCAAATTATGTCCATGGGGAACTGCCAGGAATTCAAGCTGGAATCAGAAGAGGTCATACAATAAAAAATACTGTTGATGAATCTTGCCTGAACACAAATGTGTTAGTCCGGATAGACTAGACAAACAAATTTCAGAGACACACATGTAGGTATAAGGACCGGGTTTATATACAAAAGAAATGTGACACTAAGAAGGCATCCCAATCCAGTCCAGTGCAAAGTCATAACTCCAATAATAACCCATATGCCTGAAGTCAGTCTATAAAATCTGCTTCCAACTCAGGAAGTCACAGGTCAGTGGGTGCAGAATTCTGGCACTGGCAGGGATCTCCCCAGGGCTCCTCGCTTCCAGGCCTCAGGTCCATCAACAGCATGCCACTCCAGCTTCAGCGGTCTGTCTTCATCAGGGCAAAGCCATGTGGTCTCTCCACCGGCTGCTCCAGCCTCCCAGCCGCCGCCATTCTGTGTTGCCTGTGGTTAATCATCCCTCAAACTAACTCCCTACAACTGGGGAAGATAGCTTCTCATCTTTACGAGGGAAAGACTGTGAGATTTCCCAGGTGAAAGCCATGCCCACACAGTAGCCTCATTGGCTACTCAATGGATTTCTCCTGATTAACAGGCCAGACTCCACCCCTACATTTCAATTATAAAATTAACATAAACACATGACTGCCACAACAAAGAATACCAGAACATATGTACTTGGGTATTGTTACCTATGGAAAAGCATTTGACTGTGTGGATTGTTAAATACTATGAATAACATTGAGTAGACTGAGAATTTATGGACGCTTCATTTTGCTCATGGAAAATATGTAAATGAACTGACAGTTGTTTGAACAGAGCAAAGAATACTTCATGAAAGGTTTACCCATTTCACAGATCAATGGAAATCAAATGGCCAAGTTCCTACTCTGAGAGAGAGAGAAAGAAAGAGAGAGAGAGTTTTTCAACTCAACATAAGTCAGGTCAAAGGAATATATAACTATAAACAACCTTCTGAACAATAATGGAAAGTAGAAAATTCAAATTTGATAATAATTATCTCTCCAAAATTATTAGGGTTTATTGAGTTGGTTCTAATTCATAGTCATCCTATGTTCAATAGAATAAAATAATGCTGAATCCTGAAAAAAATTCATGAAAGGTCTGTGTCAGGGTCGATCATTTCAGAGTTGTATATTTATTCAACTTATATACTAAACAAATAATTTGAGAAACTGGACAATATGGAGAAGAATGTGGCATAAGGACTGGAAAGTATATTAAGCCAAAGAAACAAATCCAGAGAGTTATATATGTGCGAGAAAGAGCTTTATATCAAGAAAATATCCCAGTCCTATTCCAGTCCATAAGTCTGGTACTAGTCTGTAGTCCCTCTCAGATGCACAAAACCACATGCACCGAAGCAGAATGCAGGAAGATCACAGGCTGGTGTAAGCAAAGTCATCTGTTTGCAATGGAAGTGGCTCTGGCAACAACCACGGTTTGCCATCAGGAAGGTGGAGGCAGAGAGAGAAGGGGGGAGGTTAGGAGGATAGTCCTCAAAAGAAGGTCATGCCCCCAGGGAGCACCATCAGGCTGTGATCAGATTGACAAGTTGAATATCATCCCTGCACATCTATATATCTTCAAGTTTTTATAAAATTGTGTAACTATCACAGAGGGAGTTTTATTAACTACTTTCATTATGCAGATGAAACAATCTTCCTTGTGAAAAACAGTGAGGACTTGAAATACTTACTGCAAAGAACATAAGGTAGAGTCTTCACATTTTGACTTTCATGGTCTTGTTTTATTTTCTTCAATTTCAACCTGAACTTAGGTATGAGCAACTGATGATCTGCTCCAGAGTCAACCCATAGTTTTGGCTGCTAATATTGGGTTTCTCTATCACCTCTTCTCACATCCGTGTATGAACCAAACATCAGTTATGTGAACAGAAGAGGAGAAAATTCTTTAATATTAGGGAAGTGTGCATCAGGGTTGTTTTCACTATACTTACTCAATCTGTGCTATGTGCTGAACAACTAATTCAGCAGGCTAGACTATATGAAGAAGAAACAGCATCAGGATTATGAGACAGCTTATTAACCTGTCATATGCAGACACACAACCTTGCTTGCTTAAAGCCAGGAAACTTTGAAATAATTGCTGATGAATATCAAAGACTACAGCCTTCTTCAGTACAGATTACAACTCAACTTAAAGAAAACCAAAGTCCTCACAACTAGGTTAATTAATAATATCATGATACATGGAGAAAGTAGTAAAGTTGACAAGGATTTCATTTTGCTTGGACCCAAAATCAATTGCTCTTGGAAGCTGTAGTCAGGAAATCAAACAGCATATTATATTTGGAAAATCTGCTGCACAATACCTCTTTAAAGGGCTGAAGATAAGGGATGTCACTGAGCACATGACCAAAATCATAAAATTTTCAATTTGCCTCATATGCTTGTGGAAGTTGGACAATAACTAAGGAGGGCTGCAGAGAATTATATGCATTTGAGTTATGGTGTTGGTGAGCAATACTGAAAGTACTGTAGACTGTCAGAAGAACAAACAAATATGTCCTGGAAGAAGTACAGTCAAAATGTTCCTTAGGAGCAAAGAAGGTGAACTTTCGTCTCATGTACTTGGAGCATATTATCAGGAGAGACCAATCCCTGGAAAAGGATTCCATGTTTAGCAAAGTAGACAGCCAGTGAAAAAGAGGAAGACCCAGAAGAGGTAAATTGACAGAGTGGCACTAATGGGCTCATATATAAATGTAACTGTGAGGATAAGGGGTGACCTGACAATATTTTGCTCTGCTATACATAAGATTGATATAACTCAGAACTAACTCAATGACTCCTTAAAAAAAAAGACAACAACCACCCTAGATAGGTTATCTCCCAAAGTCTGATATACTGTGGCCAGAAACAAGGGTCAGGGATTACCTAATTTTCCTTCTTGTGAGATATCCCATGTCTAAAATTGACCTGTGGGCAGGGAAGCCATGATTGCCGATGCTAGTTAAGAGGAAATGGATGAAGGCTGGAGAATGTCCAAGTGTGAGTTTGAGAGATATACACTGTCACCTTCTGTTTATTTCCTACTGGAACACTGGGTAGAGCTATAAACAATTGGCTTAGGCTGAGGTCCAGTGGAGCAGTGGTTGAGTGCGGGATGGCGGCCCACCGGCTTGGCGGTTCAAACCCAGTGACAGCTCCCACGACCACCAGAGGGCAGTGGTGCCACAAAACAAACAAACAAAAAAAGAATTGAGCTACTGTGTTAGTCTTAGTAGACTAGAGAAACAAATTCATAAACATGCATATGTGATAAGAGGTTTATATACAAGAGCAATTGAACATTGAAAAAATATCCCAGACTAGTCCAGTCCACAGTCATAAGTCTGATATTAGCTCATATGTCTGATCTCAATCTATAAAGTCCTCTTCACTCTCATGAAGCACATGGAATGATGCCAGGACAATCACAGACCAGTGGATGCAGAGGATTGTGTATCCAGTGGTGGTAGAAACAAGTCAGCGCTGGCAGGGGTCTCCCCGTGGCTCCTGAGGATTCCAGGGCTCAGGGTCTATCAGCATGCTGCCATGTGTCTTATCAGCTGCAATGTCTTCAAGGGAATGAACTAAGAGAGATAGTGTCCCTTGCTTTTAAGAAGCAGTTACCACATTTCCCACGCCCACAGAGAGGATTCATTGGTTATCTCCAGATTGGTTATCTCCAGATTGACAGACTAGACTCCACCCTTGCACTCTTAATTGACACCAGATTAGGTGACTGCCACAGCTATTAAACTCAAATTCCTCATTTCAAAACAATTAGTCACCATGAATCTTTCTGCTCCCATAAAGATCAGGGAAAGTTTATGTGGGGTTCCTATGAGAAAGAGTTCACTCCTCAACAACCATGGACCAGGGGTTTTCATTTGGTCCTACTCAAATTGCAACTTACAGCTCTGAAAAATGTTGGGTCCACTCATCAAAACAAAGAAGGAAGAAGTGGTAAGACCAATGAACACCACACCTAAAGCCAATTCCAATTCATAACAAAGGAGCAGAACTGCCCCTTTGTGTAAGAGCAGACAGCCTCATTGTGTGGAGAAGTGATGAATGGGTTCAAAACATTAGCTTCATGGTTAGTAGCACAATCTGTAGCCCACTGTGGTACTTGGTGGTATCATTTCTGAACCCCGTCAGTCAGTCATTCCTGTGAGATTGTGCAGAATTCTCCAGCCAGAGCATATACTCAGAATCCAGAGAGACCTGTATTCCAAGACAGGTTCCTTCCTTTATCTTCTGGGTGGCTTTGTAGACTCTTGTATATTTGTGGCTCAGATTATTGTTGTGTGGAATTGTTGTTTTCATGTGTCTTGGAGTACATTTCTACTCACGATGAGACCATGTGATGATTAGAACTATTCCAGATGGTTTCCTACTGCAATTAAAGTTGAAGAGGTGTGTGGTTTGAACTCACCTGGGGAGAAAGATGTGGCAGTTTGCAACCAGAGATATGGCAGTTTTATAACGGGACAGTTTGGCTCACATGCTCACTGTGAGTCAGAAAATATTCAAAGCAATGGGTTTGGTTTGCAGTTTAAATTACAGTGGCAGAGCACCATGTCTTTCTGCCTCTCTGTGAGTTCACACCACCAACCTTTTCATTAGGAGCCCATTGCTTAACCACTCTACCAACAGGGCTCCTTTGTTCCTGAGTGCTAGGGCCTCGGTTTCTTCTTTCGAGGAACATGAACATACTATCGAGTTCACAAATACAATCCTTAGTGTCTGGTGCTCACTCAATGGTAGATTTTATTCCGCCAGGTGGACATGAGTCAGTGAAATTGAAGAAAGGATGTTTGAATCAAAGTCAAATTTCTGATGCAAAAACAGATATTTTTAACTGCTTTGAAAATTTTATTAGCTAGAGTCAATTAAGCTAAGGTGCAGGACAATAATTTATATATTAGAAATCTGTGAAAGCAAGGTAAAATTAAAACTTTCATAACAGTTATTAAAGAGCTGAAATTTTAACCACATAGAACTCATCTTTAAGATACAACTAAAATAGATATGCTATGGTCCAAATATCAAAGATATTGGACTTGATCTTGTCTGTAAAGTGTTTTTTTGTAAAAAAAAAATATGTAATACAAACATGTTTAAAACACTTAAAGTAGGAGAATTCATGTAAAATTCCACACTTGCATAATCTTCATTTTAAAAATTGAAGGAATAGCCTCTAATACAAGAATAACATTTAACCATGCCAGTAATTTGCCATATCCAGTTCAATCTTTGTTCTTCTATCAAGATTCAGATACAATATATCCATTCATTTACAATTCTTTTCCTCTCGATTGGTCTTATACAACCATCATTGCTATCAGCATCCTCTCCCTCTTTCTCCTACCCCTCTTGTCCCATACCTATGGAATTTTGTAAGATAAAGCACATAGTACTAATATAATCATAAGGGTTCATTAATAAAGGTTAGGAAGGAAGGACAAAAAGGGGAGCTGATATCAAAGAGTTCAAAAAAAAAATGTTTTGCAATTGATGGTAGCAATTGCATAGTTATACTTGATCTGTTACCTATGGATTGTTTATTTGTAAGATCTCCCAATAAAATGATAAAAAAAGAATCTAGATCTCCTGTAACAAAAAGGAAAGGATCAGAACCTCCAATAGCATAGTATGACAAAAAAAGATAAGTAGATTATTATTGTTTGGATAAAATTGCACCTACTATAGTGAAATTAGTTTTTCTGTCTTCTCATGAATCAGGGAAATTATTAATTTGAATATGTCATTCTCAGAAAATTATGATCAGTTAAGATTTTTCTGTACTTGAAAAATTCTTTGCACTCAATTATTGTTTTGCTGAAGGCATCTATCAATGCTATTCTTCTAACCTGTAACCTCTCATTGTCTATTAATATATGGAATGTTTTTACTTTGTGGTTGTTGTGTGTTACTTGGATGGGCCAAAATTCTCCACAGTTTAGAATAATTCAAAAGTTGCTGGACTAAGCATCTGAGCTTTTGTTGTCTTTGTTCTTGGGAACCATTAAATCAGTTTAGTGCAGAGTAACCCCCAAAGAAATACTGTCATGTTCTGCCATATTCACAAGTGTTCCTGTGCTTCAGTACCATAGATGTTGCACCATCTATGTCAATCCATCCCCTGCTGAAGCTTCCTTTTTTCCCACCGATCTTTTACATTACCCAAAAGAAATCCTTTTCCAGAGAGTGCTTCTCCTGATAACATACCCAAAGTACATGAAATAAATTTAGCCAGTCCCTCTTCTAAGGAGCATTTTAATTTTACTTCACCCAGGCAGGTTTGTTTGTTCTTTTGTTAGTCTGTGATACTTGTATTATTCTTTGCCAATACCATAATTCAAATGCATCGATTTTTCTGTGGTCTTCTACATCCATTGTGGAACTTTAACATGCAGGTAAAATTGCAATTGAAAATACTATGGTTTAGGATCAGCACAGTATACTCTTAGAAGACACTCGTCAACTCTTGAAAGAGGTCTTGTGCAGCAATTTTTCCAGTGCAGTCCTTCATTTGAATTTTTGGCTACATCTTCCATGATAATTCATTGTGCATTCAAGGAAGGTGAAATACTTGTCAATTTCAATATTTTCACCATTATTCAATATATTATCTGTTTGTTCAGTTATGAGGATGCTAAGTTTCTTTACATTGAGTTGCAAACCATGTTGAAAGGTACACTCCTTGATCTTCAACAAGTGCTTTAACAATTATTTCACAAGAGCATCACTTTCAGCAAGCAGGGCTGTGCTATCTGCATATGACAGGTTGGTAACAAGCCTTCCTCTGAGCCTCATGTCTTGGTTTTCTTCATATTTCTCAGATTATTTGCTCATCTTACAGATTGGGTAAGTATGGTGAAAGAGTATGACTCGGAATTACACCTTTCCAGATTTTAAACCACTCAGCTTTCCCTTGTCCTTTTGAATGACTACACATTGTGAAAGTTGAAGCTTCCTCATGAGCGCATTGACATGTTTTGGAATTCTCATTCTTCTCAATGCTATTTATAGTTATAATCCACACAGTGTACTACATGTTCATATTCTATAAAAAAGAGATAGACATTTTTCTGGTTCTCTGCATTGAACCATGATCTCTCAGATATCAGCAATGATAGCCATTGCCTCACATCTTCTGGAAGTTCTCTGTCACAATACTGTTGCAATCATTTTTGAATAATATGCAACAAACTGTACTTGATTATGATGTTAATGATATTGTTAGACAATTTCCACATATGGTTAGGTTCTTTTTATTTGGTGCAACAATGCACTTCTTCCAATTGGTTTTCCAGGAGGCCATTTTCCATATATCTTGGCAGGGAAAGGTTAGTGTTTTCAGGTCTGCATCAGTTTCTTGAAACATTTCTTGGTATTCTGTCAATACTTGGAGTTTTATTTATCACTGGTGTCTTCTGACCTGTTAAGTGGCTTGGGTAACTCCCCTCTTCTTTTAGGTTGCATCACTTATCTGGGGGAACCTCTGTCCACCTTCCACAGCATTTCTGGAGGAGCTCCTGTCTGTCCTCCGTGGTCTCGCGTGTTTGAGCAAACTTCCTCCTGCCTGCCGTAGTGCTTCATATGGCCTAAGGTAGCTCTGCCAACACGCTCCAGCACTCCATGCTTCTGAGAGAACATCTGTCCAACTTATGCAGCAATCTCACTAGGTAGAAAAGTTGCACCCACCATTCATGGTACACTAAACCAAAGTGGGCACACCCAATTGCCCTCTGCAGCACTCCTCTTGCAGCAGACAACCCCGCACAATTTGGACCACCATTGGTGACACCACCACAGCTCCTTTGAGATCATCCAATAGAGCACCACCCTCAAGGGTCTACAACAAACCAATCAGTGTCCCCTGAGAGGACCATCCAACTTGCCCTCCAAATAGCAGCACACTGGTTGTCTAGGGAAAGAGTAAAACCACAGGAGGATCAAGCAGGTGCCCAAACACACTGTGAAATAAGCTGCAGGCAGTTTCAAGTACTCCAATGAGTCTCTGAAAGAGAGAGCCTAGTCCTCTTCAACTCACTGGAAAATGGAACTGGGCTTCTCTAAACCAACACAAATAGCAGTCAGTCCCCAAAACCTCAACAATAAATCAGCAGAAATGAAAGGCAATGTTGGAAGAAGTCCTAAACCTAACAACATGCATAGAAGAAGCAGACATTGATCTTCCACCGAATGAAATTTTCAGAATGCTGTTATGAATCATATAGGATATGAGGGAAACAATACAGGAAAAGGATGAAATCATAGAGATAAAGGCCATGCACCACAGGGAAATACAGGACCTAAGAAATGAGATAAAAGAAGCCAGTAGCAAATTTACAGATCTCACCAACATACTTGAGGAGGAAGAGAGTCACACCAGTGACCTAGAGGATAACCAGGCAGACATCAACAAAAGAGAAAGGTATTCAAATAAAATAATCAGAGAAGCTGAAGAAAATTTCAGAGATATGTCTGATGCTATGAAGAGGAACCATATTAGAATAATTGGACTACCTGAAGAAGACACAACAAAGAAGTCAATGGCCAAAATATCAAGGGAATTCTTAGAGGAAAATTTCTTCAGCTCAATTAATGAAAATCAAGCAACCATTCAGGAGAACAAAACAACACCAGGTATCTCCAGGTACAAGCTATATGAAGACATAAAGGGAGAGACTATAAGGGTACAATGATGTAGTCTGGGTAGACTAGAGAAACAAATTGATAGACATGCATATGAATATAAGGAAAAGATATATATACAAGAGGAATGGGACATTAAGGAAGCATCCCAGCCCAGTCCAGTTCAAAGTCATAAGTCTGATATTAGTCTATATGCCTGATATCAGTCTATAACGTCTCCTTCCAACCCATGAAGTCAGAGGCCAGTGGGTACAGAGTCCTGGCACCAGCAGGGGTCTTCCCATGGCTCCTCAATTCCAGGGCTCAGGGTCCATCAACACCATCTAGTGGTGGTAAAAGCAACTCAGCGCTGGCAGGGATCTACACATAGCTTCTCCAGCTTCAGAGGTCTGGTTCCATCAGGGTAAGGCTGTGTAACTTCTCCTCCAGCTCCTTCAGCTCCTTGGATGCTGCCATCTTCTCTTGTCCATAGTTCATCGTCTCTAAGACAAACTCCCAACAACTGAGGAGACAGCTTCTCACCTCCATGAGGGAAATATCGCAAGATTTCCCAGAAGTCTCAGGAGAAAGCCATGACCACACAAAGGCCTCATTGGCTACTCAATGACTATCTCCAGATTAACATGCTAGACTCCACCACTACATCTCAATCATGAAATTATAATAAGCACATGTCTGCCACATATAACCAACAAGAGACTCACACAATTCATTAATCAAATGCTCCAAAAGATGAAAAAAGGAATTAAAGGCTCAACAGTTACAGTAGGTGACTTTAAAACACCACTCTCTGAAAAAGCTAGATCACAGAGAAAGAAGCTTAACAAGGAGACTACAGATGTAAGCATTATGATTTAACAACTTGACCTGATAGATCTTTTCAGAGCTCTCCACCCAAATGCACAAAAATTCACCTTCTTTTCAACCCCACATAATACATATGCAAAGATAGACCACATTTAGGGGCACAAGTAGAATATGTATGAATTTCAAATACATAGCAATCCTACAGATTACTCTCTCCAATGACTATGCCATAAGGTTTGAACTCAACAAATGGACAATTCAGAAAACATGGGCAAACTATTGGAGGATGAATAACTCTCTATTGTAAAAGGAGTGGGTACTGGCCCAGATGAGAGATGAAATTAATAAGTATTTAGAAACAAATGAGAATCATAAATGACATACCAAAATCTTTGAAACACAGCATAGGCAGTCATCAAAGGAAGTTTGATAACAATATATGCACACATGAAAAGGGGAGATGTATGTTTGATATACTGACAAAAAACATGGTGCAGTCAACAAGACAACACTATTAATAGAAAATAATAATAATCAGGGCTGATATTTATGAGAGGAAAAACAAGAAAACTATGAAAAATATGAAGGAGGTAAAAGTTAGTTCTTTGAAAGGATTAACAGAATTGACAGACTGCTGGAAAACCTAACCAAAGAGGGGAAGGAACAAATTTCAATAGCAAGAATGAGGGGTGACACAGAGGACATTCCAACATATCCTAATGAAATCAAAAGGATAAGCCTACAGTAGATGGGAAACTCACAAACTCTTTCTATGATACCTAAAGTAGTAAAGGATCCTACAATAATTGAGAACTTAGACCAGTATATGTAATGAACATCAATGCAAAAATCCTTAACTAAATATTGGCCAGTAGAATATAAAAGTATATAAAACGAATAATTCACCATGACCAAGTGGTATTCATACCAGGGATGCAGGGATGGCTCAACATATGAAAGATCATTAGTTTTATTCACCACACTGACATGAAACATTACAAGAATCGTGATAATATCAATAAATGTGGAAAAGTCATTTGACAGTATCCAACACAAATTACCATTTAAGATACTCAAGTAGACAGAAATCAAGGGCAAACTCATCAATATAACACAAGCTACATTTGAAAAAGCAATGGCTAACATGGTAATCAATTGAGAAAAGACAAAAATAATCATACTGAAAAACGGGACCAGACAAGGATGTCCCCTGTCCACACTCTTATTTAAATCGCCCTGAAGGTCCTATCTAATAACACAAAGCAAAGAAAAGACATCAAAAATACTCGCTGGGGAAGGAAAAGTTGAAAAACTATTGTTATTTGCAATGATGTGATTTTATATATGGGTAATCCCAAAAACTCCACAAGTTGAGTACTGGAAGCAATAGAGGAATATGGCAGAGTAACTGGATAGAGAAGTTGATCAGTATATGATACAAATCAAACAAGACAGATGAGGGAATCAAAAAGTAATATTCTTCATAGTACCAAAGCACAGATTCAAATATCTAGGGATATACCTGACCAAAAAACTCCAAAAGATTTGTAGGAGGAAAACTACAGCACTCTATTGCAAGAAACCAAAAGTGACCTCAACAAATGGAAGAATATCCCAGGTACATAGATCAAGACTCAATATAGTACAAGTGACAATTCTGCTTAAGGCAGTGTATACACTTAACGCTATCATCTTTCTTCAAAAAATTAGAAAAACTGATTACCAACTTCATATGAAGGGGGAAGAAGCCCAGAGTTAGCAGAGAATGTCTCAGAAAGAAGGAAAGAGAGGGAGGGCTTTCCCTACCTGACCTTAGCACCTATTATACAGCCAGAGTGTCAACACAGCATGGTATTGGTATAATGACCGAAACTCAGATTAATGAAAAGAACTGAAAACTCAGAAATATAATCATCAGCATACAGACAATTGATAAAGGACCAAAAATATCAAATGGGAAGAAGATGCCCTCTTTAACAAGTGGTGCTGGAAACAAAATGGATATCTACCTGCCGAAAATGAAGCACGATCCCTACCTTACTCCATGCACAAGAATAAACTTAAGATGAAACCCAGACCTTAGGTTTACAACAGAGGAGCAAGGGGAGCAAAGCAATGTAGTTCCTGGGGAATAACAACATAGAGTTTGAGGCCAGGGCATGACACCCCCATCAGAATAAACTAGAAAATACCCCTAAAGGTCAATGAACAGTCCTGGAACTATTTATAGGCTTTTCTTTTTGTTGTTGTTGTTTTGTTTTCTTTTTCTGTTTTGTTTTACTCTATCTTGTGCTTATTATTTTCTATACATGTCTATCTAGATAAGATTGGTAGGAAAAACAATCCGAGGAGTGAACAACTCGGCCAATGTTTCCTGGGGGACTATCGGTGAGAGGGAGGCAGGGGAAAGGAAGTGGGTGTTAACAAACCCAAGGACAAGGGAAGAAGAAGTGGTCTAAAATTGATGGCAGGAGGGCATGTGTGGCCGCCATGTGCTTATGCTAATTTCATGATTGAAATGTAGGGGTGGAGTCTAGCCTGTTCATCTGGAGAGAGCCATTGAGTAGCCAATGAGGCCTCTATATGGGCATGCCTTTCTCCGGAGACTTCTGGGAAATCTCGCGATATTTCCCTCGTGAAGATGACAAGCTATCTTCCCCAGGTGTTGGGAGTTACTTTAGAGATGATGAATCGTGGACAAGATAAGATGGCAGCATCCAAGAAGCTGGAGGAGCGGGCGGAGAGACCACATGGCTTGGGCCTGATGGAGTCAGGCCTCTGAAGCTGGAGCGGCCACATGGAGACCTCTGCCAGTGATGAGTTGCTTCTGCTGTTGATAGACCCTGAGGCCTGGAAGCGAGGAGCCATGTGGAGACCCCTGCCAGCGCCGGGATTCTGCACGCACTGACCTGTGACATTGTGAGTCGGAAGGAGACTTTACAGACTGGTTTCGGGCATATGGGTTAATATCAGACTTATGACTTTGAACTGGACTGGGGTCAATGTCCTGTTCCTCTTATATATAAACCTTTTCCTTATATCTATATGTGTGTCTATGAAATTTGTTCCTCTAGTCTACCCAGACGAAAACAGTGTAGGAGACCTGATAGGGCAAAGTTGCAGAGAGGAATTACTGAAACACAAATGAATGTGGAACATGATAGTGAGACAAGAGGAAAATAAAAGGAGATAGAGGAAAGAAAAAGGAGGCAAAGGCATTTACAGAATTCTATAAAGGTGCGTATACATTAAATATATTTATATACAAATATGTTTTTATTTTATATAATAATAGGGAAATAGATATATGTACAACTATTTACATGTTAAGTATTAAGGAAACAGGCAGACAATGGACCTCTACGCAAGTACTCCCTCAACACAGAACACATTGTTCTAATAAACTGGCATTCCATGATGCTTATCTTCCCAACACCATTGCTGAAGACCAAATGGGTGCATAAACACATGAGATGAAGAAAGCTGATGGTGCCAAGTACCGAAAGATAGAGCATCTGGGGTCTTAAGACTTGAAGATAAACAAGCGGCCATCTAACTGAGAAGCAACAGCACTCATGTGGAGGAAGCACACTAGCCTATGCAATCGGGAGGTGTTGATGGGAATCAGGTATCAGGCATCAAAGACTCAGAACAAAAAATCAGATTAATGTGAACATGGGGGAGTATGGAATGAACCTAAATCCCATCTGTGGAAAATTTTTGACATCCACTTACAGATGAGTCACAAGGAAGAGATGAGCCAGATAGGGTGCACTGTAGCACCAACGAAACATTCAATTCTTCTCTAGTTCTTTAATGCTTGCCCCCCACACACACTATCATGATTCCAATTCTTCCTTAAAACCTATGTACATAGGTGCAGAAAAAAGCTGAAAATATGGGGAATCCAGGACAGGTAAACACCTCGGCACCAATAATGAGATTAGCAATACCAGAAGGATAAAGAGTGGGTTTGGAGAGAAATGGGAACTGATCACAATGTTCTACATATAACCTCATCGCAGGGGGATGGACAACAGAAAAGTAGGTGACAAGAGACATTGGTCAGTATAAGATACGAAAAAATAATAATTTAAACATTACCAAGAGTTCATGAGGGAGGGAGGGGGAAGATAAGGAGCTGTTATCAAGGCCTCAAAGAAAATATTTTGAAAAGGATGATGGCAAGTTGTGTACAAATGTGCACAGCACGATGGAAGGATGTATGAAATGTGATAAGAGCTGTACTAGTCACCAATAAAATTATTTTTTAAAAAAAGAAGCTGTTTGAACAATGAAAAATGTTACTTGATTTTTAAAGGATCTTCTGGGGGAAAGAGAAAGCTTTTGGAAGATGGCCTCACATATGTTTTATGTATCATTTGATGTCCTAGGATTTAAGTCTTTGGCTACATACAAAAACCTGTAAATATAACGTCTCCCAACCCAGTAGAGTCTGTAGGGAGAAACCTTTTTCTTTTTTGGCACTAAAGAGGGAGCAGCCCGCAGGGGCAGCTTATAAACTAGAAATGGAAAGTGGGCTTTGCACAGGCTGTTGGGCTGCAGTCTGCATGGTCAACAGTTCAAAACCGACAGCAGTTCCACTGGACAAAGACTGGGCTTTCTAGTCCCCTCAACAGTTAAAGTCTTGGAGACTCACAGGGTGCAGCAATGAGTCTGCAATGAGCAGAGGGTGGTGAGAGTGAGTGGTTCACAGAAACGAGTGTCACCACAGGAATACAAAGCATCCAAGTCCTTGTTAGCGCAGGACGTTTGCTGTCTGTCAGTAATCCATTCACACTTGCTTCAGAATACAAACATGAACACTAACAGCTAACATTTAATAGGAACTTATTCCTAGGCTCCAGACAACGGATGGTAGATTTGATGTGCAATGTCTAGTGTCTAGTTGACTCCTTTTGACGTCATTTTCTCCATGTGGCATAGTGGTTATGCCTTGGGTTGAGATCCACAAGGCAATTCAAAACCAACAGCAGCTCTGTGGGAGAAAGGGATTTTTTAGCTCGTGCAAATAGGTCCAGCCTCTGAAATTTGCAAGCAGTACTTTGTCCTATAGAGTCACTAGGAGTTTGTATTGACTGGATGAGAGAGAGAGAAAGAGAGAGAGAGAGGAGAGAGAGAGAGAGAGATCCAGGTTAGATATAGAAGTCTTTGGTGGAAAACTATAACAGAATCTGCTAATTGCCAATTGCCATCCTCCTTCTCTTCTTTATAACCAGGACTCCAATTTATTGAAGACGACAATATGCATAGATAAAATTTCACTCTCCTGATGTCCTTGCAAGTAGATGTTCTACCCCCCTGGGATGTAATTAGTGCACCTGATAGAAAAGCTGTGTTAAGAGGGGGGCAGGGAATGGGCAGAGGAGAAAAATAAGGACAAGTGTTTTTCCCTCAGTCCTTTATGCTTAGCTTGTCTCCATTATTTTCTCCCCATGGCATATGAAAACAATGTCTATAGGTTTATCAGATATCTTTTAATTACTAAAAATAAAAACAAAACCCACACATATTATATAAATGAAGGATAATTGAAATATAAGAATCTTTGGTTCATGATTACGCTAGGTTTCTGACTCCATACTTCTTGCACCAAAGACAAATGAACATCTTAAATATTTAAATGCCCATGCTTATAGCCCCATGAATTTGTAAACTGGTCTTCTATGCAGTAAGAAAAGAAACTAAGGTTTGAACTCAGACTTGAGTCACTCAAAAGCCCATATTTGTAATAGAAATACTAAGCTACTACATCAATGCTGACTCTCATGATGTTACTTGCTTCTTCACTGTGTTTGACTAGTCAAACATACATGTCTTAAATGGTTGTAGACCTAATATTTGAATACAATTTTAGAACATCTCATTTCACAGCATATATTTGACTTAGAATTTCCAGGAACTTAATACTTAGAATGATTTGCTTGTGCAATTTTGATTAATATGGCAAGATAGTACTAAATGGAGAAATGAATTTTTAAAAATATTCAAAGAGGTTGATTTGTGGTGTTATTTTCTTTTTCAGGAATGGGCAGCTCTGAATTTATACTTTCTTCTGTGTGTTCAACATGATGTCATGGGCAGAAAATACAACTGGAAGTAATGGTAGTAACAGCATTTCTCTCAACCTCATCACATCTTGCAAATAAACCAAAAGGTGTTAGGTTTCAAAACCACTGAATAATTACAATGCAATTAAAGAATTAATTCACTACTTTTACTGTGGAATTATCTACCTACCCTTATATGTTAGTATCTGTTTCATGTATCACAGTAATAGAAGGGGACTTTAATACACTACTTTCAATTATTGATAGAATATCAAAAAGACCACTGAGGACATTTATGGTGTTGTCAGTTAGGCATAGTGCTGCTAACTTTAAAGTCATCATGCAAACCAATCAGTCATTCTGTGGGACAAATATGAAGTTAAATGATCCTGTGAAATTTGCCATGCCCCCAACAGTCCTGGCTAGCAATCCAACAGCGAACTTACAACACCATAGAGCCCTTAGTCACTAAAGCAGTGCAAACCAAACTTTGATATGCCAGCTTATCCTGGATAAAATCTCACTGATACAAAGATAACCAGTGCTCTCATGGGTGTCAGGACACTGAAATGCTAATCCGCTGCTGGTGAGTATGTGAATGGTACAACAGCTGTGGAAAATGGTACTGAACTCTCTCAAAAAACAAAACAAAGAAATAAAATGGCTAATAAACAGAAACAGAGTCATCCTATGATCCCACTCCTATGCACAGCCTAGAGATCTAAAAATGACATGAAAACACATATGCACACCTATGCCCATTACTGCTTTATTTACAATGGTCAAAAA
This sequence comes from Nesogale talazaci, assembly GCA_004026705.1. Lineage (NCBI taxonomy): Eukaryota > Metazoa > Chordata > Mammalia > Afrosoricida > Tenrecidae > Nesogale > Nesogale talazaci. The sequence continues at coordinate 376,641 of PVJH01000198.1, forward strand.
ATGGTAGCAACCAAAATGCCCATCAACAAATGAATGGCCAAGTACACTTTGGCATCTAAAAACAAGGGAACTCTATACCACTAAAAAGAACAATGACATCCTTAGGAAATACATTACAACATAAGTGGAAGGCATAATGTTAACTGAAGTAAGGCAAGTGTACAAGGACAGATAAATATAGAGACAGATGCTCATTGATGGTTATCAGCTAGAGGACCTGGGAGGGGAAAGGATTCTTTAAGCTGTAGACTAGACTTGTTATATTTCATGATGGGAGAATGGCATTGAATGTGAAAGCAAGCAGCGTCCAACCAACGTGAAAGCAAGTGTTTGACCATGCACAAAAAAAGAAAAGTATTTTACTCTGATCATTTTCCTCCCCCCTTTTCCCTCTGGACTTCTTCCAAGAAAGCATAGAATAAATAATACCTGCATCAGGTGTGAAATTGAGAAAAAGACTGTGAAGATTTGGAGATTTCATGAAGCTATTTGGAAAAGGTAGGACTTCTGTGAAATAAACTCAAGGAATATTTGCTCCTCTATTCATTTCCTTTTTCTTAATTACAAATGTCTGCTCAAGCAAGGAGCAGTCTTAAAATACAAGGATTCTGTGTAAAGATTAGGACAAGCTGAATGACAACCTCATTAGCATTTCTGGGAGAATCCATTAGGCTTCACCTGGGTCATATGACCATCTGGGTCACACATGTCCTAGGGGAAATGCCACCTAGTACAATAGTGGAACACACTGCCATACACACTCATTTACCTTAAATGTAAGATTGAAAATGATGATGCAAGGACTTACTTTGACTAGAAAATGTTTGCTTATTATGCAAAATGTGAAGAAACTTTCTTATGATCATCAAAGTAGAAAAGTAATAACAAAATTTTATAAATCATATTACTAATGACTATTAATCTAAAATCTGAAGAGATACATTCATAATATGCCATCATAGTCAATGTCAAAGTGAACAAATGATCAAAACTGTAATTGTTTATTTTCTAACATCCATGCCCTTATTCAATAGTGTGGTAGGAGTAAACTATAGGACATAAATAACAATCTAGAGAAAAAGAGTACCTATAAAGCAACTGCCACAAATTTTCACCATGCATCTTATAAATCTGGCTGTGAAATTGAATAGGAAAGAATTATAACTCACGTGTAAAATACTTCTTGCTTTTAGGATCCCAAACATTATTATGCTGACGGATTTTTTAATGTGCTTAAAAGCTAACAGCAAATGTCTACAAGACTTTTCATATTACTTAAAAAACAACAACCTACTATCTTCTGTGTAGATTTTGGTGAAACACATATGCAATTACACTCACAATTTAAATAGACTACCAAAAGTCTCCCACTCAAAATAATACCAGGGATAACTTGATCAATTAAATACTTGAGTTTTTCAGTACCTTCAAGTAAGTTAGCTTTCTTGTACTTTAGGTTAAGTCAGTTTAAAGGAGATTTAAATTTGCTCTTAGGATTAAATGTGGCACAGACTACAATGTTTGAACTAAGTATATCAGTTAAAAGCTCTTTGAGTCTAAACATCTCAGCAAAGAAATCTGGATTAGTTAAGATGAAGCACACTTCTTATGAAAATAAGGGATGACTCACAGAATCAAAGGAAATCTACCCACTTTTTGAAAACACAGAACTATGACCTTATCTTAGTTACTCAGGACTGCTATACAACACAGAGGCATAGTTTCAATACGTGTAAAGTTATTTTCTCACACTTTGAGTTAGAAGATCAAATTCAAAATGCTGAATCTAAGGGGAAACCTTCTCTTTATTTAAATTCTGGTAGCAATCCTTGTCTCTTCAGCAGCTGCTTTCTGATTCCTTGACGCTTTCTATGTGTCATGGTATTGATTTTATCCCATCTCTGCTTTTAGCTTGCTTTTAATCTATTTCATATTTCAAAAGATATACACTCACTATTCACCCCATAAGAACCCTGATTCATTAACATAGCGAAGACAATCCAGCAGCTACTTCTACTTGTAGAAAAACTCCTAGAAAGAGTACTCTAAATTTTCAAGCACAAACTCTTCCTCTTCCATTATTTCTTAAACCCGTTCAAATCAAATTTTCCCTTCCACCCACTTCTGAACCTTCTCTTCAAAGTTGCTTAATGACAACCTCACTGGAAAGTCCACAGTCAACCCTGTTTTCCTCCCTAGGTGTCATTGGACATGGTATTTGCCTCAAAATATCTTACCTTTGGGCTCCAATGACCAGGCATTTGCCTTGTTTCCCTCTTACCACACAGACTGCTCCTTCTCAGTCTCTGCACATTTCCCTCCATCTCCTTGGCCTTCTGGTGATGGAATGATTGAAGTTCAGGCCTTGTACTTTTGACTTCTTTGTTTATCCACATTTCTGTGATGATTTGATTCCATTTTATGGCTTAGATCTCATCTCCATGCTGATTGCTCAATTTATTTTTACCCCATGTCAAAAAATTCCCTCAAGTGTCTACTTTTCTTCTCTCATCGAATATCTAACCTGTTATTTGGCAAATCTGAAGAGTTACCTAAATATCAAATTTTTATTTCAGAACCCTTGATTGATCCTTGACTCCAGTGAGAGACCAATAGGGATGACCCCAAGGGCTCATTTTCCTCAGCTTCTGGCAGTACGGGAGACAGATGGCTTAGCTGGACGGCATGAGTCCATGAAGAGAGAAGGCCGTGGACTACTGTTCTCATTTCCGATCCTACACAGGGCTGTTCCCAGAACACCATATAGTGTAAACTTGGGACACTTAATACATACAATCCCTAGGATCATTCCAGGTCAGCAGGAAGTTCCTCATACATTTCTTGTTACCTAGGGAAATGGAGTTACCATCTTACTTAAACTATCAATATGTAACAGGTGTGGAGGTCAAGGCTGCTTTCTCTCTTTTACCCTTTGTGCTCAACCTATGGGCTAAGACAGGCCATTTTGGCTGGAACCTTGGTGCATACAGAGTGTCTATGCTTAGCCCTGGCTATGATCTACTGAGAATTCGGGCCACTAGTCTGGCGTCTCCACCATGTGACATTTCTAGTGTCAGTGGTACCCCTGGACAACAGAATTTTTCCTTTCCATAACACGTCCCATTTTCTCTCACACTCCCCACCAATTTGTCAGCATATCTTATGACCTCTGCCTACAACGTGCATTCAGATTAGGACTGCTTCTCCTCACTTTTATTTACTGACATCTGGGTAAGATGTTATCACCTCTCAACTGCACAATTGCTGTAGTCACTTCCTTGGGTTCCCTGCATTCACAATTTCTCTATATATATGATCTATTTAAGAGCAATTACATGAAAAAAAAAAGCAATTACATGGTTCCTTGTAAGGTGAAGGTGAAATGATAAAAACCCTCTGCACAAAACCATCTGGCTCAGGAGGCCTGACTAGATTGCTATCCCCTTTGGCTCTCAGAATACATTCTCTATTACATGTATAATCCTTCCATCACTCCTTGACTGTTTACTGGCCTTCACTCAACTTACAAGCCAGAACCCAGCTCTCTGTTCCAAGCTCAAAGCCACAGCTGGATAGCAGGATCCGCACTGAGAATCCGTCTTCCAGCTAGCCCAATGGCTCTACCCCATGGCTTCGTTTATGCATGCGCTGGTTTTTGAGCCATGGTTTCTCTGTCCCAGCTCTTTAGAGAGCAACTTTTAAGCTCAGCGCCTGTCAGATGCCCTTATTTCATTTCTCTCCAGAGCATTTATGGCTTATTTCCCATAACCCATGATCAAAATAAAATCTCCCAATGAATGAGTATTTTTAATGTCTTTTTATTGGCTGATTAATCTCAAAAGTCTAAAACAGTACTTGGCATATAGTCTGCATCCAGTAAATACTTGTTAAAAATTTAATCAATGTGTGAATTAGTTGGTTTCTGAATATACCCTAGCTGTGCAAAAATCTGCTCATTTCCAATTAAAAATATGTTATTAATAAAAATTTTCTGGGTCTACTTAGAAATGCAGTGGCATTAATAAACTGGAAATGTACTTAATAATAGTCGCAGTAAATCATATAAATAGATCGAGAAATTGAAACTTCTATCGCACTTTCTTATTTTAAACCAGCATCTGGGGAATTCTACTGGCGTACATATCAACTCTTATCCTTATTTTCTAACTTGGGAGAATTTCTCTCTCTCTCTCTCTCTCTCTCTCTCTCAATGGACAAGTTGTGCTGAAAAAGTGACCTATTTTCATCCAGGAAAACACTGCTGCCCATGTACCAAAGCAGGTGTGGGGTTCCTGAATCCAACCTCCGAAGTCACCTCTTGACTGCAGAAAGAGGAGGAGGGGTTGTTGGAATAGACAAAGCCCAGGGTTTTGCCGAAGGCAAGAGCTGAGGCACTATCCCTGTTGAGTCTTGCTTCTGCCTTATGTTTCTTGGAAGCAGGATGTGTTGTTAATACATCAGAAAGACTGGGGACTCCAAAGAGGTGGAGGAAGAGCTGGTCTCTGCTCAGTAAATACTTTAAAGGGTCCTGGGGAGGGAGGGGAGTGCCTGGAATGAGTGAGACTATTTACCAAACAAAGCTTGTATCACCACATTTCATATTTTGCCTGACTCTGCCTATGTGAGCCACATAAAAATGCATTCAACTGTGGCATTCCCCTGCTCCACTGGTTTTAATTAAACTTGCTTTGTGCTTAGGAAATTAGCAAACTCTTTGCAGTTGCACGGAGCAAAACATGGGTTATTCACATGGGTAGATTTTTTCCCCCTTTCACTCACAAAGCTCAACTGCTTTGTCACATGCACTGACTCTGGTGGCAGCAGGGCAGTGCCAGCATCCATTAGCTGAGTCTGTTCAACATGCCTGTGGAATTGGAATTGGCACCTAATTCGAGTGCACATGATTGATGGCCTCCTGGAGGAAGGTCACTAGATTGGGGCCCTTATCAGAGATCTGTCATTGTGTCCAATGACCCCACAGCATCGAATAGGAAGCAATGCATCTCCTTATGGGAGCAAAGCAGGCTGAGGTGCTGAGAGTCCCTGCCTTCCCAGGGTACACTGCTCCATTTCCTGTTGGAAAGACTGAATCATCTCTCCATCTCTGGAAATGAGTGTTCCATTTCCACCCCAGTACTTCCCTTACATCTTCACTGAAATACAGCACCCTGTTGCTACCAAAAGATTAATTTTTCATGTCTGACAACTTGACAGATAATGTTATTTCTTTGTAAAAAGTAAAAGGAAATGTATTTCCTGAGAGCTGGAGGAGCCATGTGGAATCCCCTGGCAGTGCTGGGATGCTTCCCTATCCATGGGATCTACAAGATTTTCCACCTATTGACTCATGATCTTCCTGCATTGCCAATGTTGTGTGAATCTGAAGAGGAAATTATAGATAAACTTAGACATATTGGCTAATACCAGACTTACGGACTTGATCTGGATTGGTATGGGATAATTACTGTTTTATATATACTCTTTCTTATACCCATATGTATGCCTATGAATTTGTTTCTCTAGGCAACCCTGACTAATCCATAGCACATCTACAAATAAGTCCCATAAGTGTCGTGCATTTATTATGATACTACTCATGGCTAATGCCCCTTAAATCTTGTGGTAGTCACCTAATCTAGTATCAGTTTGAGGGTTGAGAGTGTAGAGGTGGGGTGTAACCTGTCTATCTGGAGCTAGCCAATGAGACCCCTGTGTGGGCATGGCTTTCTCCTGAGAATTCTGGAAAATACAGTACGTCATTCTTGGAAGAAGAAGACACTCTCTCTCTTAATTCACTCCTTTGGAGACATTCAACTGACAGTGCTGGCTCCGTGTGAGACATCCTTGAGGAGAAGCCACATGGATGCAACCAGACCTCTGAAGCCAGAGAAGCCACAAAGAGAGCCCTGTCAGCGTTGAGATACTTAAAACACCGCTGAATCCAAAGACTTTCTACCCATGGGCTTGTGATTGTCTGCACTCCTTATCATTGCATGTATTTTGTGAGTCTGAAGGGGACATTATAGATTGGTATTGGACATGGGGACTAATCTTGGACTGATGATCTTGGGTTCGACTGGGTTGGAATGTTTTCTTAATGTACAATTACCCTTTATATAAAAAATTTGATTCTCTAGTCTACCCAGACTAACAAATCTCAAAGACTTCTGTCATCTGATTGAATAGCCTTGAAGCCTAGTGACAGGTTTCAAAAAACTCCATAAGTCTACAAAGTTAAAGTGCAGTCACCAAACAAATATGCCCCTTCTTCTGTTTGTTTGGATTCAGTATCTATGAGGTTTGCTCTTCCAAGTGAGAAGCTAAGTGAGCTAATGTCAAAAGAAGAATACAAACTATAGACGCTTCAAGCAGAAATCACAATGTATAGAGTTTTGAAGGTGGAAGGATGTTGAAAGTTGACTTATAAAACCTTGAGGCATGAAGAGAAGGGAAAGTGTAACTCGCAGGTTTGGTACATAATAAAGAAGCAGAAAGCAACAATCTATCAGAAAGGTAGTCAGAAGGCAATCCTATGTGAAAGCATTTCTGTTGTGCTGCAAGGCATGTTCTGTTGTCCAATTCTAACAGTGTCAACCTAGTGACTGACAAAACGAGAGGCCCCTCACTCTGGACTGACCCAGGCTTCCCTGGTCTTTATTCAGAATAGTCCAAACTGGTATACTAACTCCCTAAATTCAGGTTACTCCCAACACAAATATCAATGCAATGAGGGCACCAAAACAGTGAGAGGCTTTTTTCTAACATTTTCCCTCATACCTTATCAAACATCAATTTTCATTTATTTTTCTGATTATAGGCATCCCATTCAATTCTTTGTCTTTAAACAAGTTTTGAAATGGTATTGTTTCGATTCAGATCTTATTGGCAAGAATGATTGTGTTAAAGTCACATTAAAATTTTGGGCAGTAACTCTATATTATGCAGCAGACTTCTTTTGTTGTTCATATGCATTTGGTGATGAACTTACTAAACTGAGAAACCTCAAGGTGGAGGGTACCCTGAGAAATCTACTACTGTTCAAGAAATATTGTCTCTCATAGGGATATATACATATTTTTGAAAATACAAGAAAACAGTTTAATTTCCAAGTATGTTATTATAATATGATTGAAATAATTAAAAACACACAGTGAGTGGAATTAAATAGCTGCAATGTTTTCCTCTCAGTCGAAGAGACTGAGTCTGAATTCAAGGTGTTGGCTAGGTAAATCCTTTCAAAAATTTAACAGGAGACACTTTCTTACCTGTCATCTCCTGGTAGCTCTAAGTACCCCTTGGTTTGTAAAGCCATCTTCACACAGCTGTCTGTTTTCTATGTCTGACTCTGTAGCACTTCACTCCTTTTATAAGGACACCACCCCAATAAGATTAAAACACACCTTATTTCTGTCTCATTTTATAATATATAAGCAAATTCTCTATACAGAGTCACATTCATGGGTATTTGAGTGAGAGCTCCAATACATAGGGGAGTTGGGGTGAGGGGCGCACAATTGAATCCATGGCACCCGGCTATATTCAACAGACCTTTTAGTAAAAGACCTTTTAGTAAAAGACTCAGCAACGTGTTCTAGACAACAAATAGACTTGGGATAAAGATCAAAGTGAGATTCAAGGTTTCATCTGAGTATTGCTGGCAGAGATCGACACCAAACCAAGGTGGGTGAGAAGAATACTCTAACCGTCTTCACCACCAATGGCTTATGTGTTAGTCTGGGTAGACTAGAGAAACCAATTAATAGACACGTCTATGTTCGTAAGAGAGAGTTTTTTTTACAAAAGGTTACTAACTGCAAAATTGCTGGTTCAAATCACCCCCATAGGATCATGATGGTTTGCTCCCATAAGGATCTGTCTTTCAAACCTCTATCTATGATTGCTATGAGGCAGAATTGACGCTCTGGCAGTAGGTTTAGAATTGACATGAAAAACATGCTTAGAGAAAAGGACTAAGTTTGAGAACAATGTTCATAATATCCCATCTGTGTGACAGAATGTGAATATTGAATCGATGTGTTAATAAATGTGGAGTTGCTTCCCCTTGCTGGAATAGATTGTACTTCACAAATTATCAGAGTGTGATGGAAACACCAGGAGTCCAAGAGTTAAAAAATATTTAGAACATTACAAATCTTTTCTTTTGAAATAACCATCTCTCTAGGAAATAATCATTTTATTGTCTCTGGAGCATAAAATCTGAACTAAAATGATAGACCCTATATCCCTAGCTTATAATCACTGAAGGCTAGGCTGGGATTGGTCCAAGCAAATATGGATGAGACTTGGAGATAGCTAGGTGGTTTCACTCTGTATATTCTAGGGATTGAGATAGGCGCATTTAATCTCATTCCTGGTTACAGTAAATCTCATTACACTTTGCTACAGCTTTATTTTGCATTCAACTCAACAAGTTTGCTCTTAACTTATTTAGTGAGACACAAATATCAAAAAAGAGCAGAGGCAAAATTCCTAAACAAATCCTTGGGGGTTTGCAGATGTGCTCCAATTCCTCTTAATGTAGTTATGCAGACGAATTACAGAAAAACACACAGCCAGTTTGTTTGGCATATCTTGCTTTAAAGCAGTGATCATTCAAAGTTCTGCTCACATTTGTCCACAAGAAGAAAATATCATCATGCGACTGTTTGCCGATAAGGGAGTGGTGGCTTCAGTTAGGGGTTCTCTTGAGGATTCTTAGGCTGAATACATATGCACATAAAACTATATAGTCATAGAAACATTTCCAGCATTATCTCTGATTTGGTTGACAGAGAGAAGCAGTCCAGAGACTCAGAGTGACTTTGGTTAGGAGGAGAGAAACAGTGGGGAAATCCACTTTTATATTTTAATCAAAAATTTTTTTCTGGATTAATGCTGGGTTTATAGGAAAGCTTCAAAGATACCACTAAGTTCCCATAGACCATTGTTTCAGTTTTCCTTATTGTTAGCATCCTAATCACCATGATATGTTCAATGCCAACCAATAAACCAACAAGAGTACTTAAAAAGCCAACTAAATTTCAGATTTTAGTGGAATTTGTGATTGTTTTAACAATCTCAGCCCTGGTGGCTTAGTGAGTTAAGCTCTGCGGTGCTAACTCACTGACTTCTCTATAGGCGAAAAATGAGGGTTACTAATGAAGATCAATGAAGAGTGTTTAATACAGATAATAACTCAATATAAAGAAAAGAAAGACTCTCAACTGGAACAAACACATAAGAACTTATTGAAGTTGTCAAGGACTTAACTTAATGGACTCCACAACAAATGGTCATGAAAGCAGCAATCAAGACATCAAATGACTCATTTTATTGGGCAAACTACAGCACAAGATCTTTTTTAAATGTCAAATAGCAAATATATCACTTTTAGATCTAAGATGCACTTCCTATAAGCCATGGTATTTTCATCTGCATGATGTTCATTTGGTGGCTGAGCAATAAATAATGAAGGTCAGAGAAGAACTGATGCATTTGAATTATAGTTTTAGCAAAGAATATTGAAAGTCCCACAGACTCTGAGAAGAACACATAATCCAGCATGGGGAATGGTAGTGTAGTCAGAATGTTCCTTAGAAACGAGAATGGCAAGACTTTGCATCATATACTTTGAACATGATTATCAGGAGACACCAGTCCCTGTAAAAGGACATCATACTTTGTAATGTAGCGGGTCAGTGAAAAGGAGGGATGTTAGGCAATGGAGTGACACCATCTCTGCCACAATGGACTCAACAATGAGAGGAGTGGGTCTCAACCTGCCTAATGGTGTAACTCTTTAATTTCATTGCTACTTCATAACTGTAAGTTTGCTTTTGTTATGAATCAGGCGATGCCTGTGAAACGGTTGTTCAACCCCCAAAGGGGCTTCTAATCACAGGTGGAGAACCACTGGGTTAGAGGGACTGTAGGGATTATGTAGAAATGGCAGTGTTTCAAAAGGTTCTGTGAGTTGTAGTTGACTTGATAGCATCTAACTAACAAGACAAGATATTCTGAGGAATGGTGAAGAAATAGGTACAGGGAATGTACAGCCTTTTCCATTTCTGTACTTACCATGTAAATTTTAAATTTATATATAATAACCATCAAATAATTACTTTTGGTTTATATCATTTTGTTTGATTTTGTACATATTAGGGGGAATGTCAGAGGAGATAGGTCATTAGGGGCCACTCTCTTGAAGCTGTGGTGTATGTTTTTTTGGTTATCAGTATATGCAACTCAGGATTGTTGAAACTTTAGCGATATCAAGTAGAATATGGTATTCAGGGGGAGGAGGGTACAGCAAGGGGGAATGAGGGGGAGATGATGTCAAGGAGTCCCTGTAGAAAAGAAATGATTGGAGGGCTGAGCCCAGGTGGTGTAAGTGGTTGAGTGCAGAAATGTGGCCCATGGCCTTGGCGGTTCAAAAAGTTCTCAGGAGTGGCACTGGGTAGTGCCCACGACCACCAGAGGAAGTGATGCCCCCCCAAAAAAACAAAAAAAATGAAAAGAAATGACTGGAAATCAATTGTGGGTAGCAAATGTGCAATTCTGCTGGGTGTGATTGAACTATAGAATAATATGGTATATGTATCAATTTCTAATTAATATAAAAAGAATTATAGTGATAATTAACATATTCCAATCTAAAGATTGCTGCAAGTTATTTAGTATGCTTTGAATTCATCATCTTAATAAATGTTTCCCAATCACTGCAAGTAAATAAGTCAATCCTACACTTAACCCACAAAAACTTAAACTAAAGAGTCTGGTAGCAAGGTACATGGTAAAAGAGTAATTAATGGAGTTAGGCTTGCTACCCCTTTCTTTATGATTCTGAATTATGTGTTTCCTGCTACTCTGCCATGCAATTTCTGTTGGGAAATTAAACATGACCATTATAAAGCCGAACAAGTTTTCTTTGTTGTTTCTGAAATCATGCTAACGGATAGGGAAGGTTACTCAAGGCAAGAAGGAGAGTAAAATTTTTTTAAAAATCACTCAAAGGAGAAAATCAATGCACATTAATTTTGCACATTTTGCATAATCTTTAATAGTCATTTAAATCACTGTGCTCATGGTGTTAGGAATTTAAAGTACACTCAACTTCAATACTGCTTAATGTGCTTGTAGCTCATACCTGGGACTGCATTCCACTATGATTTGTTCCCATTTTCATTAAATCTTGGGCTTTTAAATTTTTTTATTTCTTCCTCCTGTAGGTTCACCCATAAAATATGTTGAGGAATCATATCTCCCCTAGAACCTACATATTTCAAAGTGATGGCCCGGAGGTGAAATAGAATTAAGGAGAGGGAGATGCATTGAGAGTGAGGCTGCAATTCTGGTTAGAAGAATAAAGCAGAGAGAAATTTGAAGAGGAAATAGGCTCTTGGCTTAAAATATCTTTCTCTCTTAATACAGGTGAGCGTTGGCACTTTACATCATAGTTGCATCTTCAAGAAACTCTATATTTATTCATGGGGCTTACAGCTTGGAAAGTAAGAATCCACCTAGAAAGTCTGAAAACTTATTGGACTTCTTCAGAAGTTTTTTCCTTGTTTGCTTGTTTGCTTTAATTCTGGATGGAATATATACCTAAGACTTGTTCAATATTTATTTAGGGTTAAGAAGTTTAGTCACTTTATCTAAGGTTATGAAAATCATCATAAACATTAAAATTGATACAGTAAAAAGCCTTGGACACAATTGTGCCTAGTTTACTAAAGGAGTCACTGCTATGGAGTGGGTTCCAGCTCAGGGTGACCTTCCGTATATGTCAGAGAATGTAAGTGATTAACAGGTAGGGAGCCCCATCGTTCTGCTGTAGAGCAGCTGGTGCATAGGAACCACTAACCTCGTGGTTAGCAGCCCAACATGTAGCCCACAGCAGCCCCTGATCCCCTTCCCAAGGAGGAGAGTGATGTCTGCTATGAATCAGATGCCCATGATTGAGAGTAGTAAAATACCAGTTGTAGGTATTAAAGGAGATACCTCAATATGGAAATATTTGGATAGATGGATAGAGAGTGATGAACAAAATTCAGATGCCCTCACCTAGAATTCAAGCTGTTTGAAGACAAGGAATATGATTCTTCTTTTACTATAGCATTAGGTTTACCTTGAGAATTAAGAAAAAAGTTCTTCCCTGGTAAAAGTATTATTGTTGGTACCCTAGCTTCAAAGAAAACAACAAATAAGCGAAAAGTCTACATTTGAAATGCTTTGATTTGTCAACGGTCACTAAGTAGTGACACCAGATCACACTGTGTCCCGATGCTCTGAGAGAGTGATTTTAAATGTGCAGGTCAACATACTAATGCTTATGTTGACTAGCGTAAGCCACAATGAACTAACTTAAGTTCCCCTGATTGCTTTATAGTATTCCTATTGAGAGGACAGAGACTATAATATTGATGGCATTACGGATAAATCAGAGAATAACATATTTCATATTTATTATTATTCTAGAGTCCAAAGACACTTATATGATCCAAAGGAAGTATATGGCATAGAATTGATTTACCAGAATGAAGTTAGACTATACCTAACATATTATAGTTAATCTTGTTTTTACATTAAGTGCAATATTTTTATTGCTTTGATTCCAAGTCCATCCCTCACGTTGTTATTTGTTGCTCAGTGCCATTTGACCTATTTTTTTTACTCATAGTAGCCCTAATTACAATAGAACCCTAACTGCAATAAAAAAAAAAACATTGCTCAGTCCTTTGCTGTCTTCACAATTGTTCTTGTTCAACCCACTGTTGTAGCCTTATGTGAATCCATCTTCTCAAGAGCCTACTTCTTTTTCATTGCCCCTCTGCCTTACCAAGCTGATGGCCTTCTCCAGGGACCTGTCTCTCCTAATAATATGTCCAAAGTGCTTGAGATGACATCTCCCCTTCTTTGCCTCTAAGGAACATTCTGGAAGGTATTTCTTTCAAGGCAGATGTGTTTGTTCTTTTAGTGGCCATAGTCTTTCAATATTCACCACCACTACCATAATTCAAATGCATCACATTTTCTATAGTCTTCCTTATCTAAGGCCCAATTTTCAAGTGCATATGAGACAATGGGAAAAAAAACAATGCCTTGGAGCTGGCATACCTTAGTTTTCAAAACAACAGCCTTGCTTTTCAGCCCATTACACTGGTCTTGTGCATCAGATTAACCTATTGCAATACATGGTTTCTTTCATCTCCTGCCTCCTGCCTCCATGAACATTGGCTGTGGATCCAAGCAAGATGAAAGCCATGGTAATCTCAATCATTCCCATTTGCCATGATGTTACGTAAAGGTCAATCTGGGGAATTTTTGTCTTCTTTGCACAGAGTTGTGAGGAGGATATGGAACAAGGGACATCACTGCTGACATCAGCTGGCTCAAGGGTGAAAGGTGAGAATACCAGAAAACTGTTTACTTCTGTTTCATTGACTATGCAAACAAAATCAAAGATGTGGATCCTGACTAACTGTTCATGATCTTGAGAAGAATGAGAATTCCGGAACACTTTGCTGTGTCTATGTGGAACTTGCCCATAGATCAAGTATCAGTTCTGTGGACAGAACAAAGGCATAGTGCATATTTTTAAATGAAGAAAGCGGAGTTGGATACTGCCAAGGATTCAGAAGAGCTATTCCAGTCACAGAGCAGTTACACTGAATGCCAGGACTTTTTTTCTGAAGCCTCCATAGCTTCATACAGAAGATAAGTGTGATAATTAAAGCTTATTGTGCCAACCTGGCCAATGAACACAGTTGGGATTAATTGAAAGGCAGAAAGATAAATGGCTTGGCAAGCCTCACTTTTCTCTTAGTCTCTTGTTCTCTGATGGTCAGACCAGTGTGCGGCTGCCATATTTATTTCTCTGCCCCAGATGGCAAAGTTCACTTCCTGCTAGACATTCCTGAGGAGAAGTCACATGGACCTGCCATAATGGCCCTGGGTACTGAAGAAGCCATGGGGAGACCCCTGCCAGTGCAGAGATGAAGTATGCTCATGGATTCAGCTTTCTTACTGCATTCAGGTCATTGCATGTGTTTTGTGAGATTGAGGAGGACTTTGTAGATCAGTGTCAGGTATATGGGCTAATGATTGGACTTGGGGCTTGGACAGCACTGGGTTGGGATGATTTCCTACTGTACACTTACCCTTCATATAAAACTCTTATAAAATATGAGTGTCTGTGAATTTTGTTTCTTTAGTCTACCCAGACTAATTCCATAGGTGAAAAGTGTGAGTGGAAAGAAGATGGAGCTGTGTTCTGAAACTACGTGGAACATTTCTTATATGATTAGAGAGTTTCACTGTACTTTAATAGATACAAGCACATGCTGGAGAAGCTAATGCCCTGCGAACATCACTCAATCTGGATTATGTAAAAAAAAAAAAAAAAAAGACCAAGTGTAATGCTGTGAAGTATATTCCCACTATAGAACTCATTAGAACTTCCCCATTTGTTTTCAGAAGCAGAATGCCAAGTTCTCCTTTGGAGTGGCTGGTGGGTTAGAACTGCTGATCTCTATCAGCCACCAAATGTCTTTAACCACTGTGCCACCAAGGATATTTATCTAAAATATAGGGTTGTATTATGCCACTTCTGTAGTGAACCACTGGCAATCTGTTGGGAAATAAATAGTAAATTGATTTTTAAAGTAAAGAAAATCAGGAAATGTATGTGTCAGACTTGTATCCTCTCATGATACTTATTCAATTTGTATGGAAAATGCTGAAATTTGATGAATTTCCCCCTCCAAGGGGTGCTAGTTACAGACTCTAGCTTCGAAGTCTTTTAGTTCAAGACTCTGACAGAGGGAATCTATTCGGGTCAAATGGCAATCACTGTTTCTATGAGCTATGCCTTGGGAGAAGAGTTCTATAGGGGGAGGGGATGTGTAACCTGGCTTTAAAATTCTGCAGCCAAGGGATGACAGTTCTCAGATAAGGAATGCAGACTTGGCAATTTTCAATAGCGTTCCTTTAATACAACCTATCACATGCCTTCCTAGCACATGCCAGATTGTATTGTTCTTGTCCTGGCTTGAGTCAGGGGCACATTAGTCTTCAAAGAAACATCTATTTCAATACTCAGAAGAGGTATTATACAGCACACATGCCTACAAGCCTTGATCTCTTGACTGCAGTTTCCATAAGCATTGATAGTGGTTCCAAGCAAGACAAAATTCTTGGCAAATTCAACCTTTCTCCATTTACCATGCTGTTACCTACTGGTCCAGTTGTGAGGGTTTTGATATTCTCTACATTGAATTGCAATCCACACTGAAGACTGCAATCCTTAATCATCACCAACAAGTGGTTCAAATACTCTTTACTTTGAGCAGGCAAGCTTCATGCGACATTCCTCTTAATATAATCCAGCTTCTCTGATTAATTGTTGAGATATAATTAGGGTACATTGACAACTTATCATGTGATATCCCTTTTGACTCACACTTTAAATTGTTCTAGTTCATAATACATTCTGTTTTCTTCTCAAATGGGATTGTGACAGTCACTAATCTGGTGTTAATTTTGAGCATTTGGAGTGTAGGGGTGGAATCTAGCTTGTCAATCTGGAGATAGCCAAGACCTCTGTGTGAGCATGGATTTTTTTCTGAGGATTCTGAGAACTACAGTTGTACTTCTCCCTTGGAGGCAAGAGATTTACAACTCAGTCCCTTGGAGGTGCCCTATTGATAAGACACAGCACTGACTCCTTGTGATATATCCCAGAGGAGAAGCCACATGAATTTACCCTGATGGAATCAGACATCTGAAGCCAGAAAAACCACGTAGATACTCCTGCCAGTGCTGAGATGCTTGAGAAGCCACACACAGGCCTTTGCCAGCGCCGAGATGCTTCTATCAGTGCTGGATACACAAGACTCTCCACCTATTAGCCTGTGATTGTCCTGTCTTCATTGCGTGACTAATACAGGGGTTTTTCTTATTTTTATTCTACTGTTGTTAGATCTTTTGACTCTGTTTTTTTTATGTTTTGTATATTTATCAGTATGTGAAATCCAGGATCATTGAATCTATAGAGATAGTAACTGGATCAATAGCTTCTTGGGGATCTGACAGGGAAGATGTGAGAGATGGGGAGATAATAACAGGGAGTAACAATAGATGAAAATGTTCTAAAATTTATTGTCATAATAAGTGTACAACTCCTTTTGATAAGACTGAACTATCAAACTCTGTGATATTTGGATTATGGCCAAATAAAACTACTTAATAAAATATATATTGTATTATTGATGGTGGTGTTATATACCATCAATTTGATTTCAACTCACAGCAACCCAGTAAGTCAAAATAGAAGTGTCCTCATGAGATTTTCCAGACTGTAATCTTGGGTGGCAATTAAATTTTGTATTTACTTTGTAGGCTTAGTGTTAGAACAAAGCAGATAATGAGGTCTGTCAACTAATATCTTAATTATTCCCTATTGTACATAATGTCAACAAAATTAGAAATACAGATACGCGTCAACTAACATCCTTGAGAGTTGACTAAATAGAAATATTTCTCTTAAATGGCTGAGTTTTGTACATAGCTAGGAGCACTGTAAATTGGTAGATCCTCTTAAAAAGCAATTTGGTAATAAGCGTAACAGCTATGAAAATGTGCAAGTCCATTGACCCAGTGATTCTACTTAAAAGAAATTACCATAACAAGTATAAAATTTGGTGACAAGCCTTATGCATTACATGCTGATTATGAAGTATTTACAGAGAAAAATAGAAATAATATGGATATATTTCAAAAGTGAATCATTGAACCACTGAAATATTTTTATGCTTGCAAAGGGAATAAGACATCATGGAAAAATGTTTATGTACTCTTAAGTGAATCATCCTAACACAACACCTGCAGAGAAATATGACAATAACATGAGTAGAAATGCGTGGAGGGAAGAGTCACAACAAAATGAACCCCCAAACATTAACCATGATTGAATCAGTGTAGTAAAATTATTTGTTTGTTACATAGATGATTATATGTAAACATAACCATATACTATAAGGAGGGAATAAATCCAGGTACATATATGTACATGTTTATTATTAAGGTAGAAGCTGGACCTTGGACCCCCACCCAGAAAATCCCTCAATGCAAGAACACTTTGTTCTATTAACCTGGTACTCCATGATGCTCACTAGTCCAACACAATCACTGAAATCAAATAGGTCCATAAACAAATGTGGTGAAGAAAAGGGATGGCACCTAGCTATCAAAGGATATAGAATCTGGGGTCTCACAGCCTGAAGTTAAACAAATGGCCATCTAGCTGAGAAGTATCCAAGCCCACACAGAAGAATAGCACCAGTCAGTGTGATCATGAGGTACTGAAAGGACCAGGTCTCAGGCATCAAATGGAAAAAAATAGTATCATTATACGCGCTCCTTCCTGAGATGATCACTGAAGACATGTGGGGGCATGAGCAAGAGTGGTGAAGATAGCTGATGGTACTCGGCTATCAAAAGATATAACTTCTGAGGACTTAAAAGCTTGAGGGTGAACAAACTGTCATATAGCCCAGGAACAACAATGCCCACCATAGAAGAAACACACCAGTCTGTGGGACCATGAGGTGTGAAAAGAACCAGATATCAGCCATCAAGGAACAAAAATCATATCATTATGTGCCCACCCTCCTGACATGATCAATGAAGACAAAAGGAAGCAGAGGCAGACAGAGTGGAGAAATTCTACGGTGCCCAGTTACCAAACGATAAAGTATCTGGGATATTAAAGGCTTGAAGGTGAACTAGTGGCCAACTAGCCCAGAAGCAGCAAAACCCACATGGAAAAAGCACACTAGCCTGTATGATCACAAGGGGTCAAAGGGTGTAGACATCGAGCATCAAAGAACAAGAATCACATCACTATGAATGAGGGGAAGATCAGGGTGGTGACCCAAGGCCCACTTGTGAACAATTGGACACCCTCTTACAGAAGAGTCGTGGGGAGGAGACAGGCCAGTCAAGGTGCAGTGAAGTGGCGATGAAGCATGCAACTTTGCTCTAGTTTCTGAAGATTTTCTTCCTCCAACTCTCATGGTCCCAATTCTACCTTACCAATCAAGCTGGACTGGAGGAGGTACACTGGTAGAGATGGGAAGTGGGAATATAGGGAAGCCAGGACAGATGAACCCCTTGGGGCCAGTAGTAAGAGTGGAGCTTCTGGATGGGTGGAGGGAAGGTGGGGGGTATAGAGGCAGAGCCAACTTCAAGGAGCTACATATAGTCTCCTATCAGAAGGACAGACATTGGGTGTGTGGGTGGGTGAGGGGAGACATTGGGCAGTGTAAGATATGACAAAACAATAATTTATGAAGTATTGAGGGATAGTGGGGGAGGGGGAGCAAGGATGGAGGGGAGAGGATGAGAAGTTGATATCAAGGGCTCAAATGGAAAAGGAAATATTTAGAAAATGATGATGACAGCAGGCAGGTGAAGATGCTTGACACAGTATATGTATTTATGTATTGTGAAAAGCAATGTATGAGCCCCCAAAAAAGTGAAAAATCATGTAAAATTCATTTCTTGTATAAAATGTGTTCTTTAAGTTCTTCTGATTATGACTATTTCATTAAATAAAATGAAAAATTATATCTAAAAATAAAATAACTCTAGGATTAACATAGAATACTCAAAATTATGAAACTTAATTATTTTATAATTGTAGTTTTTAGGTGTTCTTGAATCAGTTCTTATTTATTGTGATTCTATGTACAACAGAAAAAAAACACTGCCTAGTCGGTTACCATTCTCACAATAGTTGCTTATTGCATGAGTGTGGTGTTGCTGCAATTGTGCCAGTTCCTCTCATCAAGGAGTTTCCTCATCTTCTTTGACCAAACCCGAAGGCTTTCTCCAGGAATTGGCCACTCCTGATTCTGCTCCACAATACTTGAAAAAAAAAATCCACCTCATTTCCAGGGAACATTCAAGTTGAAGTTCTTCCAACCTATATTTGTTTACTCCATTGGCAACCCATGGTACTTTCAATATTCTTCACCATAATACAAATGCATTAATTCCTCTCTAGTGTCCCCTTTACATTGTATAAATTTCAATTGCAGATAAGACCACAAAATACCCTCGTTTGGTTCAGGCACACTTCAAATTTCCAAGTAGCCCTATTTTCCAGTTAAAGATCCTTCCCCTGAAGGAGCCCTGGTAACATTGTGGAAAAGAGTTGAACTGCTAACCACAAGGTTGGTGGTTCCAAGCCACTAGTCACTCTTTGGATAAAGGAAGAGACTATCTGTTCACTTAAAAACCCCTCCATGGCAGTGGGTTTTTTTTGTTTCTACTCGTCTCCTTTGATTTTCACAGTCATATGTCAAATGCCAATAATAATCAATATATCTTGCTTGACTACATATTTAATCAATTTCAGATTGAAGAAGTTGGTAAAATTCTTCAAGTTCTTCATTACCATTTTTAGAGTTTGTGACATAATTCTGTACAATAAATGCATTAGCTGGAGTTCCCTTTAGTGTGCATATATTATTCTATCACAGACAGCCTTTTGCTTCATGCTAGACATTGAGGTGTTCTTTTTGACAATAAATGTGATATGATTCAAAAAATATTTGTTTGTTTTTCTTTATTTTCTGACTTGTCTCCACTGTGTTTATATTATTTTTACAAAAAAAAATAGTTTACTAGAATAGCTAAACTGCCATCACCACCTTCCCTATTGGGTATATTTTATATTCTCTAGAACTGTTTTGTACCACTCTCTAGTAGGCTACCAGCTTACTTGAAAACTTTTTGAAAGAAGCTTATAAGTTGAAAACTATATCTCTTAAGCATTTGAAAACTACTGAGAGGAAAATAGAAAAGCCGGCTTAAGTAACTATTGCAAGGAAACTTCAGAAGGGAATAGAGAAGTAGCCCTGTGTTGTGGTGATGGGGGTGGGGTGGGGGGTGGGGGGTTACTAGAATTGGAGGGAAACTATAAATCTTCAAAAGTGACTAAAGCTGTCAAATATAAAACAGCAGCCAAATAAAAAGACCTGCATAGTTCAGGATATATTGTGTGACGTTTCCAAGAAAGTTACCTGGGAGTTAATAATAAGCACCAGTTCTAGTAATATTCACAGATGTAGGCTTTCTGTCCCAAGTGACTCTTCACTTGCATTCTCACCTGTTTATAAGAGGTGGGGAATTATAAAACAAAAAAGAAGAATATATATACATATATATATATACAGTAGTAATAATTTATTTTATAAAACTTAACAACAGGCTAGTTACAAAGAGTTGAAGAATGAAGATGTCCCAAATATCCAACTCTTCAAAGATACTATTTTACTCCATTTTCTCCCATTCCTCCTTCATGTCCCTGAATTATTTGATTTCCTGGAATATCCCATGGAAACTCATGAAATGTTGAAAAAATGTCTCATTTGGTAGTAGCTGCTGTTCAGTCCAAAATCTGAGGATCAGCTGGAGGTGAGCCAAATTCAGAATTCCAAGCCAGAAGCCAAAAATGTTCAAAAGGGAGGGTTCTCTATGAGTTGGAATCAGCTGTATGGTAGTAAGTCTTGCTAAGAAACTTAAATATGGTTGACACATTTTAAACAAATTGACTATTGATCAAACCATAAACTGTCATAGAACAAACTTGCCTAATGAGAAGAGGGCAGTGCTTGTGTACAAGAAGAATCATCAAGTCCACTTACTTGAACCCTACACAGGATTTGTAACACTACAAATCTTTCTGAGAACAAACAACTTCAAGAACCTCCTGGGGAGTGACTGATGGATTTAAGTGGCTAGTTGTAAGGTTCACAGCCCAAAGCTAACCCACAGTGTCACCTGGACTCCTTAATATTGAAATATGAAGGCTAAATTTTTATTTTCCAAGAAAGGATGTACAAGATGCTCTCTATAATCAACAAACATCAAAGGATGTATAACATCATATGCATATCAGTTAGAACAACACTCAAAAAGAAGGCTGTGGCTGAGGAGAGGGTAGGAATTAGGGAATGAGATGGATATGTTGAAAGTCCATTTATTTTTAAATACATGATTTGAATTTTAAAATATATATAGAGATTCAAATAAGTAAACCTGATAAATAGAGGGAAGATTGACCTGATCAAGGATTTCATTTTACTTGAAACCACAATCAATCCTCTTGGAAACATCAGTCAAAAAATCACAGGAAGTATAACCCTGGGCAATTTTGTGACACTGACGTATGTAGATTGTTAAAAGATCTTTTGAGAACTACATGGTGTACCAGACCCAAGCCATTGCATTCTCATTCTCCTCCTCTATAACCAGAAATCTGGACAATGAATAGAGAAGAACAGAGAAGAATTAATATACTTGAATGGTGATGTTGGCAAGGACTATTTAAAATCCCACAGACTGTCAGAAGAACAAATCAAACTCTTGAAGGAAGCCAGAATGCTCTGTAGAAACAAGGAAGATGAGACTTTCTCTTGCGTACTTTGGACATGTAATCAGGAGAGAACGGTCCCTGGAAAAGTGCACCCTGCTTCATAAAACAGAGGGTCAGCCCCAAACAGGACATCCTTGGTGAGATGGATTGATGTGATGATTGCAACAATGGGATCAAACGCAACAATTGTGAGCATGGTGCAAGGCTAGGCAGTGTGTCCTTCTGTTGTACACAGGGTATCTGTGACAGGTAGTAGACTTACTGGGACATAACAACCACAAAGATTTGAACTTTCAAAATATGTGTCTGGATTACTTTGATGAAGAAAATAATTGTTTTTAATTATACATAAACAAGCAACATATAAAGATACCTTATTAGAAATCCCAAAATTTAATCATGTAGACAAAAATCTTATTATCTAAGATTTGAGGGTATGAGAAATTTCCTTTTCTATCAATGGGATAGAAGGGGTTTTCCTCATGTTGTTCCCCATAGTCAATGTCTATATGCTTGGAAGCC
The DNA here is from genome assembly GCA_004026705.1 of Nesogale talazaci. Classification (NCBI taxonomy): domain Eukaryota; kingdom Metazoa; phylum Chordata; class Mammalia; order Afrosoricida; family Tenrecidae; genus Nesogale; species Nesogale talazaci. The sequence continues at coordinate 398,605 of PVJH01000198.1, forward strand.
AGCTGCTTAAAGGTTATCTCCCTGAGGGTTATCGGCCAGGGCCCACTTGCTGCTGATAAGGATAGTGAATTGTTTCCCTGAAAGAAAGCCCAGAGACAAGGTCAAGCCAACTCAAGGAGGACCAAGATTAGGCTGTCATCTTGACTCTAGGGTCCACCCATCTTGTTACATGGGTGCCCCTAGTGTTGCTCCTGCTGACTGCCAGTAGATTGTCCTCTCCAACTGATGTATGCCTATTGTACAACCCTTTTCTGTTATGATGTAATCGGAGTGGGGGGGTGCACATATCTCAAACTGTATTTAAGCCATGATTGGAAATATATTCTCTCTCTCTGCACAGACTTGGCGGATGAGATCTTGGCCATTCCAGAGGGGAGCGCTTGCATGCTTTATGTTGTCTGATATCTATTTAATTTTATCTCTCAATTACACAACCGCCCCTTGGACTCATTTGATGATGGGGGGCTGGTCTCCCACAGTAATACAAAAACGTAAAATACAAATCTAAAATAAAAGCCTAATAACAAAACGAAGGCTCTCTCTGCTGGTGTTGTGAGGAAAGCTTTGGACTGTGAATGGGAATCAATTTCAGAGCCATGAATTTAACAACAAAATAAAGTTCACAGTATCGCAAAGAGTTAAGTTCTCAACAGCCAGTAGAGTGGTTGGAGTTTAGAATTCAAACAGAGGCATCTGAGAAGACTGGCCTGGTAACACGCTTCCCAAGTCCAGAGCCTTGAAAACTCTGTGGAGCGGTCCTGTATGTAACATACCATGAGTAGGAATCAACTCCGTGGTAATTAACAACAGCAACATTAATAAAACTGATTGCCAAGGAATTCAAATAGGTGGTGAAGCACAGAGTCTACCTAGCATATACATTGAATTTTGATGTGGCCTGAAACCACTGTAAGAGTGTGTGCTTCATTACAAATGAGGGTGAGTACAGACTGTCAACCCAAGGTCCAGCTGCAGGGGAAGTGACATCCCCTTATAGAAGGGTCATAAGGAGGAGTCGAGTCAATCAGGGTACAATGTAGCAATGATGAAATATGCATCTTTCCTCTAGTTCTTAAATGCTTCCTCCCTCCCACTATCATGTTCTGAAATCTACCTTACAAATCCGGTTAGACCAGAGGATGTACACTGATACAGGTAAGAACAAGAAATATGGGAAATTCAGGAGAGATGATTCCTTTAGAATCAGTGGGGAGAGTGATGACAATGGGAGGATGGAGGGAGGGTGGAGCAGAAAGGGGGAAGACAGCGTTTGACATGATAAAATTTAAATAGTTTATAAATTATCAAGGGTTCATGAGGGAGGAGGGAGTGGGGAGTGGGTGGGAAAAGAGGAGCCAATACAGGGGCTTAAGTGGAAAGAAAATGTTTTCAGAATGTTGAGGACATCAAAGGTACAAATGTGCTTTGCATACAATGGATGTATGGATGGATTGTGCCAAGAGTTATATGAGTCTTTAATGAAATGATTTTTTAAAAAAGAGTGTGTGATTTCTTTTGTGTGAGTCTCCTTATTCAGAAAAAAATCTCAACATTTTGCAAGGCTCAGAGTACAAAACCGTCAATGATTATTTCACTGTTACTTGGTGGAAATGATAACCAATCAAGAAATCTAATATCGACAATAGCAGCTCTCTATAATTATTAGTGAAAACCTTGGCTACTGTAATTTTCAGAGGATTTTCCTATCTAAATATAGATGTTGGGAAGTGTTTTATACAATTGTATACATGAACCCCTCATTTCAAAGAAAAACTGTACATAAAAAATATGACTTGTGAACAAAAATGTGTAAGATAATGTTGATTTCTTTAAAATGCTAGTATCCCTGCCACAGCCTTCATTCTGCGTCATAGCAACTCTATGGTGCTTAGTATTTCTGACCCTGCCGTTCTTACCAGAAGCAGACTGTTTCATCTTTCTCCAACAGAGAAGCTGTTGGTCTGAACTGCTGATCTTGTGACGAGCAGCCTAATGTTTAAAAATAGCTAATAAAATGCTTGAATATGCATCTGAAAATGTTAGATATACTGAAATGCATAACATAAGTACTAAACAGATCAGAGGGTACAGATTCCTTCTATCATCACTCAAACTATTAGACCTAAGTATGCCAAGGGATCCTTCAGAAAATCAAATTTGAGCTTTTTAATATTTGCAAAGCATTTCTAAAACCTTCTGATAATGTCACTGTTAAGATTTATTCACATACACAGCTTTGTAATTTCAAAGTATTGAAACATTTTTCTTAATAAAAGAATGAAATCCATACTTTTTCAATTTCAAAATTCTCAAATGTCTTTCACTTTCTGATATTACTAAATTCAGCAAATGGTATTTCAGCAACATATGCACAATCAACCTTACCTCTTTGTTGCAAGAAACAGATATATGCTCTGGTCAGAACAGCAGGGAAGGTACGAAAAATATGAAGCACCATACAGCAAGTGTTCATGGCCCCCTTGCATACTGTCCAGGCTCCAGGTAATATTCAAGCCCTAGTAATAGACTAGCATTCAGTGTCCCACCTTAAAATTTAATCAGCGATTTTCCACTTTTTCTGTGTTGTAGCCACTAGGGAGAAATTGGCTGAGCCAATATTCATGTAGAAATAGAGCAATTATATGTTACAAGACAGATCCTGTAAAGTCCAGAGAGGCATCAATGTTTAAGTGCTTATATATTAACTGAAAGTCTGTTGGTTTGAATCTACCCAGAAACACCTCAGAAGAAGGGGCAATCTGCTTCTCCAAGATCATAGACATGACCATTCTATGTGTAGCATTTGTGCTATGTCACACATGGAATTGCCATAAATCAGACTCCAGGAAGAAGCTATTCAAAGACGCCTTTGAATTAGATGCTTGGACATAATCAGTGGTCGCCAAGGTAGCAAGGTTAGAAGACTGTGCAAAGTATGGTGATTTACAGACAAAGAAGCATTCTTGCCTGCAGCATGGGCTTCTCAAAGTGGAACATTTAATGGGAATGCATCTTTCTTGTCTTGGTAAACAAAGACTACATCCAGTTGAAGCACAATTCCTTTCAGGTTTCTTTTCTTCATTCCTTGTCAGGACCAGTGCCTTATTGTGCCTACCATGTGGGAATTGTTGTTCATCTGTGTTTTGTCTCCACACATTTCCTACTCTCAGAGTGGTTTACTATTATTATTTCATTCACATTGTAGATATGAGAACCCTTCAAGAAGTTTGTGGAAAAATAGAATGAGATTCCTGAAACCCTTTCAGTACTTGTGTTAAGGAACCCTAGAACAAAGTTCTGAGAATTTCTTCAGGCCATCACCAAAATAACAGAATTTTCTTCCAGAATAAAATTTCCCTGTTCTTTTTCCTTCCTGATCACCATGAACCTTTTACCACAAGTAGCCATGTTCTCTTATTACAATTAGTCTTTACCTTTAAGATCCACTCATCCTCCCTTAAACCAAGGTGATCATTTCAATATGTAATATATTAATTCCTTTCCTACAACCTTTCAACTGTTCAACAACGCCTTCTTTAATATTTTACTCAGGACTCTCTAGAGGCAGGTCATTCATTCTCCTGCTTCATTTCCAACCACAACCTGACACGAGATTAGTCACAAGAACCTCCAGCTCTCCCATGTTTCCTTCTGCACTGGGGCCTTTGCATATGCTATTTCCCCCTGCATTGCTGTTCTCTTTCTATTTCCTAATTCAATCCCCTTTGTTCTTCAATTCTAACATTACTCCTTGCAAAATCACAGTATGCCAGGGTAAGGGACCCTGTAACTGTAAATACCTTGAAAATGATCATATAATTCATGAATTTAGTAAATGATCAAGCAAACTTGACTGATCTACATGCCTTCTCAGAACATTACTTTATGAAGCCATAAAACAGGAATGATATCTAATTCCCTACTACAGGGCAAAAGTGACCACTGCCTAATATAATTTCTGGTATATAACATCACTCAATGAATTCCTTACTACTTTTTAAAATTATTACACTGGTACTGAAAATTTATTCAGGAAAGAAGTTATTAAAATTTTACTGCCCCTGTATTTTTTAGATAGATGCTATATTACTCTAAAAAAAACACTAGGTCATCAACACAGGAATCAATGTCTGCCTTTCGTCAAACCATCAATCAAACATATGTGAAGGATATGTTAAAGTAAACTGAGAGTTTACTCCTGTGATCTTTTGGCTGTGCCTCTGCCCAGTCAAGTGTCCCATAGCCACAGTGACACCATATGAGTACTGACTGCCCTTTTAATGGCATAATCTGGAAGTTGCACAAGTCACTCCTCTTAGCACCTCCGTGGACATCATTTAGATGAAGCCATGTGGCCGTGCTTCGCAGCGTAAAAGGACAGAATAACAAATAGATTATTGGCCTAGGCCAACATCTGCCAGGAGAAAATGATCTGGCTCTAGAAGACAACAATAACCACTGTATTAGCAGAGATGAAAGACCGAGGGGGCAGCTAGCCACAGTTTGAGTCTAAGTCTTTAACCTTATATAATTTCCGACAAGGATGTGAAAAAAGATTGGCATGGAGCACTTAAGAAACAAGAGCGATGCAAAAGGAATTTTGTTATCTTTAGAACTCTAGTACTAGCGTGCCACATTTTAGACAGAAGCAACAGAATCACACACTAGCAAATCAAGCGTTGTGTTACAAGGACTCGTGGGCTCCAAGGCATCTATTTCTCTGACCCCTGAGGTGCAGAGGCAGTGATCGCAGTACCAGCCGAGAGCGATACAGGCCAACACCGAGGCCCACATGCAGGCGCTGTGCCTCTTTGTGCTCTCTACTTGGCTTAACAAAATAATCAAGCATATGTGTCTCCCTCCTCAAAGTAAGATACACCATTATTACATTTGGTTTAAGCAGTGTCATGCATTTTTCGCCACGGAGCATAGGTGGTATAAGCTGTTTGGTCAGCATTGCTGTTACAAAGATTGGCAGTTTGAACTCACCCAATCACTACCTTGCAGAACACCTGGTCATATGCGTCCATAAAGATTATAGCCAGGAAAACTTCATGAGGCAGTTCCACATTGCTACTTATGACGCACCGCTCAAGAGAGCTGGGAACGACTGCTTGAGTCACATGCCTGTGTTGTCATCCTCACCTACCGTTCCGCAGGAGCATGTGCTCACTCAAGAGCCACCTGGTAGTGCAGACACAATAACAACAACAGACACGAACACACTTGCCTGTTGGAGCTTGTTTTGCAACAGGGAAACGGGTCATGGTAAATGACCCACCAAGCGATATTGAGAAGACCAAAGTCAAGTAAAGGTCAGAGGCACCTGAGGAAGAGGGCTGTGCTTTTTTTAGTAAGGAGTCCTGGGTTGTAGAGGGTCACACCTGCTAACCAGAACAGCAGTCATTGGAAACCACCGGGTAAGATGAGCTTTTCCACTCCCTTAAAAAGTTAGCTTCAGGGCTGAGCCCCGGTGGCGTAAGTGGTTGAGTGCAGAACAGCAGCACATGAGCTTGGCGGTTCAAATCCAGCAGCAGCTCTCAGGAGCGGCACTGGGTAGCGCCCAAGACCAGCAGAGGCAGTGATGTCCACAAAAAAGCAAAAAGTTAGCTTCCGCAAACCCACATGGGAAGTTCTACTGTTTCCTGTAAAGTCACTGTGAATCTAAATTGACCGTGAGTTTGGTCTTGGTCTTGGATGGCCTCACTCAGAAGAGAAGATTTGAGTAAATTCCTGAAGGAAGTGAAAGAGCACTGCATCTAGACCTGCAGGGAAGGAGGCGAGAGAGAGCAAGCCAGTGATCTGGCTCCTAGGGAGGCCTCGACCTTTTGGAGAAACTGTCCGGAGGCCTGTGTGTCCGAAGTGCTGCACCTCAGGGCATCCTGCCAGGAGGTCATGGTAGAGACCTCACAGTGTAAAGGTAGAGTGGCAGAAGACAAATGATGCAGAAGACTACTGCCAGAACTTTGCCTTTGACTCTGGATGAAATGAGTATTTTGAACACAAGTCTAAAAGTCCTCTGAGCAGAGGAATGGCATCATTTGATTTCATTTTAAGATTAATAATACTGAAATTCATAATCCCTGTCAAAATTTCTCGAGTATTCAGTTTTAAATTGAGTGCTTGTATAGTGCAAATGGTCAGTGTAGCCATTTTCTCACCAGAAGAGTGGAGGTTCCAGTTCACCCAGGGGTGACTTGAAGAAAAAGGCCTTATCACCTACATCTGAAAAAAATCACACCACTGAAACCTTATGGAGCAAGTACATTACTTGGACACACAGGCACTTACCATGAATTAGAACCAACATGAATGCAATGGAATTATTTTTTGGCTTAGTTTCTGTTCTGGAAAATAGGGTGGTCTATGGTTCCACATTGGGCTGCAATCTGCAAGGTCAATAGTTTGAAGCCACCAGCCACTATGTGGGAGGAAGATGAGGTTTTGACACCTGGAAAGAGTTACAGTCTTAGAAACTCACAGACACAGTTTTATCCTGGCCTATGGGGCCACTCTTAGTTGGCTTTGACTCAGTTGCAATGTTTTTGGCTTTTTTTTTTTTTTTTGCTTTCTGATATACACCATGTTGTTCCATCTTACAGCACTACACAAAAGCTATTCTTGTGCTTCTTTTTTAAAGGTAAAGAAACAGAGCCTCGAAAAGACTGAATCAACTTCTTAGCATAATAAACACCCTTCACATCCTTTGAGTTTAGATATATCTTCCCCCAAAACCCACACGATTATATTTCTATCAGTATGGTGACAGTTCCCTTGGAAGGTTTATGTGCTCTTGTCTCAAGGTAAAATTGTTTCCTATTATACTCAGTCCACTAATATCATAAATGGAGGTGATAAACTGGTATTCTACTGTGTTTTTATGAAGAATATCATTACTTGTTAGAGTAATTATTACTCATTAGCATTTGATAAAAACAAGCTCTGTGAAACTGTATTCCTAAACAGGGCCTCATAAATAAAAAACCCTTGCAATGGAGGAGAGTGTATGAAGGTGTTTCCTTTTTAATTTCAGTAAAGATGCAGGAGTAAGATGAGGCCTTCTATTCCCTTGAACAAGTTCAGTTGGGGAAAGCCCCAAGGGCAGTTCTAACCTGTTCTTCCCCCCTCCTCCCACCCATAGCTACAGGAGCTTTTCTAAGGTTTCCTTCCTTCCTTTTTCCTTCCTTCTTCCTTCCTTCCTCCTTCCTTCCTTCCTTCCTTCCTTCTTCCTTCCTTCCTTCTTCCTTCCTTCCTTCCTTCCTTCCTTCCTTCTTCCTTCCTTCCTTCCTTCCTTCCTTCCTCCTTCCTTCCTTCCTTCCTTCCTTCCTTCCTTCCTTCCTTCCTTCCACATCTCACCTTTTCCTTAAAGCTTTTCTCCATAGATGACTTTCCTAATTTTTCTATCTCCTCGCTTACTAGTATCAGGAACAACAATCTCCAAATTCACAAGGGACAGTCATCAAGAATCCTGCTCTCCTCAAGTATGTTCCTGTCCTTACGTCTATTTTAATGAGGACTTGGAGGGGTGAGTGCTAGAATTCTTGCCTTTCGCTTGGAAGAGCCACATTCTATTCCTAGCCAATGTACCCTCTCATGCACAATCACTAGCAGCCTAAGACTCTGTTCAGGTTTCAACAGAGCTGTCACCTTAAGCCAGACTTGAAGGAAAAGCCTAATGATCTATTTCTGAGAATTGGACAATGAGAACCCTATGAGTCATGTGATCCAGTCCTCAGAAAAATATGAGAAATCACAGAATAAGGCAGGATTCGGTTCTGTGGGATATGTGATGACTGTGCATTTGGGGAGACTTAATGGTAGTGAAAAATCACCCATCCATGAAAAGGGCATCCTGGAGAGCAACGAAAGAAAGGAAGACTCTCAAGGAGAGGAATTAACACAATGGTTACAGCAACAGCTCAACCTAACAATTTTGAGGATGGTGTAGGGTCCGGCATTTTTTCCTTTCAGGTATACATAGGGTCACTGAGAATCAGACCTGGCTCAGCACTAATCACCACCACAGGTGCAAACATATCACTAACCCTTACAGGGATCAGAATAGCATAAATGAATGCCCACACTCCAGAAGTTTACTGAAATTTGATAAAATCAGGCAAACGAGTAAAAACATGCCCTATCTAGGCCACTGTAAACATTCTTTATCTTTAGAGTAATTAAAATGAATTTTCGCCCCTCTTTTGCATTTCTCAGCTCCAGACATTATTATCACACATAATTATTTTAAATATTATACACTGATGATAAATGGAATAGAAGCATATGTGAAATATAAACAATATTACATTATATTAGGTATGTGCCCTGAAGATTTGAAAACAGAGACTGTTTACAACAGCACTATTCATAATAAGCAAAAGATAACACCACCACCCCCCCAAAAATACCAAACCTCCTTGCCATTGAGTCAGTTCTGACTCACAGTGACCCAGAGAACTACCCCTCTGCCCCCTTTGCATTACCGAGACTACAAGTATTTATGGGAGTAGGAATTTTCAGCTTGCTTCCCCAGGGAAGCTAGTGGTTATGAACTGCTGATCTTTTGAAGTCAGCAGTCCAATGTATTACCCACGATGCC